>JAJPUD010003298.1:119753-137734 GCA_023553655.1 Myrmecobius fasciatus | reverse complement strand
AGTTTTAGATCTGGTACAGCAAGGCCACCTTCATCTGCCTTTTTTTTCATTAATCCCCTTGAAATCCTTGACCTTTTGTTCTTCCAAATGAACTTTGCTACTATTTTTTCTAGATCTGTAAAATAATTTCTTGGGAGTTTGATTGGTATGGCACTAAATAAGTAGATTAGTTTGGGTAGTATTGTCATTTTTATTATGTTTGCTCTGCCTACCCATGAGCACTTAATATTTTTCCAATTGATTAGGTCTGATTTTATTTGTGTGGAAAGTGTTTTGTAATTTAGTTCGTATAGTTTCTGACTTTTCCTTGGCAGATAGATTCCCAAATATTTTATCCTATCATCTGCTATTTGGAATGGAATTTCTTTTTGTATCTCTTGCTGCTGAACTTTGTTGGTAATATATAAAAATGCTGATGATTTATGTGGATTAATTTTGAATCCTGCAACTTTGCCAAAGTTGTGAATTGTTTCTAGTAGTTTTTTAGTTGAATCTCTAGGGTTCTCTAAGTATACCATCATGTCATCTGCAAAGAGTGATAATTTGGTTTCTTCATTACCTACTCTGATTCCTTTTATCTCTTTTTCTTCTCTTATTGCTAAAGCTAACATTTCTAATACAATATTAAATAGTAATGGTGACAGTGGGCAGCCTTGTTTCACTCCTGATCTTATGGGGAATGGTTTTAGTTTGTCTCCATTACATATGATGTTTGCTGATGGTTTTAAATAGATGCTACTGACCATTTTAAGGAAAAGCCCATTTATTCCTATACTCTCTAGTGTTTTTAATAGGAAAGGGTGTTGGATTTTGTCAAAGGCTTTTTCTGCATCTATTGAGATGATCATATGGTTTTTGTTAATTTGGTTATTAATATAATTAATTATGCTGATAGTTTTCCTAATAATTAACCAGCCCTGCATCCCTGGTATAAATCCTACTTGGTCATAGTGTACTATCCTGGGGATGACTTTCTGTAATCTCATTGCTAAAATCTTATTTAAAATTTTTGCATCAATATTCATTAGGGAAATTGGTCTATAGTTTTCTTTCTCTGTTTTTACCCTACCTGGTTTAGCTATCAGCACCATATCGGTCTCATAGAAGGATTCTGGCAGTATACCTTCTGTCCCTAATTTCTCAAATAGTTTGTGTAGTATTGGAATTAATTGTTCTTTGAATGTTTGGTAGAATTCACATGTAAATCCATCTGGCCCTGGAGATTTTTTCTTAGGGAGTTGGTTAATGGCTTGTTCTATTTCTTTTTCTAATATGGGACTATTTAAATAATTTATATCCTCCTCTGTTAACCTCGGCAATCTGTATTTTTGTAGATATTCCTCCATTTCATTCAGATTTTCAAACTTACTGGCATAAAGTTGGGCAAAGTAACTCCTAATTATTGCTTTAATTTCCTCTTCATTGGAGGAAAGTTCTCCCTTATCATTCTTGAGACTAACAATTTGATTTTCCTCTTTCCTTTTTCTTATCAAATTAACTAAGGCCTATCTATTTTGTTGGTTTTGTCATAGAACCAACTCTTAGTTTTATTTATTAACTCAATAGTTTTCTTATTTTCGATTTTATTAATTTCTCCCTTTATTTTTAGAATTTCCAATTTGGTATTTAATTGAGGGTTTTTAATTTGTTCTTTTTCTAGTTTTTTTAATAATAAGCCCAATTCATTGATCTTTTCTTTCTCTATTTTATGCAAGTAAGCATCTAGAGATATAAAATTGCCCCTTATAACCGCTTTGGCCATATCTCACAAATTTTGGTATGCTGTCTGCTTATTGTCATTCTCCTGGATGAAAGTATTGATTGTGTCTATGGCTTGCTCTTTCACCCCTTCATTCTTCAGGATTAGATTATTTAATTTCCAATTGCCTTTTGGTTTATTTTCTCCTGGCCTTATATTGCATGTGATTTTTATTGCATCATGATCTGAAAAGGATGCATTTACTATTTCTGCCTTTCTGCATTTGATTTTAAGGTTTTTATGCCCTAATACATGGTCAATTTTTGTATAGGTTCCATGGACTGCTGAGAAAAAAGTAAACTCTCTACTGTCTCCATTCAACTTTCTCCATAGATCTATCATACCTAACTTTTCTAACAATTGGTTTATCTCCCTAGTTTCTTTCTTGTTTATTTTGTAGTTTGATTTATCTAATTCTGAGAGAGCAAGGTTGAGATCCCCCACTAGTATCATTTGGCTGTCTATTTCTTCTTGCATCTCTCTTAATTTCTCCCCTAGGAATTTGTGTGCTATTGCACTTGGTGCATATATATTTAGTATAGATATTGCTACATTATCTATGGTACCCTTTAATAAAATATAGTTTCCTTCCTTATCTCTTTTGATTAAATCTATCTTGGCTTTTACTTGATCTGAGATAAGGATTGCTACCCCTGCTTTTTTTTGTTCACCTGAAGCATAATATTTTCTGCTCCAGCCATTTACCTTCATCCTATATGTGTCACTATGTTTTAAATGTGTTTCTTGTAGACAACATATTGTGGGGATTCTGGTTTTTAATCCAGTCTGATATCCGCTTCCGTTCACATTCACAGTTAGAATAACTAATTCTTTATTTCCTGCCATCTTATTTACCCAAGTTATGTTTTCCCCTTTCCTTTCCCCTTTCTCCCTTCCCCCCACCTCAGTACTTTGCTTTTGATGACCCCTCCCCCAAACCATACTCCCTTTTCCTTTCCCCTTTCTCCCTTCCCTTCCCCCTTGTACCTGGTTCTTCTATTTTCCCTTCTATTAGTTTGTCCCTTACTTTTCCTCCTTTCCCTCCCACTTCCCTCTAGCAACAGACAAGTTTCTATGTGAAATCAAATGTCTGATATACACTTTTAGAGCCCAACCTGATGAGAGTAAGATTTACACAGTGCTCATCTCCCTCCCCTCTTTCTCTCAATTATATTAGGTTTTCTTTGCCTCTTCAAGTGATTTTACCTTGTTTTTACCTCCTTTTTTTTTTTGATCTTATTTTACCACTTTTTCCCTCTTTTCCCCAATATGACAACCTTTTCCCCTCTAGTTCTCTTTTTCATATTATCAAAGTAATATTTAGTTAATTATACCCCCAAACTTTGAGTATCCCCCTAGTAAAAATAAAGTTTTCAAGAGACCTTTCCTTTTTACCTTTTTATGCATCTCTTGAGTTCTGTGTTTGGGTGTCGAATTTTTTGTTCAGATCCGGTCTTTTCATTAGAAATAGGTGAAATTCACCTATATCATTGAATGACCATCTTCTTCCCTGGAGGATAATGCTCATTCTAGCTGGATAGGTTATTCTTGGCTGTAATCCAAGTTCCTTTGCCCTTCGGAATATCTGGTTCCAAGCCCTTCAATCTTTCAGTGTGGAAGCTGACAGATCCTGTGTGATTCTAATTATTGATCCTCGGTATTTGAATTGTTTCTTTCTAGCTGCTAGCAGAATCTGTTCCTTGGTGCTATAGATCTGAAATTTAGCCACGATATTCCTTGGGGTCTTAATTTTGGGGTCTCTTTCAGGAGGTGATCGGTGAATTCTTTCAATGGTGATTTTGCCCTTTGATTCTACAATCTCAGGGCAGTTTTCTTTCAGGATTTCCTGGAAGATAGTGTTTACATTCTTTTTTTCATCATGGCTTTCAGGAAGCCTAATAATCCTTAGATTGTCTCTCCTAGATCTATTTTCTAAGTCAGTTGTTTTTCCTAGGAGATATTTCATATTTTCTTCTAATTTTTCATTTTTTTGTTTTTGTTTGACTGATTCTTCAAGTCTTAGTGAGTCATTCACTTGCATTTGTTCAATTCTTATTTTTAAAGTGTTGTTTTCTTCAGTTACCTTTTTAAGCTCCTTTTGTAACTGGCCAATTTTTTCATTGCACTCTTTTTCCACTTCACTAATTTTATTTTTTAATAAATTGGTGTCTTTTTCATATCTCTTTTGCAGGGCATCATATCCTTCTTGCAAGATACTGTATCCTTCTTGCACTGATTTCAGTTTATTTTCCCATTTATCCTCCAGCTCTCTTTTGAGGTTCTTTATGCAATCTTCCAGAAAGGCCTTTTGAAAAGGGGACCAGTGATGGTCCTTGGTGTTTTTTTCTGGATTTTTGTCTAAAGAAACCTCTGGATCTGAGGTCATTTCTTTGCCTTGATAAAAGCTGTCTATGGTGAGAGCTCTCTTTTGCTTCTTCATTTTTTTTAGACGGTGTGGATATCTCTTTAAGGTAGGGAAAAAAAAAAAAAACCGCGGCTGAAGAGGCTTTGCCCTGGGGCACTTCGGCGAGTTGACTAAAGGTGCTGGGCCGGTGGGGGCTAGGACTAAGTCCGAATTACTCCTTAAACAAGGCAAGTCTGCCAGAAAACCTGCCCCCAATCAGGGCAGAATGTCCCGAGTGACTCAGATAAACTCCAGGTGTTTGGAATTTGGAGTTTGGAGTTTGGAATTTCTTCCACAATGAGCTGAGCTGAGTCCCACCCTCACTTCCGGCCTGCACAGGGGTCGTCTATTTATCTCTCTGTCTGAGTCCGACTAACCTGATATGAAGTTATCCAGAGAACCGTGCCCAAATATTTCTGAGCTCGTTGACTTGAAGATCAGTTCAGAGGCTTATTTTATTGTTGATTTGAGAGAAGATCGGAGGAGAGGCAGAAAGTCACCTTTTCACTCTGCCATCTTGGCTCCGCCTGTGGATTAATTCTAATAGTTTTTTAGTTGATTCTCTAGGGTTCTTTAAGTAGACCATCATGTCATCTGCAAAGAGTGATAATTTGATTTCCTCATGACCTATTCTAATTCCTTTAATCTCTTTTTTTTGTCTTATTGCCAAGGCTAGCATTTCTAATACAATATTGAATAGTAATGGTGATAGTGGGCAACCTTGTTTCATCCCTGATCTTATTGGGAATGGGAACATGATATTCTAAAGAACAAAGGAACTAGGTTTGCAAGTAAAGCTGACTGTAATCCTGCTTGGAAAAAAAAAAAAAGAAGATATTTAATGAATTAAAGGACTTTCAGGTATTCATGAGGGAAAAACCTGAACTAAATACAAAATGTGAACTATAAGAATGAGGAGAAAAATAAAAAGATAAATATGAAAGATTGATTGTAAGTATTTAATAAGGTCAAACTATTTATTTCTTATATGGAAAAAACTTATCAGTAATTCTTAAGAATGTCATCATTGTTTTTTTGTTTTTTTGGGGGGGTTTTGTTAAAGTTTTTTATTTGCAAAACATATGCATAGATAATTTTTCAACATTGACCCTTGCAAAGCTTTCTCTTACAAATTTTTCCCTCCTACTCCTCACCCTCTCCCCTAGATGGCAGGAAGTCTAATACATGATAATTATGTTAAAATATTTGACAGATTGAATATGTATATACATATTTATACAGTTATCTTGCTGTACAGGAAAGGAAAAAAAAAACAAAAAACCTGAGAAGGAAAACATAATGCAAGCAAACATCAATAGAGAGTGTGAAAATGCTATGTTGTGGTCCAGACTCAGATTCCACATCCCTCTCTCTGGGTGTATATGGCTTTGTTCATCACTGAGCAACTGATTTGAAATCTCTCATTGTTAGAGAGAACCATGTCCATCAGAATAGATCATCATATAGTATTTTTGTTGCCGTGTATAATGATCTCCTGGTTCTGCTCATTTCACTCAGCATCAGTTCATGCAAGTCTCTCCAGGCCTCTCTGAAATCATCCTGCTGGTCATTTCTTTTTTCTTTTTTTTTTTTATTAATACTTTTTATTTGCAAAACATATGTATGCGTAGTTCCTAAACATTAACCCTTACAAAGCTTTCTGTTGCAAATTTTTCCCCCCTACTCCCCACCCCTCCCCTAGATGGCAGGATATCCACTACATGATAATTATGTTAGAATACTTAAGAAATCGAATATATGTATAGTTATTGCATCATTTTTTGTGCAGGAGAAATCATATTTACAAGAAAGAATAATCCGATAAAGGAAATACAATGCAAGCAAAGCTCAATAGAGAACATGAAAATGTTATGTTGTGGTCCACATTTCACATCCCTCTCTCTGGGTGTATGTGGACCCAGAACAATTGGAACTGGTTTGAAGCATTTCATTGTTGAAGAGAGTCATGTCCATCAGAACTGATAATCATATAGTATTGTTGTTGCCGTGAATAATGATCTCCTGGTTCTGCTCACTTCACTCAGCATCAGTTCATACAAGTCTCTCCAGGCCTCTCTGAAATCGTCCTGTTGGTCGTTTCTTACAGAGCAATAATATTCCATAACATTCATATACCATAATTTATTCAGCCATTCTCCAATTGATGATCATCCACTCAGTTTCCAGTTTCTAGCCACTACAAAAAGGGCTGCCACAAACATTCTGGCACATGTGGGGCCCTTTCCTTCTTTTATGATTTCTTTGGGATATAAGCCCAATAGAAACACTGCTGGGTCAAAGGGTATGCATAGTTTGATAAGTTTTTGAGCATAGCTCCAAATTGTTCTCCAGAATGGTTGGATTTGTTCACAGCTCCACCAACAATGCATCAGTGTCCCCTGCTGGTCGTTTCTTACAGAACAATAATATTCCATATTATTCATATACCATAATTTATTCAGCCATTCTCCAATTGATGGGCATCCATTCAGTTTCCGGTTTCTAGCCACTACAAAAAGGGCTGCCACAAACATTCTTGCACATGTGGGTCCCTTTCCTTCCTTTAAGATCTCTTTGTGATAGAAGCCCAATAGAAACACTGCTGGGTCAAAGAGTATGCACAGTTTGATAACTTTTTGAGCATAGTTCCAGATTGCTCTCCAGAATGTTTGGATCCATTCACAGTTCCACCAACAATGTATCAGTGTCCCAGTTTTCCCACATTCCCTCCAACATTCATTGTTATCTTTTCCTGTCATTTTAGCCAATCTGACAGGTGTGTAGTGGTACCTCAGGGTTGTCTTAATTTGCATTTCTCTGATCAATAGAGATTTGGAGCACCTTTTCATATGGAATGTCATCATTGTTATGGTAGTTTGAAAGAATATACATAGAAGGTCTGGGTTGAGTTGAATATGATGGGATGATCCTAAAAATATAAAATTGTATAATGAGAGGTAAAGTAGAGCAATTATCTTATACGTGAAAAGTGTGAATAGAAGAACTGTTATAGTTGAGGGTAGGAGGAAGTGGAAAACTGATGGTTCTAGAACCTTATACTCATTGAAACGGGGTTAAAGAAGCACTAATATGTATCTAGAATATACAATTCTTTTTAACTTACAAATAAATAGCAGGGCAAGGAGATAGGATAAGAGGACTCTAAAGAAGGGTGTATATATATTGCTGAGGCAATTCGGGTTAAGTGTCTTGCCCGGGGTCGCACAGTTAGAAAATGTTAAATGTCTGAGGTCACATTTGAATTCAGGTCCTCCTGACTTCAGAGCTGGTGCTCTATCCACTGAGCCACCTAGCTTCCTCTGTATTTCCTAATATAATGGCCACATAAGACAATATTGTTCTTGCCTCTCTGTTATGAGAATAGAACTATGTTTCATTATCTGTTCTTTGGACTATTAAGTGGTTTTTCAATTACTTAGAGTTTAATTTCCTTTTCATGATCTTTTCATTTGCCTTCTTGTAATACGGTATAATCTTATTGCAAGATCCCGAGATAAATAAGTTACCATTGTGTCTACTCTCTTTGCAGAACTGTGAGACCGTGACTTTGAAAAACTGTATACAATGTCAGTCTTTTAAATGTTAGTTTTGATGAACTGTTTGTTGTTTTTTTCCCTTTTTAAAAAATTCTTGTTATGAAGAATGACTCTTTGGAAGGAGCAGATAGGAGAAGGATATTGGGAAATATGGGTTACCTAAAAAAAGATATCAATAAAAATTTATTTTTAAAAAAAGACTATTTTGAAAATACAGTCCTCATTGTAGTATATTCTGGTGACATGATTTCAAGATAATGCAAATCTCCTTTGACCTTTTAAAAGGAGAATGCTGTCAGGTTAGGAAAATGATGGAATTTATCATTTTCCTAGGCTCAGCAAATATCTCAGAGCCTCTCACAGAAGCTATTCACTAAATAAGTACACCAAGTTTGCCAACAGAAATGGAGACATCCTTCCCATCTATTCATTCACCCATCATTGTTGAACATTTAGTGTACTTCTTCTGACCCCCTTTAGTCTTCTTATAAATATAAATTAAAAGTGCTGGCCTGAATAAAAAGAGGCTAGGCTTTTCCTGTTGGCACTTGTTCATGCCTGAAGACTTGACTGGGTAGTTTGGTTTCTTTTGTTCGCTGGCACCTTGTTAGGACTGAATGAGTCTCAGTCCCTTTTCAAATAACATTTACATTGTTCCCTGCAAACAGGAGTGGCAGAAGGTGCTTCCCACCAAGGAGGCAGCCACAGGAACCAAGGTAACAACCTTTTTCTGATATGAAAGTAGAGGAGGGAACTGAGCACACATTCAAAACACAGAAAGCATTCGATAGAAACAATCTGGGTGCCTATTACTGGTTCAACATAGAATTCTCTCCTACTGATCATGACTTCGCTTCTGTTGGACATTCTATATGAAACCTACAGCCAGGCTCCTCCTCCTAGCAAAGACTTCCATCTTTTTACCGTCACAAAAACTGAGGTAAAATGATTTTTTTCAAGGAGGGCAACATATTTTAGTTTTGACTTTTCAGTATATTTGTGAGACATTTTTAGCTGGCAGAACTTTGGTAAATGAAAATCCAACATATTCTCCAATAGTGAGGTAACTAACATTTTATTCATAGCCACTCAATTATAGAGGCATTCTATAAAAACTTCAGTGGATTGATGATCTCCTCTGTGAATTCCCTCCAAAGAATCAAATCTTTTTTTTTATTTGAAACTTTGGGGCACCTAGATGGCATGGTGGGTATTAGCATAGACACTGGAATCAGGAAGACTTGAGTTCAAATCTATCCTCAAACACTTACTAGTTTTGTGACCCTGGGTAAGTCACTTAATCATAATTGCTTTTTTTAAAAAAAAATTTTAATTCTGATTCTGAACTTAATGAAATGAAAATGAAAGTATTTGCAAATATAGAAAAGAAAAAGGTATAATGAAACCTAGGCAGCACTAGAATACTGGTTTTAGAATCAAGAATATCTGAGTTCAAATTCTGCCTCTGTTGTTTTTTTATCTGAAAAATGATGATAATTATAGTATCTATCTCAAAGAAATGCTGTTAGTGTCCTCTGAGATAATTTATTTAAAACATTTTGTAAACCTTTTTTACAAGTAAAAAAAGGTTTTTTATTTTGTTTTGTTTTTTACAAAAAAAAGTAAAGCTTTTTATAAATACTAATACTAATAAGGGAAGGTCTTCCTTATGACCAGCCTTCTTTTCTTCTTATGTATATAATAAAATCAACCTGCAACATTCAAAATTGTACTGCTTACCTGACCTTCCTTCTGTCTTTTTTTTTCTCCTTATTTCAGTGAACTATATCTCAACCTATCTTTGCCTGTTCATTATTTCATTTCTGGTATTGGTTGTCCTATGCCTTTGTCCATTCCTGTTTGCAATGGCACAACATTATTTAGAGCTTAGGTCTCATTTATGTATTAATGAGAATTTTGACATCTAGTAGAGAGCCTCTCCTCCTCCCCCCCACTCCCAGTTTGAACCCTTATATTTCTATATGTTTTATCTTCCCTAGGGGAAAGTTGAGTTTTCAGATAGAGATGGGAAAGGATGAGAAAAATAGAATGGACAAATTTATTCTTTCAAATCATTTATAGATTATTCACATAAAACATTCTCCTTTTGTGAACACCTACGGTATAACTACTCTATACATAGAAGCAGTGGGCTCATATCATGCCAAGTTAGGAAGCTGTCCTTCCTAGAAACTAGAGAGCAATAAGGACTCTTAGAGCTATTATTTTTTACTGGGTGAAAAATATCTACTCAGAGTGAGGGTGGAGGGATGTCTTCTAAGTTGGAGTAGACATATGTTCCTGACATCCAGAATTTAAAGGCAACATGATATAATGGATAAGTCATTGGGTTTGGAGTCAGAAAGACCTGTATTCAAATCTACTTCAAAAATTTATTGGCTAAATGATTGAGTGATTTCTCCATGACTCAGTTTTCTCACTTGTAAGATGGAGTCCGACTTAATGGTTTCTAAAGTCTCTTCAAGTCCAAATCTATGATCCTATATGAGTGATGCTAAGAGTTTACCCATAAAAAATACCATTGATGGTGATTATACACACAGGCTGGTCCTGGGTATATAATATCTTTTTAACACACAAAAGATCTGAAGTACTATGCTTTCCTACTACTAAATTTTTCATTGTAAATGTGTTTATCTTGGAAAAAAAATTGTGATGTGGCCTGGGAATTACTCCCCACAAAACACTATTTTCATGGGAAAGATGGTTCTGACAACCAATCAATGGACAAGTGAACTCCCATAATATAACTTTTTAAAAAGTTATACTTAGAAGTATTACTTAGTATAAACACCAAAGTACTGTTTCCCAAACATTTTTGGTCAGTATCACCCCCCAAACTCCCAGATGAATTGAATTAAAAGAGATAGGTCAAGTTTGTGTAGAGGCATGTGGGAATATGATGGTGTCTTTAAATTACTACCTCCTGGGCTTTGCCCCTCCTAAAAGTAGTGTCAGAGGGGTTCTTGAGCGAATACCCTGTGTGTATATAGCAACAGTAAGTTTTGGGGGAAAAACCCTTTATAGTAGTATTAACATTGGAGTCTGAAAGATCTGAGTTCAAGATCTGCTCTTAACACATCAACTTGGGTGACCTGTGTGACAGATCACTGAACTTCCAAGTGCTCTTGGCAACTCTCTAAGAATAAAAGGTGCAAGCCTACATTGATGGAGAAAGTTTCTTCATCTGGGAGTTCCTTATATCAATGAAATCATAGATTCAGTTCCTGTTCTTTACTTAAGAGTTAATAGGTTCTAGAAAATGGAGTTTTGAAGGCTGGGACTGAGATAGTTTTCAAGACATTTAATCCCTTATCTAGAAAACTGGACACTAAACAAAATTATTAGTAACCTTATAAAGTTGTGGTTCCCTAATAACTTAAAATTAGTTAAAAGTGACAGGTCCTGGAAGGAGTACGTGTTCCTAGGAGTTATTAACTATGATTCATTATTTTTCTGTGCTACTTTAAATATACATATATATTTTTTATACACATTGCTTTATGAATCATATTGGGAAAGAAAAATCAGAACAAAAGAAAAAAACATGGGAGAGAAAAAAAGAGCAGAAAAAAGAAGTGAACATAGCATGTATTGATTTACATTCAATCTCCATAATTCTTTTTCTGGATGCAGATGGCATTTACTGTTCAAAGTTTATTGGGATTGTCTTGGATTTTCTGTGCTATTTTGATGTCAAAAATGAGCACAATACAGAGGGGAGGTGCCTGGTTCAGGGTCTCACAGTTCATGGAAGAAATGGGAACAGGGCTCACGTGTATTGGATCTCAGACTTACATCCATTGAAATGGCATATACTGTGCATGGATTTTCCCTACTGTAAGCAACCTTGATATCTGAAAATCTATATTTACCCAAAATACAGTATTACTTGTGGCCTAAGGATTAGAAAGAATTCTAGACTCAGGCCCAGGGGCAGGAATGAGGAGTCAGTTTTTCTCCACCCCCATGCTTGGGTAAAATTTCAGGGAAGCCTCTTCTGAAACAAAGCTAAGTTATGGTTTGTGTAGAAGGTTTCCCCAGAAATGGGTAACAAGGCTCTTTGCCACAAAGGTATTCAGTGTATAATATAGGTATCAGATATGAGACACAGTCCTTTATTCCTTCCACCACAGAAAATGAATAAGACTCAAAGAACTCACAGACATGACTCAACAAATATAGGAAACCTGAAGTATCTAGCTCCAGGCTCATTCTCCATATTCACTAGCATTGGCAGGATGAGTTCCCAATGTCTGCTTATTGTTTCCCCCCACTCAGGTCTTAGTAGTAACCCTAAAGAGTTTGTCGGTGTTTGAGTTCCTGGTGTGTTACTCCAGAAATTAATTGCTCAGAAATCTTCTCAACAACATATAATCATAGTTATAAACATAGGTCCCAAAGTATAGTTTGGGGACCTTATCCCTAAGAACTTTTCAGGGGATTTATAAGATTAAAACAATTTTCTTAATAATGCTGAAACATTTTAATTTCTAATTTTCTAAAGTTCAATAGATATAACCCACATAAATAAAAGCTTTTAAGGATCTTAAATAATTTTGGGTGACCCCAAATTTTGAGAACTTCTGATCTAACCAGCAATGACTACCCCAATATCATTTGACCAGTGATCTCTTCAATCAGGGAATAGCTCCTCTACCAATTAACTAATTAAAACCAATTAGTTTTTACAAAACAGTATGTACGAAGATAATATTGTCATACATGACCTGATGCTGAGTGAAGTGAGCAGAGCCAAGATAACAGTGGACACAGTAACACCAAGATTATGTGATAATCAACTGTGACGGACTTGGCTCTTTTCAACAATGTGGTAATTCAAGGCGGTTCCAATAGATTTGGGTTGGAAAATGCCACCAGCATCCAGAGAGAGAGAACTATGGAGACTGAATATGGATTGGAGCCTGGTATTTTCACTTTGTTGTTGTTTTTTTTTTTTTCTTTTTTGTGGTGTTTTCCCTTTTGGTCTCATTTTTCTTGTACAATGTGACAAATACAGAAATATGTTTAAAAGGATGGAATATATTTAATTTATCAGATTACTTGCTGTCTTGCAGAGGGGAAAAGTAAAGGAGGGAGGGAGAAAAATTTGGAACACAAAGGCCATACAAAAATTAGTGTTGAAAACTATCTTTAGATATATTTGGAAATAATAAAGTATTATTGAGAAAAAAAATAGATGATATAGTCGAATAAGAATTAAAGAAGAAAAACCACATAAAGAAGAAAGCACGGGACAGCTAGGAGGCACACCAGCCCTGAAGTTAGGAGCATTTGAGTTCAAATCTGACCTCAGACACTTAACATGGCCTACCTGTGTGACCCTGGGCAAGTTACTTAACCCTAGTTGCCTCAGCAAAAAAAGAAAAAGAATAAAAGAAAGAAAGAAAAAAGAAAGAAGAAGGAAGAAGGAAGAAGAAAAAAGAAAAAAGAAGAAGGAAGATGAGAAATAATAAGGAAGAAGAAGGAAGAAAGGAAGAAGGATGAAGAAGAGGAAGAAGAAAAAGGAAGAAGAGAAAGAAGGAAGAAGAAAGAAGAGAAAGAAGAAAGAAGGAAGAAAAAAAGAAAAAAGAGGAGGAAGAAGAGAAAGAAGGAAAACGAGGAAGAAGAAAGAAGTGTTGTACCACAGTTTCCCTGTCTCAGTTTCCCTTAGTTGCTGTCTCAATCTCCCTTAGTTGCTGTTTCAGTCTCCCTTAATTGCTCTGTCCCAGAATAGAATCCCCACTTCCTGACCTTCAGAAATAATTGGATTCACATTCCAAAGGAGTTGTGAAACCTCCAGGTGTCCAGCCTCGACATCCCCCTTATCTATATGACCCAGACTTTCTGTCTCCTCCCAGTTCTGGCATCCTACTCCTTATCTGTCAGAACTGAATTTATGGTTTCCTTGGACACCAGATGTGCTCAGCTGTTCCCATGAGTTCTTTGTCTCCCTGAGCTATAGGAACCCTATATAATGTTTGAAGTCCCTTGATGGGGCTACTGAATAATTATTCAGTCGGCTGACATGTGTGTCAGTCTCTGGGCTGGACTGCGTGCTTTGAGACATGAGTCCCAGCAGTCCTGATCCATAGCTATGGATTCTGAACTCTCAATTAACATCAATAAAGTATTACCTAATTTCCACTGTGTGATACTGCCTCAGTTTCTCCCTGAGTATTACAGAAGAAAAAAAAAGAAGAAAAGAAGAAAGCACATTCTTCTCCAGTGCCTCATTCCCTGAAGAGAATGTTATTACATTTAAAGTGGTGACAATAACCATTCCCCAACCAAGTTCACTTCTGGAAGTTGCATAGTCCATAGATGAATTACTCCTTTGCTAGCAAGACTGGGTGTCACAGTGGCCAGACTCATTTACTGCTAGACTGGCTCAGTCTGGCAGATTGCTCCTCAGTTTTGGGTCCTCATCAGGCTCGAGTTACTATGGCTATCAGCAGACTCCACTATGGACTCCTACCTCTATGAGCTCTTCTGTCCTTCTGAAGTTTACAAGCTCATATCACATTATATATCTTATCCATTCCACCTCTGATATTCATTCACCTAAGAACAGGAAAGAACAGGCATAACAGGCACAAAAGAAGCACAGGCATAAGTTCATAGCTACAGAATGGGAGGCAGATACCTTTCTCTTTACCTAGAGGTCCACAATATTTCTTCCATGTCACTCAAAAACTCACAAAAAGAGGAATCTTATCGGCTCCAGTCTTTTATTTGAACACTCAATTCTGGCTCATACATCCTGATAATACTGGCTATCACATACTGATAAACAGGCCCATAAAAAGCCCATTTATCAGTATGTGATCTCTATAGGAAACAAGCAGAAAATGCTTACATAGATTCTGATTTGAAGAGGATTCTTTGGCACATCATGCATTTCCAGAAGCAGGCTCACCAAATGATAAGCAGATCTTATTGGGCATACTTTAAGGATTGGATTCTCATTGGCCAGGCCCCCTATTACAACTAAATCATTCCAACAGCCCATTACACTTATAATACTGGCCCAGAAGTAATGCCACTTTGTAGGATGGCTGAACAGATATTTATCATTCACCTTGGTGCTGCCCTGAGCGCAGTAGTATGGGAGGGGTGAGCAGGAGAGTGGTAGAGGGAGAGGGTGGCAAGGGACAGCTTTTTATAGCCATGGCATGCTAGTAAGTCTCCAAGCTGTAGGATCTTCCTTATGGTTGTTAAGGAACTCTTCTCCCTCTGGGCAGTTGGGAAAACTATTGAATTCAAAACCCCTGGGGTAATCCCAAGGCTGGAAACACCCATTCTTAAAATCAAGTCCCTGATTTATGCTCAGAAAAAGGAAACAGAAAAGCAGAAGAAAGTTAGGAATTAAGAAATCTAGGCGCTTAGGTTTTCTTGGGCAAGCGGAGATCACACTTTCCATGTGATCCTACCTCAAGTTGCCATTGCTGTTGAATAGGGATAAGACCTAGGGAAAGAAATTTCCTCTTTTGATGCACTCTTGTCTGCAATTTTCAAAGGAAAAAGGAATGCAAAAAAAAATTATTTTATAGATCACTTTTATGAGGAAGAATTTCTACTCCTGGATCTTGGCCAATCCAATTATCTAAAGGCAGTCTCAATCAGCAGGGACCAATCAGAGAAGTTTGATGTGTCCTCCCATAGAGGGTTACAGTTTAGGTTTATACACTGGAAAGTATACTCTGCCAACAAAGATCCATGTCCTATAATCTCATCAAGTTGTTTAGGGATCAAATTGGTTTAATTTTGATTATTCCTGTTATAAAAGTTTTTAGGTGGCTATTTTTTTATTTTCTTAAAATGTATTTTTGGTATTATTTTTTGTGTTATTTTTATAACACTTAGAGATTAGATTTTGTCTATCATTTCCTTTCTCCCTCCAGAGGCTTTTTTATAACAAAGATTTTTTTTTTGTCATTTTTTTTATTGAAGCATTTTATTTTCAAAACATATGCAAGGATAATTTTTCAACATTGATCCTTTCAAAACCTTGTGTTCCAATTTCACCCCCTTCCCTCCACTCTCTTCCTTAGATGGCAAGTAATCCAATATATGTTAAACATGGTAAAAATATATGTAAATCAAATAAAGTATACATATTTTTATAAAAATATGATCAAAAAGGAAGGAAAATGAGAAAGAAACTAGAATTCAAGCAAACAACAAAAAGAGTGAAAATACTATGTTGTGATACACACTCGGTTCCCACAGTCCTCTCTCTGGGTGTAGATGGCTCTCTTCATAAAAGACCACTGGAACTGGCATCAATCATCTCATTGTTGAGAAAAGTCACATTCATCAGAATTGATCGTCATATAATCTTGCTGATTTTCCTGGTTCTGCTCATTTCACTTAACATCAGCTCCTGTAAGTCTCTCCAGGCCTCTCTGAAATCATCCTGCTGGTCATTTCTTACAGAACAATAATATTCCATAACATTCATATACCATAATTTATTCAGCCATTCTCCAACTGATGGACATCCATTCAATTTCCAGTTTCTAGTCACTTACAAAAAGGGCTGCCACAAACATTTTTGCACATGTGGGTCCCTTTTCCTCATTTAAGATCTCTTAGGGATATAAGCCCAGTAGAAACACTGCTGGATTGAAGAATATGCACAGTATAACAAAGATTTTTAATTTTTTAAAAAATTTTTATTAAAGTTTTTATTTGCAAAACATATGCATGGGTAATTTTTCAACACTGACCCTTGCAAAGCTTTCTCTTACAAATTTTTCTCTCCTTCCCCTCACCCTCTCCTTTAGGTGTCAAGTAGTCGAATACATGTTAATTATGTTAAAATATATGATAAATCCAATATATGTATACATATTTATACAGTTATCTTGCTGTACAAGAAAAATTGGATCTACAAGAAACAAAACCTGAGAAGGAAAACAAAATGCAAGCAAACATTAACAGAAAGCATGAAAATGCTATGTTGTGATCCACGCTCAGATCCCACAGGCCTCTCTCTGGGTTTAGGTGGCTTTCTTCATCACCGGACAAATGGGACTGGTTTGAAACATTTCATTGTTGAAGAGAGACATGTCCATCAGAATTGATCATCATATAGTTTTGTTGTTGCCGTGCATAATGATCTCCTGGTTCTGTTCATTTCATTCACAGCATCAGTTCATATAAGTCTCTCCAGGCCTCTCTGAAATCATCTTGCTGGTCTTTTCTTACAGAACAATAATATTCCATGACATTCATATACCATCATTTGTTCAGCCATTCTCCAATTGATGGGCATCCATTCAGTTTCCAGTTTCTAGCTACTACACAAAGGGCTGCCACAAACATTTTTGCACATGTGGGTCTCTTTTCTTCCTTTAAGATCTCTTTGGAGATAAAAGGAATCAGAGTAGGTAGTGAAGAAACCAAATTATCACTCTTTGCAGATGACATGATGGTATACTTAGAGAACCCTAGAGACTCAACTAAAAAACTACTAGAAACAATTCACACCTTTAGCAAAGTGGCAGGATACAAAATAAATCCACATAAATCATCAGCATTTTTATATATTACCAATAAAGTTCAGCAGCAAGAGATACAAAAAGAAATTCCATTCAAAATAACTGTTGATAGTATAAAATATTTGGGAATTTATCTGCCAAGGGATAGTCAGGAACTATATGAACTAAATTACAAAACACTTTCCACACAAATCAAATCAGACCTAGTCAATTGGAAAAACTTAAAATGCTCATGGGTAGGACGAGCGAATATAATAAAAATGACAATACTACCCAAACTAATTTACTTATTTAGTGCCATACCAATCAAACTCCCAAGAAATTATCTTACAGATCTAGAAAAAATAGTAGCAAAGTTCATTTGGAAAAACAAAAGGTCTAGAATTTCAAGGGGATTAATGAAAAAAAAGGCTGAAGATGGTGGACTTGCTGTACCAGATCTAAAACTATATTATAAAGCAGCGGTCATCAAAACCATTTGGTACTGGCTAAGAAATAGAGTAGTCGATCAGTGGAATAGGATAGAATCACAAGACAAACTAGGCAATAACTATAGCAATTTGGTTTTTGATAAACCCAAAGACCCCAGCTTTTGGGATAAGTATTCACTATTTGACAAAAACTGCTGGGAAAACTGGAAACTAGTGTGGAAGAAATTAGGGCTTGACCCACATCTAACACCACATACCAAGATAAGATCTAAATGGGTTCATGATCTGGATATAAAGAGTGAT
>JAJPUD010003298.1:18325-114753 GCA_023553655.1 Myrmecobius fasciatus | reverse complement strand
CCAAACTCTGCAAAGTAGATGGGGAGAAGTGTTTTTTGATTCTCTTTTCTGGGGTTAACCTTGTGCTTTATAATTTTTCAATATTTGGTTTTCATTGTTTTGTGGTTGAAGATTTTTTACATTGTTATAGTTATTGTGTATGTCTAAATAACTTCACTTTGTATCAATTCATGCAAGGTCCACCCTGACTCAATACCATGCTTTTCTGTATTCATGAAACTATTTCTTATAATACAGGAATATTCTAGTATATCTATGTACTATCATTTATTGAATTATTCCCAACAGATGTACATATACTTTGTTTCTTGATCATTATTACCATAAAAGTCTTTCTATAACTATTTTGGTATATATAAAGGTTTTTTTTTTGGAGGGAGTCAATAACCTCCTTGAGATATAACTATCTCAAAATATAAGCAATGGAATCTCTAAATCATTTTAGTCATTTTATTTGCTTAATTCTAAATTGTTTCCCAGAATATTTGTACCAATTCACAGTTTCACTAACAATGCACTTGTAGACAATATTCTTGTCTCTCTACAATCCCTCAATCATTGACTATTCCAGTCTTTTGTCATCTTTGCTAACTTGCTGGATGTGAAGTGAAATATCAAAGCTGTTTTGATTTGCATTCCTCTTATTATTAGTGATTTAGTGCATTCTTTCATTTGGTTAATACTTGCACAATACTTTAATTTGGAAACTTGGAGAAGTGATTATTTTATGGATTTACATGGGGGTTACTTTTATACATCCAAAAAGACAAAAATGAATATTGCTTCTAGTTTCTACTGAATGATTTCTGCTATACTGGCTTTATAATGTAATTGAATTTATGCTTTATTGATTTTTCTTTAGAATGTTTTTATTTTATTTTTCTCTCAATTACATGTAAAAAAAATTTAACATTTCTTTTTTATATATAATTTTTGAATTCCAAATTTCTTCTCTCTCTCTCTCTCTCTTGCTGTCCTCCTTTTCCCTGAGAAGGCAAGTACTTTGATATAGATTATTTTTTCCAGTTATATAAAACAGATTTACATATTAGCTATGTTGCAAAAGAGAATACAAACCAAAAACAAACAACAAAAATCCCCAAGGAAAATAAAGTTTTAAAAAAAGGGGGCTTCAATCTGCATTCAGAATTTATCAAGTCTTTCTCTGGAGATAGATAGTATTTTTCATCACAAGCCCTTTGGAATTGTCTTTTATTGTATTGGCTGATGATAATTAAATCACTCATAGTTGATCATTGTACAATATTGTTACTATGTACAATGATCTGGTTCTGCTTGCTTTACCTTGCAACAGTTCATATAAGTTTTTCCAAGTTATTTTGAAATTGTTTTATTCTGAACCAAGATCTCATTATACAAATCAACAGCAAGATTATACAATGATCAATTCTGATGGAACTGTCTCTTTTCAACAATGAGATGATCCAGGACAGTTCTAATGGTCTTGTGATGAAGAGAGTCACCTACACTCAGAAAGAGAACTGTGGGAATTGAGTGTGGATCACAATATAGTATTTTCACTCTTTTTGCTGTTGTTTGCTTGTATTTTATTTTCTTTCTCTTTTTTTTCTTTTTTGATCTAATTTTTCTTGTGCAACATGATAATTGTGGAAATATATAGATGAATTGCACATGTTTAACATATACTGGATTATTTGCTATCTAGGGGAGAGGATAGGGGAAGGAAAGGAAAAAAATTGGAACACAATATTTTGCAGGAATGAATGTTGAAAATTATTCACATGTTTTGAAAAGAAAAAGCTTTAATTAAAAAAAACAAAAAGAAACTATTCTGCTCTTCATTTCTTGCAGCACTATCATATTCCATCACAATCATATACCACAACTTGTTCAGCCATTCCCCAATTAATGGGCATCCTCTCAATTTCCAATTCTTTGCCACCATAAAAAGAGCTGCCATAAATATTTTTGTACAAATAGGATCTTTTTTCTCTTTTCCTTGATCTTTTTGGAATACAGATATAGTGATAGTATTTGTGAGTCAAAGAGTATGCACAGTTAACTTTTTCTTTAAGAATGTGGATGCTATGCCATTTGGTGCATGTATATTTAATATTAGTATCACTTCATTGTCGGTAGTAAAACTTTTTAAAAACTGTAAGTTAAACTCCATATGGGGTCATATAACTGAATGTGGAGATCATGAAATTATGATTTGTTATCAGTAAATGTTTAATTTGTATGCCTATTTTATATACTTTTATACCCAGAATCATGTAAAAATTTCTCAGGCAGAAAGAATTCATAAATGGAAAAAGTTTAAGAAACCCTGGTCTATGGTATCTTTTAACAAAATGTAGTTTCTCTACTTATCTATTTAATTAGATTTATCATTGCTCTTGTTGTCTGAGGTCATGATTGTTATTCCTGCTTTTTTTTTTAAACTTCAGTTAAAGCATAATAAATAATGTTCCAGGACCTTATTTTTATTCTGTGTGTATCTCTCTGTTTCAAGTGTGTTTCTTATAAACAACATATTGTTGGATTCTGTTTTTTAATCCATTCTGCAATCTGTTTTTGTTTTTTTTTGGGACGCATTCATTCCATTCACATTCAGTTATGATTACAAACTAAATTTCCTTCCATTTTATTTTTCTCATAATTTCCTTCTCTCTTTTTACCCTGTTTTTCCTCAAAAGTTCTGTTTTGTTCCCGACCAAGGCCTCCCTTAATTCTCCCTACTATCACAACTACCCTCCATCTCCTTTCCCTTTTACTTCCCTGTTGGATAAAAGGAATTTCTATATCCAACTGAGTATGTATATTATTCTCTCTTTGAGTCATTCCCAATAACAGTAAAGTTCAAGAGTTGCCCATTACTCTACATCTTTCCTCCCCTGTGTAACAGCTTTTCTTTTGCACCTCTTTTATATGAAACAACTTGCCCCATTCTTCCTCTTTCATCCTCCTTCCCAGAGCATTCCTATTTCTCACCCTTTAGGTTTATTGTTTTGAAATCATCCCATTATTCCATTATTCCATTCTGTGCCTTCTGTCGGTATATTCCTTTTAACTACCCTTTAATGATAAAGTTCTTAGTATTACAAGTATCATCTTCCCAGATAGGAATGTAAACAATTTGACCTTACTGAATCCCGTGTGATTCTCTTTCCTGTTTCATTTTTATGCTTCTCTTGAGTCTTATTTGAAAATCAATTTTTTTATTCAATTCTGATTTTTTTGTCAGGAATGCTTAAGAGTCTTCTATTTCATTAAATATCCATTTTTTCCCTGAAGGATTGGGTTATATTCAGTTGTATTGATTAGGTTATTCTTAGTTGTAATCATAGCTCCTTTGCTTTTCAGAATATAATATTTCAAGTCCTCTGATACTTTCATGTAGAAGCTGCTAGATCTTATGTAATACTGACTATGGCTCTATTTAAATTGTCTTTTTCTAATTGCTTGTAATATTTTCTCCTTGGTCTTGGAATCTCTGGAATTTGGCTATAATATTCCTAGAAGTTTGCATTTTGACCTCTTTTAGGAAATGGATAATGGATTCTATCAATTTCTATTTTTTACTTTCTGATTCCATGACACCAATTCGGTTTTCCCTGAGAATTTCTGGAAATGTAATATGTAGTCTCTTTTTTCTTCCTTCCTTCAAACTAAATTTTTTTTCTCCTTAATCAACTTTCCAAGTCAATTGTTTTTTCAATGAGATATTTCTATTTCTTCTATTTTTTCTCTCTTTTGATTTTATTTTACTGTTCCTTGATTTCTCATTAAGTCACTAGCTTCCATTTGCCCAATTCTAATTTTTAAGTAATTATTTTCTTGAGTGAGCTTTTTAACCTCCTTTCCATTTGGCTGATTCTACTTTTTAAGATCTTGTTTATGAAAGCAAATTTTTGTACCCCCCCATTTGTCCAGTTCTGCTTTTTGAGATGTTATTTTCAATATTTTTTTTCTTTTACCATACTGTTGCATTCTTTTTCATAATTTTATTGCATCACTTTCATTTTTCCCCCATTTTTTTCCTCAAGCTCTCTTATTAGATTTTTAAAATTCTTTTTGAGCTCTTCCAAGAATTCTTTTTGGATTTCTATACAATTCACATTTTTCATTGAGGCTTTGCATGTAGCTGCTTTGATTTAATTGTCTTGATCTTCCTTGACTTCATACTACCTTCTCTGGTCAAGTTCTATTTTTGTTTCTTGTTCATTTTTACAACCTATTTCTTAACTTTTAACTTCATGTTAAAGTTAGGTTCTGTCTTGGGGAATTGGAAGGAACACTGTTCCAAAGACACTGTTTCAAGCTTTAAATTGTTTGTGCTATTTTCAGAGCTTGTTCTGGGAGGCCTAAAAGTTTTTAGTTCTTCCAAGATAGTATGATCTATGGAGAAGTATGGTCACTGTTCTCTTGGTCTGTACTCTGGCCTCCTATGCTTCACAAGCACTCCTTTTAGTCTCAGAATCAGAACTACAACCAGGGCTGCTGCTCCCCTGTGATTACTAATACTCTTGTTCCCTCTGGTCCGTAAATGAAATTTGGATCCTCACTCTACTGTGATCACAAATGATTATGTTTTTTTCTGCCCTGGATCTGAAATCAGTGCACTACTTTTCCAGGAATGACCACAAGCACTTTCTCCAACCTGGAACTATGACCAGGACCCCTGCTTTATCTTGGCCGTAAGTGCCCATATGCAAATGTTCTTTATGCCCTGGGACCTTGACCTGGAACTGAGTATGGGCAATGCAAAGTCCTGCACCCAGTACCAGCAAAGGTCCTCCCTTATAATCTCCTTCTGTTCACGTGTTTGACTTCCTTACTGTCTCTGTGTTGAGAACTCCCAAAGCTGTAGCCATCTCCAAGGCTGTGCAGTCCTCTGGGCTAATCACCATACTCTCTTTCAACTTTCCTGCCAACCTCCTAAGTTTTCTTGGGCTGGAAATTATTTCACCTCAACCTTATGTTGGTTCTGCTGCTCAAGAACTTGATTTGAGTCATTATTTTAAAGTTGTTTGGAAGCAAATTTGGGAGAGTTCAAGTGAGATTCTGTTATTCCATCATGGTTTTTATAATTGAGTCTGCATCTACCTAAAACCATTTTCTTATGTCCTTGAGTTAGCTCAGGAATTTAGCTTTCCTTCTGAGTTAGCTTAAAGTTAGTTTAAAAGAAAAGTTATTATTTCTCACACAGGTATGTCCTGTAATATTTCCTGGATACCTGTTTATTAAGCTTTGCAAGTTAGATTTTTACCATCTCCAAAAGATATGTTGTCACTTTTTGTCTTTTTATAATTAGGGAAGTTTTAAATCTCTTTCAAGGAGACAGAAAGTCTGGTAGTTGTAATCATTAACCAAGACTACAAATTGCAGATAAGTCCCATAAAACACATTCCTTAATTGTTAGAGAGGGGTATAATTAGCCTCAGCAAACTGACAACCTACCTTTCTTAGTATAGCCAACAGTAATGTTCCTGATCCAACCCTACAACCTATCACCTATTCTCTATATCAAATAAGACCTCTTCTTTGTTGTTCATCAATAAAAAGAATCCTCTCCTTCTTTGAGTCTTTACCACTATGGGCAATCTGACCCTCTTGATTAACAATTATATACATCATTGTTAATAAACTACTTTTCCTCAAAGTATATACTATAATCTACTTTTATTAAATTTACTCAACCCATCATCCCCTAAAGCATTTGTAATGTGACTCTATTTCTTTTAAAAATTATTTAGCCTGAAGAATGACAGAATTTTGGACACAGTTAATGTGGGAATTTATCTTGTTGCATTATAGATATTTGTTATGATTTTTTAAAAAGTTCAATTGTGGAAAGAGTGGAGGGGAAAATAAATACTTATAAAATAAGAATTAGCAAATCTTAAATTAAAAAATAAAAAGCATAGATTTGAAAAAAAATTAAAGCAAAATTATTTAAGCCTGTTTCTTAGGAATAAAACCAGACTCCTTTGTATCTCAATTTCTCATTTGTGAGAAGAGAGGGAATCAATATTTAGATTAAAGTTTTCCAACTTCTGTTTCTCTTCAATTTAATACAATAAATATTTTAAAAACATCTCCTATGTACAAGACACTATGAAAGGCTTCAGGGATACAAAAATTAAAAAAATGAAGAAGTCTCTGTCCTCCAGGGGCTTTTATTTACCGCCTTGCTTCCCAGACAGACTTCCTTCAAAATTCATTCAGAATCTTACTTTCTTCATGAGTGAGCACCTTCACTTCTCAGATTGCCTTCTATTTACATTGTACATGTCGTTTATGTACAAAGATTTTTCATGTTATTCTCCTGTCCCTCTTCATTCCTTGCAATGTAAGAGCCTTGAAAGTGTGAATTATGTTTTTTCATTTCTTAGTATTTTCTAGAACTTATCACCACTGGCATAAAGAGAGCAACTTACAAATTCTTTTGATTGATATACACAAGTAAATGCACAGGATATGCCAAGTCACACAAAGTAACTTCAATACAGGCAAGAAACACTAAACAACTGGGTATTGGAGAGGGGTAAAATCAGGAAAGATCTCAAGTTAGCTCTGCTTTGAAGAAAGGCAGGGATCCTCAGACCATTTCCCCCTTTTACTATGTTCATGTCTTTTTCCTCCCTGGATACTCCCATCTCCTACAGCCTCTGCTTCTCACCCCCCACAAATAACTCTATGCTGCCTGAATCACTGGAAATTTGTTATATAATTTTCAGTGGGGTCTCACTATAGCAAGGCAATTGTTCTATCCTTAATTGATTCTTTAAGTCAGAATTGACCCTCCATCATATTTACTAAAGAAGATGTTCCAAACCTTTCCTTGTCTCTTCAAGCCTCTAATACCATCCTTTCCTTTCCCCCACTCAACCAAGGATCTTTATCATATATCCCTGAAGAAAAAAATGCCATTTCATCATGAATTCCCTCTTCTCTGATGGAGATTTATTTGAACTTTATCTCTCTGAGGGATATGTTTCTTACATAGTACTCTCCTTCGTGTATGCTATAGTCTAATCAAACTAGTTTATTTATTCCTTGCACATGATGTTTCAGCCTGTACAGAGGCTGAACCCCTGCTTGGAATGCACCTACTTCCCATCTTAGAAGTTCTAGCCTGCTCTGAAGCTCAAGTATTATCCTTTGCAAGAAGCCTTTCTCCTGATGTCTCTAGCTGTGTGTCCCCCTTCCCAATTACTTTGTGTGTATACATACACATACATGAATGCATGTATGTACATATATACGTGCATGTATGCACAGAATGTATATATCTGTATTTATAGATATAAATACAGATATATATAGAATGTAAGTTGTTTGAAGTACCTGATATATAATAAGTGCTTTAGAAATGCTATTGTGTGAGTGAATGAAGAAGAAATGTCTTTCAGATATAGGGTATGAGCCTGTGCAAATTGCAGCAGAAAATGGAATGTTGTGAACAAGAAATACTTATTATTATATACAAGAATGTTGCATATAGTTTGGCTAGAATGGAAAATGTAGTAATTCAAATAAATAAGATTCATAAAGTGGGTGGGAACCAGTTTGGAGAGCTTTAAATGCCAGGCTGAGGATCTTGTATTATATTCTAGAGGCATGAGAGAGCACTAGCGATTTTTAAGTAGGGGAGGACATTATCAGGTCTATGCTGTTGTTGCTGTTTAGCATTTAATTCTTTCTCAAATATGTGAAAATTTTTCCCTTACTTGGAAAGTACAAGCAAAAATGCAAATTAAAACAATTCTGAGGTACTATCTCATGTCTATTAGATTGTCTAATAGGTCTGAAAAAGAAAATGACAAATGTTGGAGGGTATGTGGGAGAAATAAGACATTATGAACTAATTTAACTATTTTGTAGAGCAATTTGGAACTATGTCCCTTGGGGCATATGCTTGACAAAACATTTCTTTTTTTTTCAAGTCTTTAATAATTTTTTTCCTCAATATTATTTTAGTTTTCCAAATACATGTAAATATAGTTTTCGACATTCCATTTTTGTAAGATTTTGTGTTCCAAATTTTTCTCCTTCCTTTCCTTATCTCCACTTACCCCAAGACAGCAAGCAATCTGATATAGGTTAAATATGTGCAGTCCTTTTAAACATTTCCATATTTGTCATATTATGCAAGAAAAATCAGACCAAAAGGGAAAAAATCCTTAAGAAAGAAAAAGCAAACATGTGAAAGTACTATGCTTCGATCTATATTTAATCTCCATAGTTCTCTGGATATAAATAATATTTTCCATCCCAAGTCTATTGGAATTGTCTGGAATGCCCTCAGCATGAAGTTTTAAAAATGTATAGGATTTCAATTTAAGTTCATCAGTTATTTTTAGAATGGCTGCTAAATGACTAGTCCTAAAAGAGTCCTATAGCATAAAGGAAAAACTGTCAATTACATAAAGAACTCAAATTATCACAATTAGACCATAATATTATAAGCAGTATAATCCCTGTTCCAAAATAGATTCTTTCAGAAGTTATAGAAATGGTTACTGTCTTTTTAAGAGCATAGTTTCAAATGGAATATTGAGAAAAGGCAGTTCATTCTGGCTAGATAAGTATTTCCTATTGCAAAACTTATTCATTTTCAATTTTTTATGCTTTAAATAGGTAAAGTATGTGTACACATTACAAAATTTATAAAATATTACACAATGTTTAAGGAACAATAGACTCTATGATGACATGGAAAAATGAATTCTCTATTGTTCATCTAAAACAACACCACATCATAAAATCAGCAAATTTAGAAGCTGGAGGAATCTCAGAGGTTATTTTTTTTATTTTTCTGAAGGACTTATTTTTATTTATTTATTTATTTATTTTTCTCTTTCAATTTTCTTTCTTTTTTATTATTAAAACTTTTTATTTGCAAAACATATGTATGGGTAGTTCTTCAACATTAACCCTTACAAAACTTTCTGTTACAAATTTTTCCCCCTACTCCCCACCCCTCCCCCAGATGGCAGGATATCCACTACATGTTAATTATATTAAAATACTTGACAAACAAATCGAATATATGTATACATATTTCCACACTTATCATTGTTGTGCCAGAAAAATTGTATCTACAAGAAAAAAAATCAGAGAAAGGAAACACAATACAAGCAAATATCAATAGAAAGCATGAAAATGTTAAGCTGTGGTCCACATTTCACATCCCTCTCTCAGGGTGTATATGGGACAAAACATATTTCTATATTAGTCATGCTGTGAGAAAAAATTTTTAAAAGAAAAATAAAGAAAAAATTTAAAAAGCTATGCTTTGATCTGCATTCAGATTCTATCCTATCTATCGAGGCTTTCTCTGGAGGTGAAAAACATTTTTCATCATGAGTCTTTCAGAATTGTCTTGGATCACTGTATTGGTGAGAACAGCTAAGTTATTCACAGTTGATCATCAAACAGTATTGTTGTTTCTATGTACAACGTTCTTCTGGTTCAGTTCACTTCACTTTGAAAATTTTTCTAGGTTTTTCTGAAAGCAACCTGCTCATCATTTATTATAGCACAATAATATTCCAATACAATCACATTCCACAACTTGTTTGGCCATTGCCCAATTCAGCATCCTCTTGATTTCCCATTCTTTGCTATTATAAAAAGAGCTGGTATAAATGTTTTTGTACATATAAGTCTTTTTAAAAAAATCTCCAAATCTATATTTAAAGACTATCAACTTGCCAGCTATGTGGAGAATAAATTGGAGAGAGAAGAGCTTGGAAGCTAGTCACTTAGAGTGAGGGATAAAGGACAGACAATTCGCTTCTACTAATGATATCCTCTCAATGTGAAAATAATACAAAGAAGGCACATATCACCTTGTGTAGAGCCATTAAAGTGAACTTACAGGAGGGTGAATGTGAATAACAAAGGATTGGTAGATCAATACAGGGAGAGAGATGACCACATAGATAAGATCACAAATGTGCTGAAGTATCTATCTGAGAATGGATTGGACTACAGATGACTCCTGAAGTGCTTTGCATTTCTAAAAGTGTGTGATTCTGTGATTTCTCAACATTATTTGGAGAATTTTTTTTCCTTTAGGATTTCTTCTCTCTTCCTTTCTTATTCTTCTTGCTTTCCTGACATTAAGCATCTTTCTGCTTCTGGTCTTACAAACCTTAGTCTACATTAACTCCAGGTGGTTTTGTTTTTCTGGCAGATTATCTGGAAGTCATGGAGCATAACTTTACGAACTGGGCCAAGAGCAGCCTTCCCTCGAGAAACAAGGAGGCTACATGAAGAATTTGTGATGAATGAGCAGCAACAGAGCAAGTATTTGAGGCTCAGTGTTCTAGAATCTGTGATCAATGGCACCAATTTATCTCTCTGGCAAGCCAGGAACCTGTCAACCTGCTGGCCAGGAATGATCTTGGCCATTTTCTTTCTCCTTCTTCTTCAAAGAATACCTTTGGGTTCTGACTAATCAATCCCTAGGTAGAATATAAAGATTATTTTAAAGGAGGACACCCAAAGATCACAATTAACTTTGTTTTAATGTTGCTTATTCTATCGTCATTTTATTGTTGTTATTCAATCACAGCCAACTCTTTGTGACCCCATGGATCATACTGTCCATGGGAGTTTATTAAGAAAAATACTGAAGTGGTTTACCATTTCACTCCTTCAGACTAAGGCACACATAGTTAAATGACTTGCCCAGGTAATCCTAGTAAGTGTCATAGGGCAGATTTAAATTCAAATCTTCTGGACTCTAGGCCCACTGCTTTATCCACTGAACTACTTACCTCTGTTATTTACCATAATTAAGAGAAGTAGGATGACGTAATGGCTAGAGAGCTGGCATTATTAGCCAGGAAGGCTTAGGTTCAAGTTCTACCTATGATACTAGGTGATCCTTACCTCTCAGGGCTGAAGGCACCATCTAAAACTGTAACATGCAGATCTTCATTGGCAAAGGAAATGCCTTCCCTGGATACCTGATATCCATTTCAAAAGTGGTAGAAAAAAAAAAGATTGCAAGAAGGAGTGAGGTTAACCCCAGATTACTGATGCTTCCTAGAAATCTGGCTTGCATCTTCTCATGTTGTTTTTTGTTTGTTTGTTTGTTTTTGTCAAGGCAGCTGCACAACAGCTGAGTAAGTATTAAATATCTGAGACTGGATTTGAACTCAAGTTCTTCTAACTTCAGGGCTGGTGCTCTATCCACTGCACCATCTAGTTGTCCCCTTCTCATATATTTTTGTCTAATGCCTGCAGTTGGGACTTCCATCTCTAAGAACCAGAAATGCAGCATTTCTTTGTCATACCTTCTCCAAAAGCCAGTCTAGGAAGCCTGATGAAGTGTATTGGATACTATCTTTGGTTTGCTGCTTTTTTCCCAAGACTATTCTGGTTCACTATCAATTCCTTGAGTTCAGTTTAGGTCTGAGTCAATCTAGCTTTCTGGAAACAAGGAGGCTGTTTCTTTCAATATTATTCCTGGTGGGATTTCAGAGGATATTGGGAGGTGAGATTTTTCTTCCTAGGTGGGATTAATTTTATTGTTTGCTTCTCAGGTGATACCTCTGGGTTCTAGACAAATTGAGACACATCCCTAACCCCTCAAATGACTGAAATCCCTAAATGTGTGGCTTAAAAATAACTGAATTAGAAAAATTTGGAACACAAAATTTTTGCAAGAGTGAATGCTGAAAACTATCTTTGCATGTATTTTGAAAATAAAAAGTTATTATTAGAAAAGAAATAATTTAGTCATCTCAGTTTTCTGGAGACAAAGGGTAGCACCAAAACCAAAAAAAAAAAAAAAAAAAAAAAAAAAAAACCATCATCAGTAAGCAAAGACGGAGAAATTAGGCTGATGGTAGTCTTAATCAGAAACTAAGTCAGCAGACTTATTGAGCATACTTGCACCTTTGATTCCTCCTTCCTTCATGGGAAAGAACTTGTCGAGGACCTCACTCCCTTTTAAGAATGTGCCTTTCCCTTCCTAATTAACTTGTTCCTTTATGTTTTGATCATGACTTGCTTTTCAAAGTCCAATGACAAATGGCCTTTGCTAGCCATAAGGAAAGTCAAAACACCCTTGCTTATTCTCCCTATCTCAACACTTATTTTGAGAATCTTTTTTTTTCCTTTAGGATTTCTTCCCTCTTCCTTTCCTATCCTCTCTGCTTTCCTTGATATTAAGCATCTTTTTGCTTCTAGGTCTTACAGGCCCCAGTCTATATCAACATCAGTTGTTCTAAATGAGCTCTCTAACCCTCAGAGTTAGTCCTGACCAAACCACATATTTCTTCTTTTAACAAGATGGTTTGCTCTCTTTTTATTATTATTTGTAAGAACTAAACAAAATATATACATAACAATTTCATTGCATTTTACTGATTAAGAAACAAAGTAAATATCTGGAACAAAGGTGTATATATATGTATGTATATAAAAATCATGTAGGTATCTATCTATACTTCATATATACACCCTTTATGTAAATTTATATATATTTACCTTGTAACAGACACACACACATACATGGACATGTGTGTGTGTGTGTGTGTGTGTGTGTGTATACTTCCCCCCCACCCAGAGACAAGTAGGGAGGTCTAAAGTAAGTAAATGATCCACCATACAATCATGTAAGAAGAAAAGAGGAGAAAAAAGCCATGTTTGCTTTTCCACTTATTGGAGCAGCATCCTTTAGACTTGCACCCTGTCCTACTTCAGAAGTCTGCATAACTGTTCTCGACTTCCTTGCTTCTCTCATTTTGCTTATTTGACTTCTCCATTTTCTATCATAAGTGCATTTCTCCAAGATCAGAATGAATGCCATAGAATTTTTCTTCATGTCAAGACCTAAGACCTCTCATAGTTTAGGGAATGCTGATCAGGGAAGACCACCTGCCAGGAACCAGCCCCACCTGCCTCCCTTGTTCTTTGTTCAAGTCTTTTGGATGAGCTCCCAGAGGTGGTTTACCCAACAGCAGCAATATCATACAAGTCTTTTATGCTTGCTTATACTATAACAGTTCAAACAGAAATTAAAAAGCTGTGACTTACTGCTTTTACTACCATGCTGATTGACATTAATATATAAATTCTGGTTCTAAGTTTTATCCTTCATCCCTCCTACATGAGAAGAGATTACCTTCGAAGACCAAATCTTTAAATGTCTTTAAATGACTAAATGAAAATTGTTCTAAAGATTGGGAAGTTTTGTTATTCTGAAATTAAATCCTAATGACTAAATTAAGATCTTATGAGTTTATCCAAGATTGCAGGTGTGTTGGGCAGCTAGGTGGCACAGAGAATAGAGTACTGGGCCTGGAGTCAGGAGGATCTGAGTTCAAATCTGACCTCAGATACTTCCTGGGCAAGTCACTTACTCCTATTTGCCTCAGTTTCCTCATCTGTAAAATGAGCTGTAAGATGCCCAACCACTCCAATATCTTTGCCAAGAAAACCCCCAGAGTCAGACATGAATGAACAAGAACAGGAATAGGTGTGCAGATATTTGTGAAGCATCTTATAAATCTCTCATGGTATTCTTATGGAAAGTATAGAGCAGCGAGGATCATATAACAGTATAGGCAAGCGGATTAGGAACTAGTGCACTAGCCAGACCTACAACAGTATTTAATAGTTTAATGTCAACATGGAAGGAGGGTTCCATTGGAATGAACAAGGAATTTGTGCTTGGTTTCATGCTGTTTCACCATTTCATAAATGACTGGGATAAAGAAATAAATGGTACAGCTAACATTCTTGATTGCAGTCATAATTCAAAAGATATTGACAGGCAAGAACACTGGGCAGGCCGAACAAATCAATTAGCTAATTAAGCAGAATTTATTGAGTGCCTCCTATGTGCCAGGGACCATACTAGATACAGCAGGAGGGGGCACAAGGATACAGAACAGGGTCAAGCATAGATTGCTGGATCATTCTATTAGCATTAGACTGTACATTCCCCAGGATAATACACTATGACCAAGGAGGATTTATGCCAGGAATGCAGGGCTGGTTCAATATTAGGAAAACTATTAGCATAATCAATTATATTAATAACCAAACTAACAAAAACCATATGATTATCTCAATAGATGCAGAAAAAGCATTCGATAAAATCCAACACCCTTTCCTATTAAAAACACTAGAGAGGATAAGAATAAAGGGGCTTTTCCTTAAAATGATTAGTAGCATCTATTTAAAACCATCAGCAATCACCATATGTAATGGGGACAAACTAGACCCATTCCTAATAAGATCAGTAGTGAAACAAGGCTGTACACTGTCACCATTACTATTCAGTATTATTTTAGAAATGTTAGCTTTGGCAATAAGAGAAGAAAAAAGAGATAAAAGGAATCAAAGTAGGTAATGAAGAAACCAAATTATCACTCTTTGCAGATGAAATGATGGTATACTTAGAGAACTCTAAAGACTCAACTAAAAAACTACTAGAAACAAATCACAACTTGAGCAAAGTTGCAGGATCCAAAATAAATCCACATAAATCATCAGCATTTTTATATATTACCAACAAAATTCAGCAGCAAGAGATACAAAAAGAAATTCTATTCAAAATAACTGTCAATAGTATAAAATATTTGGGAATCTATCTGCCAAGGGAGAGTCAGGAACTATTATCAATACAACTACAAAACACTTTTCACACAAATAAAGTTAGACCTAATCAGTTAGAAAAATATCAAGTGCTCATGGGTAAGTCAAGCGAATATAATAAAAATGACTATACTACCTAAATTAATCTACTTCTTTAGTGCCATAACAATCAAACTCCCCCAAATTGTTTTACAGATATAGAAAAAATAGTAACAAAGTTCATCTGGAAGAACAAAAGATCAAAAATTTCAAGAAAATTAATGAAAAAATGCTAATGAAGGTGGCCTTGCTATACCAGATCTAAAACTATATTATAAAGCAACGGTCATCAAAATCATTTGGTACTGGCTAAGAAATAGAGCAGTCGATCAGTGGCATAGGATAGGATCACAGGACAAACTAGGCAATAACTATAGAAATTTAGTGTTTGATAAACCCAAAGACCCCAGCTTTTGGGATAAGAACTCACTATTTGACAATAAAGTATTTTATGCATATGGTAGATATATACACATGTGTGTAAACATATATATGCATGTGTATACAGACATGACTATATATCTCACCATTTTATCATTTCATTGGCATAGGGGACTACTGGCAGGGAGACTCCCTCTATCAATGTAGGCCCGCTGTCCATGTCCTACATCTTCTTATCTTAGTGAGTTGCTAAGAGCATTAAGTGGTTAAGTGATTTGATCAGATTCACATCCAATATGTATTAGATTAGATTTAAGGGGTGCAGCCTATATTGGAGAATATTTGAACCAAGACAATAAACAAACCATTCCATATGATATTATAAACATAGAAAGCTATATAAATTCTTCCTCATTACTTAAAATTCTAAATTATGATGTGGGTTTGTTTTTTTTCCCTTGAGATTAAAAAGAAGATAATTGGATTTTGAAGGTGTCTGGTACTTCTTCATAAGGAAATAGAAAGCTTTTAGTATTCAGGTCTATACTTTGTTTCTGTCTCAGCAAGATGGGCTTTGAGAATAAAATAGAATATGTTCATTCATTTGAAAGATGCCATTTTCCATCTGATGTGCCTGAGCAAATCACATTCACTTGGTTATTAAATGTTACTGTGGAAACTTGCCAAGATTTCATGCAAATTAGTAGTTAATTTTGTTGTCAGTTATTTCAAGTGATCTGCATTTGTGACTGTTGATGGGAGAGAGATAGGAGGGAAGTGAACTACCAACTAATATTTTGAAAAAAGAATTTTTAATAACTTTACCTATAGCCAAATGGATTTTTTAAAATTTAAATAATGAAAAGTGAATAACACAGAGCAGAAAAAGTAATGAACCTGAAGTGAGTGTGATTAGGTTTAGATTTTAGCTGTACTATCAACTAACAATATCAGTCCAGGCAAATCATTTAACTCTCTGAGTCTCAGCTTTCTGGTCAGTAAAATGGGGATTATAATACTTGATGTTATATCACAGGTAGCTATAAGAAAAAAGCTTTATAAATCTTATAATGTCTCTACATGTATAGTAATAATGATGATGACAATAATTATGTAAACCATCATTTGAAATAGTGCTAATCTAAGTCTTCATCACCTTTCTCTTTGACCTCCTTGACTCAAGTGTCTTCCATTTTCAAACCACTATACACTATACAACTGTTTTTCCTAAAGAATGGGTCTGACTCAGGAAAAGATAACGATGAATGTTGGAGGGGATGTGGGAAAACTGGGACACTAATACATTGTTGGTGTAACTGAACGGATCCAACCATTCTGGAGAGCAATTTGGAGCTATGCTCAAAAAGCTATCAAACTGTGCATACCCTTTGACCCAGCAGTGTTTCTACTGGGCCTATATCCCAAAGAGATCTTAGAGGAGGGAAACGGACCCACATATGCAAGAATGTTTGTGGCAGCCCTTTTTGTAGTGGCTAGAAACTGGAAACTGAAGGGATGCCCATCAATTGGAGAGTGGCTGAATAAATTATGGTATATGAATGTTATGGAATATTATTGCTCTGTAAGAAACGACCAGCCGGACGATTTCAGAGAGGCCTGGAGGGACTTGCATGAACTGATGCTGAGTGAAACGAGCAGAACCAGGAGATCATCATACACAGCAACAACAGTATTACATGATGATCAATTCTGATGGACATGGCTCTCTTCAACAATGAAATGTCTCAAACCAGCTCCAATTGTTCAGTGAAGAAAACCATATACACCCAGAGAGAGGGAAATGAAATATGGACCACAACGTAACATTTTCATGATCTCTATTGACATCTGCTTGCATTGTGTTGCCTTTCTCTGATTCTTTTTTTTCTTGTAGATAGGATTTTTCTTGCATAACTTCTCAAGCATTTCAACATTATTAACATGTAGTGGACTTCCTGCCATCTAGGGGAAGGGAGGGGACTGGGGGTAAAATTTGTAATGGAAAGCTTTGTAAAGATCAATGTTGGGGAACTACCCATATATATGTTATACAAATAAAAAGCTTTAATAAAAAAAAAAAAGAATGGGTCTGACTATGACAATCCCCTGCTAAGTAATCTTCAGTGACTCCCTATTGCTGTTAGAATAAAATACAAACTCTTCAACTTGATATTAGTCTTCTATAATCTGACTCCATCCTACCTTTCCAATATTATTTTATTTTATTGTCCTTTGTGTACTCTGTATAATCTCATTTACATCCCGAATTCACGGGACCTGTGTTGCATATTATTTGTTGAAAGTGATTTTACATTGGTGGAGAGAATGCCGCCACAGCCCTGCTTGACTACAGGAAAAATAGAATTGATGGGAAAGTTTTAGAGAGGAGAGAGAATCTTCATTTCATGATTTCAGACTCTTTTGGGGAGTGACTTCACATCCATGGAGAGAGGAAAAGACAGAGACAGAGAGACAGAGACAGTGAGAGACAGAAACAGAGAAAGAAACTTTAGAAACTCTAGACATATAGGGGTAGCTGGCTTTTCAACATATCCCTGATTTCTAGAGACTGAGGCTGAGATTGGGCTTCTTGCTTGCTTGAGCTGAGATCTTATCTGGCTTTCCTATAAAGAGCTCATTCATTCTTGTGTATTTTCTGGCATATGTTAATCTGTAGAACTCCTTCAATTTTTGTTTGCTATCTGCTGGTTAAATGGATTTAATTGATATTCACTATTTGTGATGATCTGTTGTGTGACCAGCTTCTGGTGAGAAGGAATTGAGTTTATAGGTTTAAGTTTGGGTTAGCTATTAGGCAATTTAAACTCTTTTTGTTTCAAACCTAGAATATTACACCCCTAGAACAGCAATATTTAGGGAGAATGATAAAATTCTAGTTTGGTATCTACATCTCTCAGAGATGAATGAAATAATAGTTTCCCATGGCATGTTCTACTGCCCTCAAGGCAGGAACCATAGTCTTTTTTTGCAGAGTAAGATTTCAGATATCTCTCTGTGCCTCCCATGACCCATTTAGACAACTCATGTGGACATACATAACTGACACGAACAGCGTATACTTTACATGCCATTCCAACCAAACTGAACTGTTTCCTGTTTCCTAAACTCAGAATTCCATCTTCAGCATCTGCATTTTCACACAAACCACCCTTCCTCTCTGATCCTTGCTTTTTAGAACTGTTGGTTTCCATTAAAGCTTAGTTGAGGTGCTATCTCTTCTATGAAACTTTCTCTGGTACTGCAGTTTTTATTCACTATCCTGGTGCAGAGGCTGACTCAGGATATTCAGACTATTTGAGCCAGCTCCAGCTGGTCTAGCAAGATTGGAAAGCCTTGGAAAGCTTGTTGATGCTTGGTGTATCTTTGCAGATGAAATCACAGAATCATAAAACCAGAGCTTTTGACAGTTGTAGAAACTGAGGCCTTGGGAAGGAGGTTAAATGATTTGTCCAAAATTATAAGGTTAGTATCTGAAGCAGGATTTGAACCTAGGTCCCCCAATTGGAAAGCTAATATTTTATCTGCTGCACAACACTGCTTTCAGTGGTCCTCTTCCCTTTTTTATCTAGTTAATCCTGTGATTGCTTTAACATAAGGAAGTCTTCAGAGGGGAAACTCCTTCCCCTGATGCTAAACTCCCTTCCCTGATGTGCATAGACAACTCTTGTAAGCTGGGGAGCACTGAAGGTCTTTGGCTTGCCATTTGATGTGTGCCAGAGGGAGGGCTTGAACAGAGGTCTTCCTGACACTGGCCCCTCAGATGCTGCCTCTCCAAGGACTTAGGGGCTCATAGAATTTAGAGCTAAAATTGAAATGGACCTTAGAGATTTAATCCAAACTCCTCATTTTGTGGGTTAGGAATTTGGGAAGTGATTTGTTCAAGATCATTATCACTAGTTAGCCACAGAGTTGGGACTAGAATCCAGCACTTCTAACTCCTAGTATATTGTTCTGTACTTTACCCCATTGCCTGAGTATGGAGTCATTGCCAGAGGGTCAGCCATCATGTGATGATTTGTGGGTGAGTATGTGTGCACATGTATATGAATGAACAAATAATTAGCAAATGAATGAACTAATAAATAAACAAAAAATAAAAATAGATAGCTACATAAATAAATATTGGCCCTGATAACCCAACAGTAACCCAAGAGGTCACCAGTGGGGTTAGAAATACTAGGCTAAAATGTAAAGACCCATTGTGATCAAAATGAGAGTTCACCATCCCAGTCATGCTTTTCTATATCCTCTCCATTTGTGAATGCCCTTCCAACAATGCATTTAAATGCTGGTCATGTAGTTCAACTTTTTCTTTAATACAAATGGAGAATTGAACCAATCACTTAGACTGTAATTCCTTTATTACTGCTTTCCCTGTTTTGTTTTGTTTTGTTTTTTTACACAAAAGTTAAATTTATCTCAGATTGAGGAAAATGACCCCTGAAGCCCACTTCCTAAGAAGAAAGTCTAATGCTGCTGATGCTGAGCCCACTAATATACAAAAAAGGGATTGGCCTACAATACAATCATTCGTAGATCCCAAGAGAGTTCTCATGCTAACTATTTCTTTTCTTTTATGTGTATACATATTTATACAGTTATCTTGATGTACAAGAAAAATCAGATCCACAAGAAAAAAAATCTGAGAAGGGAAACATAATATAAGCAAACATCAATAGAGAGCATGAAAATGTTATGTTGTGGTCCACATTTCATATCCCTCTCTCTGGGTGTATATGGCTTTCTTCAATGAACAACTGGAACTGGTTTGAAACATTTCATTGTTGAAGAGAGCCATGTCCATCAGAATTGATCATCATATAGTCTTGTTGTTGCCATGTATAATGATCTCCTGGTTCTGCTCGTTTCACTCAGCATCAGTTCATGTAAGTCTCTCCAGTCCTCTCTGAAATCGTTCTGCTGGTCGTTTCTTACAGAACAATAATATTCCATAACATTCATATACCATAGTTTATTCAGCCACTCTCCAATTGATGGGCATCCACTCAGTTTCCAGTTTCTTGCCACTACAAAAAGGGCTGCCACAAACATTCTTGCACATGTGGGTCCCTTTCCTTCCTTTATGATTTCTTTGGGATATAAGCCCAATACAAACATTTTATTTTATTTTATATTTTTTATTAATACTTTTTATTTGCAAAACATATGTATGGGTAATTCCTAAACATTAACCCTTACAAAGCTTTCTGTTACAAATTTTTCCCCCCTACTCCCCACCCCTCCCCTAGATAGCAGGATATCCACTACATGATAATTATGTTAGAATACTTAAATCAAATATATGTATAGTTATTGCCACACATCATTTTTTTGTTCAGGAGAAATCGTATCTATAAGAGAGAATAATCCGATAAAGGAAATACAATGCAAGCAAACATCAATAGAGAACATGAAAATGTTATGTTGTGGTCCACGTTTCACATCTCTCTCTCTGGGTGTATATGGCTTTCTTCACTGAACAATTGGAATTGGTTTGAAGCATTTCATTGTTGAAGAGAGTCATGTCCATCAGAACTGATCATCATGTAATATTGTTGTTGCCGTTTATAATGATCTCCTGGTTCTGCTCATTTCACTGAGCATCAGTTCATGCAAGTCTCCCCAGGTCTCTCTGAAATTGTCCTGTTGGTCGTTTCTTATAGAGCAATAATATTCCATAACATTCATATACCATAATTTACTCAGCCACTCTCCAATTGATGGGCATCTACTCAGTTTCCAGGTTCTAGCCACTACAAAAAGAGCTGCCACAAACATTCTTGCACATGTGGGGCCCTTTCCTTCTTTTATGATTTCTTTGGGATATAAGCCCAATAGCAACACTGCTGGGGCAAAGGGTATGCACAGTTTGATAACTTTTTGAGCATAGTTCCAAATTGCTCTCCAGAATGGCTGGATCCATTCACAGCTCCACCAACAATGCATCAGTGTCCCAGCCTTCCCACATCCCCTCCAACATTCATCATTATCTTTTCCTGTCATTTTAACCAATCTGACAGGTGTGTAGTGGTACCTCAGACTTGTCTTAATTTGCATTTCTCTGATCAATAGTGATTTGGAGCAACTTTTCATATGACTAGAAATAGTTTTAATTTCATCATCTGAAAATTGTCTGTTCATATCCTTTGATCATTTATCAGTTGGAGAGTGGCTTGAATTCTTATAAATATAAGACAATTCTCTATATATCTTAGAGATGAGACCTTTATCAGAACCCTTAAATGTAAAGATGATTTCCCAATTTATTGCTTCCCTCCTAATCTTGTCTGTATTAATTTTGTTTGTACAAAAACTTTTTAACTTAATATAGTCAAAATTATCTATCTGGTGTTCAATTAAGAATTCCAATTCTTGTTTAGACACAAATTCATTCCTTCTCCATGGATCTGAGAGGTAAACTATACTACGTTCCTCTAATTTACTTATAATATCACTCTTTATATCCAAATTATGAACCCATTTAGAATTTATCTTGGTATGTGGTGTTAGGTGTGGGTCAAGCCCTAATTTCTTCCATACTAGTTTCCAATTTTTCCCAGCAGTTTTTGTTGAATAGTGAGTACTTACCCCAGAAGCTCGGGTCTTTGGGTTTATCAAACACTGGACTGCTATAGTTATTGCCTAGTTTGTCCTGTGATCCTATCCTATGCCACTGATCAACTGCTCTATTTCTCAGCCAGTACCAAATGGTTTTGATGACCGCTGCTTTATAATATAATTTTAGATCTGGTACAGCAAGGCCACCTTCCTCAGCCTTTTTTTTTTTTTCATTAATTCCCTTGAAATCTTGACCTTTTGTTCTTCCAGATGAACTTTGCTACTATTTTTTCTAGATCTGTAAAATAATTTCTTGGGAGTTTGATTGGTATGGCACTAAATAAGTAAATTAGTTTGGGTAGTATTGTCATTTTTATTATGTTCGCTCTGCCTACCCATGAGCATTTAATGTTTTTCCAACTAATTAGGTCTGACTTTATTTGTGTGGAAAGTGTTTTGTAATTTAGTTCATATAGTTCCTGACTGTTCCTTGGCAGATAGATTCCCAAATATTTTATACTATCAACAGGTATTTTGAATGGAATTTCTTTTTCTATCTCCTGCTGCTGAACTTTGTTGGTAAAATATAAAAATGCTGATGATTTATGTGGATTTGTTTTGTATCCTGCAACTTTGCTAAAGTTATGAATTGTTTCTAGTAGTTTTTTAGTTGACAGACTGTAATTCCTTTTTATTATTATTATTATTAAAACTTTTTATTTGCAAAACATATGGATAGGTAATTCTTCAACATTAATCCTTACAAAGCTTTCTGTTACAAATTTTTCCCCCCAGTCCCCACCCCTTCCCTAGATGGCAGGAAGTCCACTACATGTTAATTATGTTAAAATACTTGACAAGTCGAATATATGTATACATATTTCCACATTTATCATTGTTGTGCAAGAAAAATCGTATCTACAAGAAAAAAAATCAGAGAAAAGAAACCCAACGCAAGCAGACATCAATAGAGAGTATAAGAATGTTACGTTGTGGTCCACATTTCATATCCCTTTCTCTGGGTGTATATGGCCTTCTTCACTGAACAATTGGAACTGGTTTGAAACATTTCATTGTTGAAGAGAGCCATGGACAGACTGTAAATCCTAAAGTAACCCATCACTCCCTATAATACTTTTTTTTTTTAAATGGAAAAGTGTTTTGATTCTTGATATGTCTTAATTTTCCTCTTTGCTTTTCAGAACAGTTACAAAAGGTGTTTGGCAAGAATGTGCTAGAATATGCTTTGAATTTATGTTATGGGCATTATGATTTTTTAGTTCGAATGCCCGATAATCTACTCATACACATCTTCTCTTTCTTGGATTTGGATGACATTAGACAGCTGTCAAAAACCTGCAAAAAATTCCAAAAGGTAATTTCTTGAAATATTTTGAAGTAAAAAAAAGGTTCTTTGGGAAATATAAAGGAGCTCCATACAAATAAAGTTGTACTAGGGCAATAATTGTACTACTCTCTTTCTTTTAGCCTAGATCTCCACTGGAGCAATTGGTTCCACTAAGTACTAGAGTCTTCGATCTTGGGGTTACCAGCTACTTTATATGTATTTTGTATCTTATTAGGAGATAAATTCCTAATTTAACTAATTCAGCTTCCAAATTCCTGTTTTATAAGTACTCAGGAATTTATTTGCATGTATTTAACAATGACATTGATTCTTTTTTTTTTTTTTTTTTGCTGAGACAATTGGGATTAATTGACTTGCCCAGGGTCACAAAGCTAGACTGCCATAGATTCTTAACAATTTATATACTTAGTGCTTCTCTCTTTAGAAGCTAAGTTTCTTAAAGGCAGCAGGGACTGGTTTCATCAGATCATTTTTAATTCTCAGCTTTGCTTCTGACTCTAGACTTTGCTACTTCAGCCCTCTTTTATGTCTTATTTTCACCTATTAGAATATAAGTTACTTTGAGAGTAGGGACTTTTTTGTTTTTATTTGTATCTCCAGCACTTAGCATTTCATAATAAGTACCTGATAAATGCTTATTACTGGAAAAGGGGAGCTTTTTTTCTTTTCCAGAAATAAGGGGAGTCCATTATTTCCTGAGAATGCCTGCAATTTTTTGGTGAATTCAAAGTGTTTAGCAAGTTGGGTTTTTTCCCTTACATGAAGTCTATTTTTTCTACAATTTCAATCCATTACACTCGCCCTCTCTCTTTCTCTCTCTTTCTCCTGGTCTCTCCCCCTACCTACACACATTGGAGTGAAGTAGAACAACTATTATCATGTGGGAAGCGGGAACCCCAAATGTTGAGGGTTCCAGACCGGTGTTGTGAAGTATCTCAAAAGAATTTGCAGACTTGAACCCATCTCCTAGTCAAGGGGCAAAATTTATGGAAAATAATGGTAACACCATTACAAAACGAACTGAATTGTAAGGGAATTCAGCAGAGAAACAGAAGCAAGGAGATATATTTATCCAGCTTTCAATCATAGATATGTTAATTCTATGGCTCATAGGTAGGAAGGAGTGGTTTCCAGAATTTGGTTCCACCATTGGCATGTTAAATCTATGTCCCAAGGGTAGGGTTAAGGAGTAGTCCCTGGAATTTGGTTCTCGATGACCAGATTATCTGTCAGTAATGAAATGAGGGGTGGTCTCTAGAATTTGACCAGATCAGTCAGCAATGAACTGAGGAATAGCTCTGGAACTTGGTTCCCACTGACTTGATTATCAGTCATCAATGAATTGGGAATTGTAGGAAGTCTCTGAGGCAGACTCAAAACCAAAAGATTTAGGATTTCCTGGACTTTTTATTAGAACAGAAGCTCCCCTAAAATCAGGGGACCACAAAATCATATCAGTCATCCTTTAAAGACTTGAGGACATCTATGACTATTCTCTCATGATTTCTCTTCCTTAGATTCAACATTCCAACTTTTTGGTTTGTTTTTAAAAAACTAATCCCTACTTGGCATGTTCTTCAATCCTCTCACCATTCCAGCCATGTTCTTCTATATTCACTTAATTTATGAATATCCTTTATGGTGTCATAGAAACCATATGCCAGATATCAGTCAGTGAGTATATAGTGTTATGGCATTACCACCTCCCTTATTCTACACACTGCACTTCTCTCTCTCTCTCTCTCTCTCTCTCTCTCTCTCTCTCTCTCTCTCTTGCTTTTTGCTGAGGCGATTGGGGTTAAGTGACTTGCCCAGGGTCACACAGCTAGGAAGTGTTAAGTGTCTGAGGCCAGATTTTAACTCAGGTCCTCCTGGCTTCAGGGCTAGTGCTCTATCCACTGCACTACCTAACTGCCTCTCATAATAGAAACTGAACACACTCTCTTTTTTGTTGCTATCTTATCACACTGTTGACTCACATTGAATTCACAAGTGACCAAAATGGGCCCTATCTTTTTTTATATTGTTGTGCCACATGTATCAGTTTCCCTCAATTGCTCTGTTCCCATGTCTGAGCCACAGTTCCCACATACCAGTTTTCTTAAATTGCCCTGTTTCCCTTAATGCTACAGTTCCCATCTCCAAACTTCCCTTAATTGCTCTGTCCCAGAATAACAACCTCCCTCCCTCTGACCTTCAGAAATAATTGGACTCACATTCCAAAGGAATCATAAAACCTCCAGGTGGCCAGCCTCAACCTACCCCTTATCATTATGACCCAGACTTACTGTCTCACTTTTTCCAGCACCCTCCACTCCCTACCTGAATGCATAGCCTTAGTACTCTTCTTTCCCTCACTCCCTACCTGTCAGAATGAATTAATAGTTTCTTTTGAACCCCTGATATCTCTCAGCTGTTCTTTCTCCCTGAGCTATGGAACCTGTATTAATCCATGACTTTCCTCAATGGATCACTGAATACTTTGTGACGTTTGTCTTATTCAGTTGGCTAGTCTTATATCTTGATCAATAAAGTATTATCTAATCTCTAATGTGTGATACTATCTCAGTTTCTCCCTGAGCATTACAATATGAGCTATTATCCAGTCCCACCTCTTCCATAAGATGTTATTGTTTTTTTTCAATGGCTTATGATTATCATTAATATAATTGTGTTAAAATAAATATAATCCATCATTTCATCTAAATGTTTACAGGGAAACAAGAAATAAATGTAAAAAACTATGGACAGGAGTTAAAACAGTTTCTAGTTTCCTTGGTTTCAGACTTACTCACAGGCATTTGCATATATTTAACAATGCCAAAAACTTCATCTAGTTATTTGACTCAAAGTTGTTTAAAAAAAAAAAAAAGCAGAGGGGTAGGGAGGAGAGAAAGGATTGCTAAAGAATTCCACAGATAGAAGCATCTAGGTGCTTACAGTGGATGGAGCACCGGTCCTGAAGTCCGGAGGACCTGAGTTCAAATTTGACCTCAGACATTTTAACACTTCCTAGCTGTGTGACCCTGGGCAAGTCACTTAACCCCAATTGTCTCAGGAAAAAAAAAAGAGAATTCCACAAATATTTGAAATAGGTATCATAGATCAGGGTTTCTTTACCTTTTTCCATTTGCAACCCCTTTTTGCTGGAGAAATTTTTATGTAACTCCATCTAGAATCTAAATTGGGTTTTTTTTTTTTTTTTTGGTAGTATATGTGCACATGCAGTACAAAGTGTGTATATTATGTGTTCAGTACCAAGGCTTCAGTGATCATCATTCACTGAAATATGGGAAACGCCTCAGATTCATTACACATTGATTTTGATTTAATTTTTAGTCGTTGTGTTCAGAAACTTTTTTACTGTTGCCAAATTCTTCGTGACCCTCACATTCAATTATACAACCTGGATGGGGTTGCCACCTATGATTTAAGAAGCTTTTCATAGATGGTAGAGGCTTTGTGACATGGTGGATAACATCAGAGTCAAGACAAATTGAAGTTTGGATCTAGCTTCTGACATATACCAGCTGTTGTAAGCCTGGGTAAATCATTTAAAATTTTAGTTGCCCTAGGCTAAACCTGTACTGATACAGGGAGTTTTTTTATGCTGTATAGATCTCTTTACCAATGTAATCTAAGATCTATCATATGCATAGGTAATTTGCTTGCTTTTAAATTAGGAAAAACATCAATTGGTTTAATTTCTATCAGATTAATGATAATGTGTTTCAGAGTCATTAAAATAACATTTATAACTATGCTGTGATCATAACCATTTATCTTTCAAATGCTAGTTTTTATTTTTTTTTCAGATGTGTAACAGTGAAGAATTCTGGGAGAAGATTAAAACATTGCAAAACAAAAGTGCTTTTAACATAAAGAGAGTAGGGCTAATGGTTTATAAGAAACTGATAAATTTCCATCAAAATAATAACCACCAAAGGCAGCCTATGCAGAGGAGACAAATTGCATTCTTCTAAACATTGAAATAGGAATTTTCACTCAGCAACCAAGATCACAGTTGTATCATGTTTATAGCTGTAAATGAAGTGAATTTGAGCAATGTAATTTACACACAGATTTGCATGTGCATGCACAATTTACTGCATATGAAATGTTTTCAAAATAAAAATGAACTTTTTCAATACTTAGCACATAAGCACTCAATGTCTTTCCATTTATTTAATCACTTAAATTTGAAAGAATAGCTATATTCAGAGGTCATTATTTGACATTATCATTTCAAATATTAAAACATATTTGCTTAGGTATAGAAGCATATTTCCTCTGGTTTCCAAAGCTAGTCCCCTGGGGCAGTGCCAAATGGGCAGTGGCGGGTGGTCAAATAATCAGAGAATGGGAATATAGATTGTATCCACCCTCATTTCCCCATAGCCAATAGTGGGCTTGTTTCTTTTCTTTTCTTTTCTTTTCTTTTTTTTTTTATTAAAGCTTTTTATTTGCATAACATATGTATGGGTAGTTCTTCAACGTTAACCCTTACAAAGCTTTCCGTTACAAATTCCCCCCCCCCAGTTCCTCTCCCTTCCCCTAGATGGCAGGAAGTCCACTACATGTTAATTATATTAAAATACTTGACAAGTCGAATATATGTATACATATTTCCATACTTATCTTGCTATGCAAGAACAATTGTATCTACGTGAACAAAAAATATCTGGGAAAGGAAACCCAATGCAAGCAAACATCAATAGAGAGTATGAGAATGTTATGTTGTGATCCACATTTCATATCCCTCTCTCTGGGTGTATATGGCTCTCTTCATTGAACAATTGGAACTGGTTTGAAACATTTCATTGTTGAAGAGAGCCATGTCCATCAGAATTGATTGTCATATAGTATTGTTGCCGTGTATAATGATCTCCTGGTTCTGCTCATTTCACTCAGCATCAGTTCATGCAAGTCTCTCCAGGCCTCTCTGAAATCATCCTGCTGGTTGTTTCTTACAGAACAATAATACTCCATAACATTCATATACCATTGTGGGCTTGTTTCTAATGCAAGTACATCAGACCTTTTAATATCTCCTCATTAAGAGACCCCGGCAGAGCTTTCCTGCCTGAACAGCACTCAGTATCAGCGTTCTCAGCATAAGTCTGAATCTAACACCTACAGTAACTGAGCAGGCAAATTCTACCCTGTTCCACTCCCCTCATCCCTTAGTTAATTACTCTGAATCTGAGTTTTGGGGTGGTGGAGGCTAGAGAATAAGTTCCACTCCACCCACTTTTCATTTTTTAGTGGGGAAATAGCACAGGATGAGTTGGAGGGATGTTTTCTCCACACACCCCCACCTGACTTTTCTGAAATTTTGTATTTCCATGGAAAGTACCATCTTTCCAGTCTTCTTGATTCTAAAACTTGACTCCTTAATTGAGACTTTCTTCTTCAAAGGTACCTGCAATCTAATTGCCAAAATTGATATCTTAGTTTTCATACTCCCTTAATTCTGTAGTATTGGCTCCTGCTGGACTCTTCTTCTGAAAACCTACTTTCTTCTGACTCATAACTCACTTGTGCTAAATCATTTTATGTCCTCTAATTATAGTTCTAATATGGCTTAGTCTTAGGCTTTCCCTCTTCCTCCCACCTCCCATAGGCTTAATGATTTGGGTCTATGCAGCTGACTCTCAGATTTATGTAATTAGTCCTGATGTCTCTCTTGCTCCAACTCCATATCACAAATTGTCCATTGGACATTTTGAACTGGATGCTCTATAAGATCTCAAACTATGTTCAAACTGGAACACATTATTTCCCCCCAAAAACACATCTCTCTCAAATGTACCTATTTCTGTTGAACATATTTTCCTAGTCATCCATCCAGGTTTGATTTCTCACTTTGCCTCATTTTGTTGTTGGTTAGTTGCTAGTCATGAACCCAATTGGGATTGTCTTGACAAAGATACTGGAGTGATTTGCCATTTCTTTCTCTAGTTCATTTTACAGATGAGGAAACTAGGATTAAATGACTTATCCAGAATCAGTGTCCTAGGTCACATTTTAACTCATGTAGCTACCTCTTCCTGACTTCAGGCATTCTAGTCACTGTACCATTTAGTTGCCCTGTTACATTATCCAAATCAGGTACCAAAATCTTGTTTCTATTTCCACATCTCTTATAACTTTTCTAATTACCTAGTTGAGGTCCCCATTACCTCTCACCAGGGATATTGCAATAGCCTCTTAATTGGCCATCCTTTTCCAGTCCATTCTCAACTGTCAAATTAACTTTGCTAAATAAAAGGCAAGTTGCATTGTCATTTTCTTTCTTAGTAAAATTCAAGGGTCTATTGGTATTGCCCTAAATATACATAAAGTGGATACCCATTTGGTATTCAAGCGATGTGGCCCAGCCTAATGGAGTTGTGCTCTCTGCAGTAATGAATGCTTGGCAGTTTAGTTCCAAGTGTCTGATATCTTATCCTACCAGGTAATCGTCAGAATCTTCCTAAGACAATTCAAATGGAAGCTATTCAGTTTCCTGGCATGGTGATGACATACTGTTCAAATTTCACAGGCATATAGCAATGAGGTCAGCACAATGCCTCTGTGAATCTACCAAGTAGGTCTACAGTATTACCTGTACTGTCTTTCTTTGTAATGTGGACAAATTATTTGTCTTTCAAAATCCTTTCACAGGATCAGTTTTCAATAAGCTCAGCAAGTGAGCATACTGCTAAGTATTTTGATCTACTGAAGTGAAAAGTGGAATGACTTTTAGTCCCATAACATGGGTTTTATAGTTAAGATCCAGATGTCATTTCCAAATTTTCTGTAACATTTCCCTACCCCTTTTTAAAAATTACAAAACATTTCATAAAACAATTATTTTATTCAGATATAATTATTGTTCTTTTGTAATGAGGTGAGATTTAAATCCAGTCAGAACTTTGCTTTTTTTTCCTTTTGCTGAGGCAATTGGGGTTAAGTGATTTGCCTAAGGTCACCCGGCTAGGAAGTGTTTAAGTTTCTGAGGCCAGATTTGAACTCAGGTCCGTGACTTCAGGTCTGATGCTTTTTCCACTGTGCCACCTAGCTGCCCCTCAGCCAATACTTTTTTGATTGAACTCCATCAGTACAATTCTCCCACATGGTATAATTTCCAATAAATATTCATTAATTGAAATTTACCTTGATATGAAAATGCCATCAATAGATTTACATAAAAAATAAAATCTCTGGCACTTGCTAGATGCTTAATATTTGCTAAATAATTTATTTCCTAACCAAATCTTAAACTACATCTATCATTTCATACTTTCACAAAGTTGGGTAGTTTTAATTTTTCAGTTACTTGGTTGCAAAATTCTTCAAATATGGGCAATTTTCCTTCCCAATAATCTTCTATCTTCACAAATAATATAAAACTGCCTATCATATCATTTGACAAAGCATCACGCTCATCATATTAGTAGCTATAAGATACACTAGTTTTCTCTTATTGAATAAGACTTTTTACATTTAGCTCTTTGGCAACCTATGATGATGTAAAAAAATCTTTTTGATTCCAAAGATAAGGTTTCGAAAATGACTGCTTTTGCTTACTAATGGCATCTTTTCCCTCAAAAATTTCTCTATTTCTTAGTACTAGCATGCATGCTTTCATGATGCTTTTCAGTTATTAATTTCATTCTATCTTCAGACACAGCATTCACACAAAGCAAAACTAGGTCACCTTCCGCTCCCAACATTGATCTCAAAAGATCAATGTAACTTGAAATTCTTTTTGGATTTGGGCCCTTTACTTCAGGTTTCTGTAGTTTCTACTACCATAAACCATCTCTATTGTCTTGGATAGGTTTCAGTTGACCTAGTGAATTTTTTCACCAAGCTGGTTATGTATTTATCTATCACAAATGGACATTTTTCACTTAAGTCAGAAGCAATAAAAAAATTTCCAGGATTTATATTTGAATGTCATTATTGAAAATGTCAAGTGGTTGAGTCTTTATTTCAATTAAAAACATTCAGCTTGTTATTCTGTACTTATTCTAAAGAAGTACCACTGAGAAATAGAACAGACATACTACTTTTTATTTCCATAGTGATGTTTAACCTTTCAGTTTGTACTTTATGTTCAAATGGAGCTCAGGTGGTTACAAAGATGATGGCAAATGAATATTGGACAAGTGTGGATTCAAATTTAACACTGCATATCATCAAATAATCATTGTACTGCTTTTCATTATTGCTATCACTGTCAATCTCAATATTTTTGACTTTGAATTGAACCTTGCTTTGACTGAAACCGGCAGACACACAGTATGTGGGAGTTAAGCTAAAAATGTTTAATAAATTTGGACATTGCTTTGCATTATTGCCTCCCCTCTCTCCCATCCCTGTTTGGAAAATTCTGCTCTCTAAAACTATCCTGGGGCACAGGTATAAACTGTTTCATTGGAGATAAGGACTCCATAAGGAGGTTAGGAAGATGTTACTTTTGAGCTATTAGCAACTCAATTCCACTCTCTTCCTCTCCCTTCCCCTCCTCCCCATTTCATTCTACTTCTGGTTACATTTATTATTCAAATTGGGGAGACAATGTCAATTTTAAGAGACTGACACTGGCATCCCCAAAGAACTATCATTTCAAAAACAGAATTAAATAAACTAGCTAAACAAGGGAAACATCAATTAGAAGCCTTGTTTTGAATCCAGGCTCCAAAACTGTGAACTTATTGGCTCAAGTATAAAATAGAAATAACATTACCTAACTCATAGGTTTATTGACCCTAGAGCTCTATATAAATGTTGGCTAGTAACATAATTAAAAACAAAGCTAATCACAGCAGAGCTAAGTACATGCTCATTCTATGAGGGGCCTAAGGCTGAGCTGCCAACTCTCTCTTGCTTGAATATTAACTGCTTAATTCTGTTTTGTTCAGGATTTTAGATTTTAATATGTACTAGAAAATATAGCAAACTTGTTTTGAGTACAGCTGTGTAGTAAGATACTCTCCTGGATCTGTCTGCCCCTTCCCACTCCTGGGGCAGAGGCATACTTCTCAAAGGGGAGAAGACAACAGGGCACAACAGGGATTGGAGCAGGCTTCTCCAGTTGTGTGATTATTTAGTTGTACCTCAGTGAGGTCAAGAAACTTCTGCAGTCACTGAAAATGAAAGACTTGTAAAGTGGTAGATGTTCCATACATTTACTATGAATTTTATCTTTTAATTATTTATTTGGTTGATTCTGAATAAACATGGCATTCAGCATCAAAGCAAGCTTCTTTGGAGAGTTAACATGACTTTGTCAAGGTCACATGCCTAGTACTCCCTGACATCAATTGTGTACCACAAAGAAGCGCTTTTGCAACCAGATGGAGACTCAGAGTTTTGGTGAATATCATTTGGTAGATCCACAAATTCACATGCATGGAAACACTGCCCTATAGAAGCAGAGTTCCAGGACCAATAGATCCTAGATAATTGATAATAGTAGATTGATAGATCAATGACTTCAAAACCAAAGAGTGGGAGACTTATTTAGCACTTCAGCCATGAGACCATGAGCAATCTGCCAGGATCACAGTGGAACTCTCCAATTAATAGCTTAATACTATCTTCATATTACATTTATTTCTTCCCTTGGACCTAACAAGTGCTTATGAGTTTCTCAATTAGGAAATTTCTTCTGCCAATAAAGAAAACTATCTTTGACTTAGTAGATAAATCTTAGTAACATAAGTTACTTGTCCCAAACCACAAAGCAATTAAGTTCCTGATTAATGCCAAATTTAGCATCTAAATTCTATTCATTCTACCAATGCTACCCTTTTTATAAAGCACTAAACACAAATTATTTAGCATTACGGCTATGTGAGGCATATCACTATTAACCTTTCATGTACATGAAACTTATCTAAATTCTTATCTCCCATCACAGTACTTTGTAAATATTTGTTGAAACAAAATGCTACTGTTGCTTCTGAAATGAAAAGCACTTTGATTACTAAGAGATCCCCCCCCCCCCCAAAAAAAAGAATAACTCAAGAACTACTGTTAAGACCTAAGGTAGTTTTGCTTAAGTTATATTAAAAAACCTCAATGAATAGCATAAATTAGGTGATTAATTGTATAAATGGCCTTGCAATTTGCCAGAGGGACACATATGTATATACCTATATGTTCCTCTCCATGTGCCTTTGAAGTTATCCATTTAAAAAATTTTGATTTTAATATTTTCACTTTAATATGTTGATATCATTATCACCATGACTATTACTGTTATTATTGGTACTAGGTCAAATTTGAGATTTCATCAAGCAAAAAGACACCCTGTAGTAACTTTTTCTACCAAGGCAGATGAATACTTGATTGGTAACTTCTGGTTTTAGAGTTACCTGATACACTGAGAGGTTAAATGCTCTGTACAGGGTTACACAGTTTGTGAATCAGAAGCAGGACTTTAATTTTCCTGTCTTTCAGGATTATTCACTATGCACCACGAAATACATCCTATTGGTTGTTATTATATGAAGAGATTGTTACAGAAGAAATAGTATGAGAAAATCACAGATTTTATGAATTTTTAACATGCTTGAAGAAAGACTCAAATATTTATAACGTACTGATAAGGTTCTGAGTTAATGAATATAACAATGATTTGACTTCTAGGCATAGGGCTTAAAAGCAATGAAAAAGATTTTAAAACAAGTATACTGCTAAGTAGTTATATGAAACTAACTGCTGGAATTCAAACTGAAAAAGAAAGAAAAAACTTTGGGGAAACCTAAATGAAATTAACATAAAACCTATGTCTGGTTCGCTGACAAAATAGTCCTGGGGCCCCTTTGGGAATTTTGGTTCTGACAAACCCTGATTAACTAGAATTGCCACAGACTCAGAAATTTTTCTTGGGCACTTTTATTATGTGACATATAATATGAACAAAGATTATTTGAGAAATTTTATTTAACAAATAAAGACTTTAAAACTGAATTATACTGTCACCAGTCACATGACTCTGATTTAAAGCCTTTTTTTCACGATCTCCCAAAAGCCCTGTGTATTACTTTCCAGATAACATATTTGAATGTACAAAAAGGGGTTACTAAAAAGAAAAGTCTCAAAAATAGCTATTACTATTTGGCCCGCTTCAATAGGCACCTCTCACGTAAAAACAATTTTGGCAGGGGGTACTCAACTTAGTCAAGAGAAGCCAAATCCAAATCCGCTGATATGTCCTTTCTGAGTATTTAGAGAGATAAAGGTGGAGACCAAGAATCAAGGAATTTTTTAGTCTCTACTGCAGGAAAACTATGAACCTCATTATTTCATCGGGAAGATCCCTAGATGACTCAATTAGGGGTTTGCTACTGGTTTTTGCATATTCAAGAGAACATCGGATCACTGATTTAAGACATGGAACGACCTAATAGGGTATCTGATTCAATCACACTTTACAACTAAGGAAGTGAATCTATAGAAGTGAAGTGTCTTGTCTGAGGTTACACATCAATGACAGAGCCATAATTCGAACCTAGGTCCTGTGACTCCAAATGCAGTACCTTTTCCTGCATGCACAGACCTTCAGGACATATATGAGTGTCTCAGAACCATGAAAGGCCCAAGAAAGTTTTATCTAAGCACCCTCTATTTTGCCAAGAGTTATTATTAGCCCAATGGTGGATTGCTGGGACTCTTTTCCGTTTATAATCATACATTATCCAATGTAACCCGAAAGTCCAGGAACTGTATAAGAGGAAAAGTCAAGGGAAATGACATATTTTATGCCTTTTCTGATACATGCTGATTGCACATTTTGTAGGTCATCAATTTGCTAAAATTTAACTCCCTAGAGTACTTTGATTTTATAACAATTAATTTTAAAAATTTTATTAGTGGACTCAAAATTCAAATTCGTGAATTTAAACAGGAGAAATCACATTTTCAATCTTGCTATATTAAATGTCTTGAAAAATACAATAATTGGACTTTGAAATCTATAACTCTAAAATGTTATTTAATAAAACATTCAATGCACAGTGCTAAAAGTAAACTAACATTTTTAGATTTAGCTAAAAGGTCAAAATACTGTAATTCAGAGTTTTAGACAATTGAAAAAGACACAGTGCATTAAAAATGTCTAAAAACCGCAAAATGAATTAATATAGTAGCCATATCTGATCCCTATACTTCCCTCCCCCCAATTTTATTACTTTGGGTATGTCCTACAACCAAAGTATAGGTAAAACATGAACATATGTGTTCATAAGTTTCTGTCAAATCATCTCAAGTCAGTGCCCCCAAAATAAAATAATTTAAATAAAATCAAATAGCATACTGCTGAAGTGCTGAGATTTGTTAGACTGATTTGTTTTAAAATGTAAATGTCAAAACTTATATTTACAACATAAAAGGCAAAAGTGGCTGAATTACAAATTCCATAACAATATGAGAACTGGAAACTTTGTGTCACACTTACTTGACACTAGAATTTTTAGAAAACTAACACAAACACAATGAGGTACTGGTATCAACATGTCATGTTGTCACAAATGTGCAAACAATGAAGTTATTGTTATTCACAGAACAGATTTAAAGTGCCTCAGATTTCAAACTGATGCAACACTAATTTTCTTCATTTTCTTGACATAATATTTTCTGGAGATAATTTTTTCTCTTTTAGCTAAATAAATACTAGTTTACACTAGCAGAGTAAACAGAGAAAATACCAGTCCAGAACTGGACAAAAAGTACATCTTTGTCACACAGAATTATTTACTAGATGCCTTTTTTTATGGGTTTTGGCTTATTTCACTGGAATCATTTCTAGTTCCCTTTTCTAACTATGAAAGAATGAAATTTGTTCATAACCACAACAAATCTGCCTTGCATGTAGTTTACTCTGCCTCTTCACTCTTCTCAGAAGCAGCTCCTGCAGGATTCTCTGCCTCACTTTTTCTATCACAAGCCTCTTCAGATGACTTTGCAGTACAGTCAGGAGTTTTACTTGTAGAGCCCGTACGTGTTCGAATGCGAGCCCCTGGCTGGTATAACTGCATGGCTGGACGGTCCTGCATTGAAAGAAGTGAACACAATCAATTTATATGAAAGTAATTATCACTTGAAAGTGAGATTCAAAAATGATCAACTTGTAGGTATGATATATCATTTTGCATTTTTATATTTTGATGAAAAAAAAATCAATTGTGGAAATAAATAACAAAATTGCAGCTAAAAAAATCTAGCTTTTAAAAACTCTTTTCTTAGAAGCTAAGCACTTTGAAAGGGATGAAAATGAACCCATGAATATATGGGCAGATAATATTTAACTGATATTAAATAGTTCTCTAGGAAAACACTATTACTGTGATCAAGAATGATTTATGAAGAATATTAGCATTATCAAAAAAATTCAGTTTGTAATAGAATTTTCCCACCAACTTGGAGAGGAATAAAAAATTCAACCATTCACCATGGTTCCAATTCTTACAATTCATTCTTCAAAGTTATAAATATCTGTGGACATATGAGGCAATTGTGAAATGGGACAAAGAGTGCCCCAAGTGTGCTTCTTTCAGGGCCACAAACCAACTGACACTGACCAATGAATCAAGAACCTTTATTAAATATGACTTGTGAAGAGTTTCAATATGGATTGCTCAGTTCTAATTATCTATACTGTGCAACATCAATGATTCCTTTTTATAAAAAACACTAAATACATAATTATTTTATTAAATAAATGGAGACAGAAGAAGAAAACTGGTAAATATAACACAGTTATGAAAAGAATGTTTCAAGGCTAGAAAAGATCGTTAGTGATAAAGGATAGATTGCTAAAAATTATGCATGAGAACAATTCTTAACTCTAGACATGAGAGAGGTGGCTTATACAATTCTATCTGGGAATATCTGCATCAAAAAAGGAGAAATGATTTTCAATTTATGGCATGAGTGGAATGACTTTGTGTTAGGGTACTCACAGCCCAAATAAAATACATGTAGCACATCACATTCTTTATCCAGTGTAGGCAGGACAAAATATGAGGAGTTTGATATGGCTGTCATTTGTAGATTGAATATTATACCTGTATACATCTATTATACCTGTGTACATCCCTGGTTGACAAAAGGTGGCCCTGAGACTGTACTAGTCTGGCAAGCTTGTACTCTTACCTTTGTGCCCCGTACAGGTCTATCTATAGACTACCTAAAGTGTCTGATTGGGGAGACAGTTTAACAGGTTGTGGCACAGACTCAGTGCAATATGCAGACTGGCCAATTTATCCTCTCTTCTTTTGTTGTAATCCTAAACAAAAAGGAGAATTATGGGAGATAGTGGGGAGGAGGAAGTTCTAAACCACTCACTGCCAGAGGAATGTAAATTCCTCAAGGTAAAGATGACATTCTAGCTATTTCACATAGGGTGGAAACTAATTTCAATTTAAATATAATTGTAAATGTGTTAAATTTGCCTAGGTAAATAAGAACAGTTGGTAGTTCTGTTTCTTTCTTTTACTATTTTGTATATGGATCTGAATGCAAAATAAGATCCAAAATATATACTATGATTGGTCTTGTACTTACCATTTGTAAAATGATTTCAGATCCTCATAAGAAAGGGGCTATTAAATACAAAGTATTATTATTACTATCACATTATCATTAGATTTAATCCACAGAAGTATTTACGTGCTCCTCTAACAGAAATTATGTAAATACCTTATGATTATAGAATTGCTAAAAAAAAAAATAAAAAAAAAATTCCTTATACCAACAGTGTAAAAGAAAAATGGTATTCATACCAGTTGTACAAAGAGCACATTTGTTTTCTCAAGCCAATACAAGAACTTTACATGTGGTTGAATCATATTAATTTTGTTGCATCAAGAAACCACCAAGGCCTTTAGATTCGTTGTGGGCATTAGTTTTGAAATCTAAATATGGAATCTATTAGGGTTTTTTTTTTTGGGGGGGGGGCAGGGTGTAAGGCAAATGAGGCTAACTGATTTGCCCTGGGTCACACAGTTAGTGAGTGTTGAGTATCTAAGGCTCTTCCTGACTTGGGGGCTAGTGCTCCATCTGGTCTTTTCTTTTTTAAAGGACAAAATTCAAAGTTAATATAATCTCAACTTGGGACACTGATCAACAGGTAAATCAGCTGTAAAAATCATAGTTCAGTTTTACTAAGCTTGGCATATAATAAACAAAAAAAAATAAGATGAAGTAAGCCATTATAATTTATGTTGGTGCTGATGGCCTGAAGACTATAAAGAAAAATATAGATGCCTCATATAGTCTCTATCAAATAATTTTTCTTAAGAAAACATCCCACTTCTCTCCCCTCAAAACTGAAACCCATTAATAAGAAAGCGCATGGAAATAATATAAATTCTTCCTGAAATTGGTATACCAGGCATAGCACAAAAAACAACCTCCTATTTTTCAGAGATTTCCTATCAAAAAACCCTCTTTAAGCAACTTTTTCCTCTCAATCTCTACTAAGCCCCTTTATTTTTGTGCTTCAAACAGGATCCTTAACTTTTACTCTCCATTGCTTTTGTTTACTTTCCCAGTCACCCATCCACCTTGGGCTTTATCTTTCCTTATCAGCTCTAAAGGTGGTGTCAGCAAAGGATTTGTGGAAGAGAATGTAACACGACGATTATATAATTATATAGTACAGAACCTGACACACACAGAAAACACTGGAATATTTTTTGGGATGGAAGAGAACAGAAGGTGCTATACTGAGAGTATGAGTTCAGTGCTCTCTCCTCTGGGGTATGGCAGGCAAAGATGCCTGGTTTTATTTTACAAGGTTGGTTGAGAAAACAACGTATACCAATAACTAAAATATACATACCAAATATTCTACTAGAAAACAGTTGTTTCTACAAGAACAATCTAATTTTTTGTGATGTTTCAACAGAATATGTAAGAGAAGATACTCTCACAATAAGAACTTTTATCTTTCTAATAAGAAATGTTTTTGGCCTTGTTACTATATAATTCAAGACCAGTTAGTGCATACTGTAGAAATTCAAGATGTAAACCAATAATGTAATATTCTAGTTCATGATGAATTTTTGGGTTTAACAGAGTTGCATACATATTATTATAGGCAACAATTTTTTTGAGTCTGATTACTTGATCTGCATATCAACTATGCCCTTGGATACATTTTCTTTTTTCTTCGGTTTCTACTACCATGAGAAAGTAAGCAAATTAGATGAATTATATAGCACCTAATTAATTTTGCCAATTCAGTAAAAGTTATCTTGGAGTGAAGAGCAAGAATAATTAGCATGAGAAGTAGACCATTTAATTATCTTTAACTTCTATTCCATGAATTCAGTATTATATCCAAATATTTGGCATTCATAATTTCATAAACTGCAAACTTCTTATAGATTGCTAGGCCCTACTTATTTTGTAAAATAATCTGTACAGAATTTAACATTAGATACACATACCCAGTGTGAATCATAGAAGTGAGCTAATTAATTAGAAGAGGAGAAAAATTTTAGTCCTATGCTTTACACTGGCTATGCAGGTTTTGCTTAGATTCTTAGTTCAATTATTTTTAATAATCTTAATAGTAGTAATAATATATAATATCAATTAATGAAAAGCCAATTATGGTCCCTTTATTATACTAGAGGATAATATTCTCATTTGACTATGTTCACTGAATGCCCTAATGCATGAGTTCATGCTAAATGAAACCTTTTTATTAATGAATAATTAGGACTCTATTAGAACAGATTTTGGTTGGCTTAGTTAATACTTCGACAGTTACAATCCTTTAGTGAATATATTGCTGATTACTCTAGTGACTACTTAAATACTCAAAACACTTTGCTCCCTAGTATAATGTTTAAAGCTAAAGATCTGGTGTGTGGTGAAAACCAAAAAATAAAGGGGGGAGGGGGAAAGAGCAGATAGAATTAAAATCAAAGCTAGTTTTCTTCTTTTCTTCTTCCTTTATAGTAAACCTGTTGGTTTTTTTTAAACACCATTTAAACAAAGAACAAATGCTGGAAAAGATTGTTTTAGATTACAAAAGTAAAAACCATTGATCTTGAAGTATAGTTTTAGAAATGAAAGATTATCCTAAATGAATAAAAGAACCTTATTTCTTATGCGCTCCTTTTTGGATGCCATGTCATCACACTTGTCCTCTTTACCCAGTTTGTCTACTGCCTCCACAGTGAAGCTGTAGTTGTGGTTCCCTTTCTTCCCTCTGTCTTGGTTGTATCCTTTCCCCCATTTCAGCTCGTCTTCATTCCTTCTCAAAAACTTGTCAAACTCATAATGAGTTCTATGTTTTCTGCCATCGTCCAAGCGATACCTTTGTCTTTCAGGTTCTTTTTCTCGAAATCTTCTATCCATGTCCCTTTGTTCTTTATCACTGTCATTTTGTGACCTGAGGTTTATTAACAAAATTAATAGAAGTTTAGCCAAAGACATCTGAATTTTTCATGGAACTGAAGCATGTGCAATTTATCTATGTATAAAAATCATAGTCTGCTGCTTGCTCTTTAAACCATTTCACTCCATGGACTAATACTTTATATCAGGCAAAAGACCCTGTAGACATTTATCTCACATTTCCTACTTGCTACTGTAAATGATCTCCCAATAAGAAGACTTGCATTAATTCTGGGACTAGCCACTGAAGCAGACATAAGACAACCTAGCAGAGCCAGAGGACCTGCTTCCAATCTCTCCTGCGATGCCAGGGCCTCACTTTCTTCACCTGTACAGTGAAGAGCTTAGCTAGATGATCTGTATCCCTTTCCATGTTAATCCATGACCAACCTGCTGCTATACAACAGAGCTACAAGAGGCCCCTCATCACCAGCAAGTGAGGGACAGGTGCCTGGGTTTGTGAGCATGTGCAGATCCCAAAGGGTGAAAAGAAAAAGGTGCTGTTACACACACAGCCCCCCTCCAATCCTATGGTCTCTGATCCTTTGGAGCTAGCAACCTCAATCTGATTCAAACTGCCACTGCCTTGTTTTCCCTCATATAAGGGAGGCTAAGGCCAAAGAGGCACCTGGGAGGTTCTTGTTTCTTCTCTCTCTGACAAAGCCCTGACCTGGGGTTGTCCCAGGGATGCCAGAGAAGGGCAGTGTTGGGGGTGGCTGCCTGGGATGAGAGGACATATGCCAAGTTTGAGTGTCTTGTGACAAAGTTCCAGCAGCTCCACCATAGTCATTGTTTTGTTTTTAGAAAAAAGAACTCAAAGTACATATCTTATGGAACTATAAGTGCCATTTGGGGAAAAAAAAGCCTTGAATATTATAGAATATAATAGAGAATGTGATGAATTCAGTTGTGCTGTAAAAAAGAACCCAAGCATATCCCAATCCTATCTGTAACTGTTCCACAACTTTACTATATAACAGTAGGAAATGGAAGTCAGAAGACAAATTATTAATTCTATCTCTAATACCTTTACAATGTAACTTTGGCCTGTTAATTATATCATAAAGAGTATATTACTTCTCAGGATAAGAATATTAAAAATAACACACATAATCTTTTTATTGTAAAAGATAACTGTTATCAAATATTTTCAAACTAAAAATACATTTCATTTTTAAAAATATCATGAAAAGCATTAAAATTTACAGCACAGCCCTGTTTTAGTCTTGTTTTAACATCCAAATATTATATTGATCAAATTTAAACATGTCTACAAAAGGAAGAGTATCTCCATTTTAAAAGTCCATAAACAATATCTCACTAATTTCCAGAAACAGATATTTAAAACAAGTAGGTAGGTGGAAATGGTCATGGAAATAGAATTTCAGTTTATAAGATCATCTAGTCCACCCATTTTTTTAAAAGAGAAAAGCATATTAGGCTTCTTGTTCAAAGCTATATAATCAGTGGAGAAAAGAATCTTGAACCTGGGTCTCCAGGTCAATAATTCAAATATTCCTAGAATTTCAGTATGTGCATACTAATCACATAAGTACTGATTTTGAAGTCAAACCACTATAGTATAAGCAATGAAATGCTAACCTTCAGTGTGTTATTCTTAACATAAAAACTACTTAAGAATGGTAATTTGTAAATTATCAATGTTATTTTCTATAGCAGCAGTTCCCAATCCTTTTGAAAACTGTTAGACAGGATTAACACAGGAGAACAAAAAAATTACTCAATTCAATACCATGTGAGTGAATTTGTATTCTAAGTATCTATATATACATTTGCAAAATAGTAATACATAAAAATATTTATTACTGAGTGATGTTGCATATTTTATGGGAGTTAATAAAGATCAAAATGGCAATACTTCCTGCAGTAAGGATTTGCAGGCCTCTTATAATATTTGACTTCCCCAAGGCTCCAGAGACTAAAGTTTGGGAACCATTATTCTACGATATAATATTTTTATTATTTGGGGACACATTATAGTGGAGGAATTAAAAAAAAAACACTATTCCATTAGGATTGTTGTTCCCAAGGGATTTAAATGACATGTAATAAAAACATAAAATGACTTATGACTGCTATAATCTGGCAAAAGGTAACTTCATATCACTAAATAACTGTAATCATAGATTTGTTGTGATTGTGATTATGACTCACTTTTCCTTGAGTTCCTTCAATGAACTTTCTAAGGGTTTGGACTTTATGCTTCCAGAGCTGGAGGATTTTTCCCATTTTCCTTCTTCAATATCAGCTTCTTCTCCTTTTTCTTTTTGCTTTTCTGCTGCTGGTTCCTCTCCCTTTTCAGGCTTTTTAAGAAGCTGAAAAATCATATTTATATTTAAACATCAACCAAACAGTAAAACACAAAAAAGGCCACTAAGCCCACAAGACTTTAGATGTCATAGAATCATTTTAATAGAAGTTTTTAACTTGGGGACAATAAATTTATTTATTTTTATTTGATAACTTGTTCCAATTATCAGTGATTTCCTTTTTATTTTATTTTCTGCACTTAAAACCACAGTTCTGAGAAAGAATCCACAGGCTTCACCAGTCTGACAAGGACTTAAGAAATTTCTTAAAAAGAGCTTAACAATTTCTGGCCTAAAAAGATTCATTAAAATATAATACTCCTTTTCTTGGTCTATAAATACAGAAATACATTTAGTTGGACAGTAACTTAAGAAACATTTCGCTAGACTTTGAGTTCTATGTGACTACTTTCTTAATATTCCCCTTGCCCTTAGTCTTAGAAACTTTAATATCAAGAGTAAATTCAGATTTTTAAAAAAACTTTTTTTTGGGGAAAGAACTATATAGGTTTTAAAATTCCTCATGTCAACTATATTTTGAGTTGGAATACAGGAAAGTGATATAAGGATAAAGTTTTATTGAATGAATTAACAAAATAAATAATCTGGGGCACCCACGCATAATGTTAATATATAGAAGGACTCAGTCTCTGATCTCTGAGGAATGATTCCTTCAAAAGAAAAAAAATCACTATTCTTCAGAATCAACAGGGAATAATAAGTGCACAACCTTTTAAAATTAATATAATCTAAAATCCACTTTCAAGTCAGGAATTTGCTCTGTAAGGTTAATCTAACCTCCTGATGCAATTTATACTTATATCTTGTTTTTAAGTCCTCAGCGGAAATGACAAACAGATACTTGCTATCCTTTGTCACAGTCTGTTCAGAAAAAGAAGACTCTTAAGTCCCTCCTCTACCTTCTCTTCTCCAATTCCTTAATCTTTTCCTAACAGGTTATTAACAAGTTCTTTTTTTGCCTAAGGAATTCTCATAACGAATTAATAAAGAATGAGTACAGGTTAAAATTATTTTTAGTTTCCTATATGCTCTTATACATCCATTTATAAACAATTCTGAATTTACTTAGATGACAAAAGCACACACTGACTCACTTCAGGTTGTGATGCATTGTCTCTAAAATTCTGCTCTGCTGTATTTACATAAAACAGTATTTTTTTCCATAGTAATTCTATATATTTTACCTTCTATTTAACCCTTCAAAGAGGTATCCTCAGAGGAAGGAGCCCTAATGAGTTTTATACTATTTATTTCTTCAGCTTGCAATGCCACTTTGGATTCTAATCTTGTCCTTCAAGACGACACCACCTCATTTAGTTAGCTGTCATCTACAAACTGGTATCTATCATTCAAGACAATGGTGTACAAGAAGACGCCAATGACAGGAAAAGATAATGACGAATGTTGGAGGGGATGTGGGAAAACTGGGACACTGATACATTGTTGGTGGAACTGTGAACGGATCCAACCATTCTGGAGAGCAACCTGGAACTATGCTCAAAAAGTTATCAAACTGTGCATACCCTTTGACCCAAAAAGGGACCCACATGTGCAAAAATGTTTGTAGCAGTCCTTTTTGTAGTGGCTAGAAACTGGAAATTAAGTGGATGCCCATCAATTGGAGAGTGGCTGAATAAATTATGGTATATGAATGTTATGGATTATTGTTCTGTAAGAAATGACCAGCAGGATGATTTCAGAGAGGCCTGGAGAGACTTGCATGAACTGATGCTGAGTGAAACGAGCAGAACCAGGAGATCATTATACATGGCAACAACAATATTATATGATGATCAATTCTGATGGACATGGCTCTCTTCAACAATGAAATGTCTCAAACCAGCTCCAATTGTTCAGTGAAGAAAGCCATATATACACCCAGAGAGAGGGATATGAAATGTCGACCACAACTTAACATTTTCATGCTCTCTATTGACGTTTGCTTACATTGGGTTTCCTTTCTCAGGCTTTTTATTTTTATTTTTTTCTCTTCCCTGCACAGCAAGATAACTATATAAATATATATACATATATTCAATCTGTCAAATATTTTAATATAATTAGTATGTATTAGACTTCCTGCCATCTAGGGGAGGAGGTGGGAGGTAAGAAGGAAAAATTTATAACAGAAAGCTTTGCAAGGGTCAATGATGAAAAATTACTTATGCATATTTTTTGCAAATAAAAAGCTTTAATAAAAAAAAGATGCCATTTCGACAAGATTATACGATACTTAATTCTGATGGACATGGACCTCTTCAACAATGAGATGATTGAGAACAGTTCCAATGATTTTGTGATGAAGGGAGTCATCTACACCTAGAGAGAGGATTGTGGGAACTGAGTGTGGTTCACAACATAGCATTCCCACCTTTTTTTGTTATTTGCTTGCATTTTATTTTGCTTCTCTCTCTCTTTTTTTTAAATTAGTTCGATTTGGGGGCAGTTAGATGGCATAGTGGATAAAGCACTAGCCCTGAAGTCAGGAGGACCTGAGTTCAAATCTGATCTCAGACACTTAACATTCCCTAGCTGTGTGACCCTGGGCAAGTTACTTAGCCTCAATTGCCTCAGCAAAATAAATAAATAAACTAGTTTGATTTGATTTTTCTTGTGCGGCATCATAATTTCATAAATATGTAAGCATATATTGGATTTAACACATATTTCTACCATGTTTAACATATATTGGACTACTTGCCATCTAGGGGAGAGCATGGGGGAAGGGAGGAAAATTGAACACAAGGTTTTGCAAGGGCTAATGTTGAAGAATTGTCTACACGTTTTGAAAAATAAAAAGCTTTAATAAAGAAAAAAAACTTTAAAAAAAAAAGCTGCCACTTTTGGAGGGCAGTACCAAGATGGTGGAACAAAGGCAAGGAATCACCTGAGCTCTCCCCAAGCCTCTCCAAATAATTTTAAATAATGACTCCAAACAAATTTTGAAGCATCAGAACTCACAAAAAGATGGAGTGAAACAATTTTCCCACCTAGGACAACCAGAAAGGTCTGTTGCAACAGGGTGAGAGTGGAGTGCAAGCTGTACCAGCATAGCCCAGCTATCCAGGAGCAGACTTCAAGGCAACTGAATCAGTGGCAATAGTGGTGATTTCCAGATCTCTTAACCCACAAACAACTTAGAATGTCTACAGTAAAAGTTTGTAGCACCTGGGTAAGAGTAAAGCACAGTTCAGGGCAGGCTGCATCAGCTTAGCTCCAACCACAGCAAAGTAGGAGTGTTGGGAGCTACTGAATCAGCAGCAGCAGTGTGGTTTCTGGAACTCTCAGCCAAGAGATGATAAGGGAGTTGAACAACTAACTGGTCTAGAAGGAGATTACAGGTTTGTCTTTGTTAACACTGAGGAAGGACTCTGTTGGCCATAATTGGCTCTGGGTTGCAGATCTGGCACACTATAGTATGTGACCATAGTGAAGATATAACCCTCCTTATGGTCCAGGGCAGAAAAAAGTATTTGTGGTCATTCAAGACTAGAACAGAGGCCAGGCACTACCACTGCTGGGTGTATATCACAAAAGAGAAAAAGCAGCTCTATGTACAAAAAATATTGCAGCTCTTTTCTGGGGACAAAATGTTGGAAATTGAAGGGATACCCATACAGCTGAATAAATTATGGTAGGTAATTATGATGGAATATTATTGTGCTTTAAGAAATGATGAGCAAGATACTCTCAGAAAACCTGGAAAGATTTCCATGAACTGACTGATGCAAAGTACACAACTGTGTACAAAGTAACAAGAATACTGTAAAATGATTTAATTGTGAATGACAAAACTCTTCTCAACAATACAATGATCTAGGACAACTATAAAGGACCTATTATGATTTCAATCTATCTTCCACATAGCTGACAAAATAATTTTCTCAAAATAAAGCTATTCCATAAACTCCAAAGATCTTCAAGACTGTATATAAACTTCTTTACTTGGCATTTGAAGTTCTTTACCTGGCTCTATCCTACCTTTTCCAGCCATATTACATATCACTCTACAGAACAGCTAATTCAGCCATTCTGATGATCTTCACACATGATAAGCCACTGTGCCATTCAAGTTATACCTTGTGCCTGGAATGCATTCTCTTTTTACCCATTCTTCTCAGAAATCTTGCTTTTCTAAAAAAGATTCAGCTCAGATACTGCCTTCCACATGAGTTTTTTTCCAGTCCTCCCAGCTGAGAGTGTCTTCTGCCTAGCCCACCAGTGTCATCTTGTATCTATTTGAATATGTATATATTTTTATATGATCTTCCTCATAAGCATGTAAACTTCTGAGGATAAAAGTGGTTGCCATATCATTTTACCTTCAATACCTAGTACAGGGTCAGGTACATACAGGATGTTTAATAAATGCTTATTGATTGATTGGGGAATGGTATCAGCATAAGAATGAATTAAGTAAAAAGATTAAAGTTAGCTTTAAGGGAAGGGGAAAAGTACTTAAGTACAATGATTAGCAATAAAAAGGCTATTAGTGTTCAACTAGCTTTACTTGATATATATAGTTCCTAAAGCTAAAGTTTAAGTTGGCTAACTCAGTTGGTTAAAAGAATTCTAATGAGGTAAAGACCGAAAGTGATTTTTGTGAGTCAGTTCATTTTTCAGCAATGAAAGTGTTCCACAAATAAACAGATCCCTAATCTAATTATATATATATATGGCAATGGTCACAAGGGGAATAATGTGCTTACCCACTAACTACTGACAAAAATTATTTGGAGCAGTATCTTAATTACCATGAGTCATTAGTATTCATACAGAAACACCCTGAAAATTGCAAGGCACTAGACACATATATATTATTTTTTGAAATAACTTTAAAAGATCTCTGCCTAAATTACCTTAATTCTTATCTCTTTTTCAGCAATTTTCTTTTGTTTTTCAGCTTCTTTTCTCTTACGTCTTTCCTCTTCTCTACGTTTTCTTTTCTCTTCTTCTCTTAAGCGTTTCTTTTCTAATTCCCGCCTCCTCCGTTCTTCCCTTTTTTCTTCTCGAATTCTCTGAAGATGTGAAGAATTGTTTTTATAAATGGTCCAAATAAAAGTAAGCAGAAACAGAAAAGTTGTTCATCAGATGAAAGACCAAACCTACCTGCTTTTCTAATTTTCTATTTTTAATATATTCCAAAAGAGGTGTTGTTCTTCTAGCTAAAACACAAAAAATTGTGATGTAGTATATAACTCCTAAAAGAAGTAGTCTTAAAAAAACAAATTTGCACTTGCTTTAATATTTAAATGAAATAAGCATTAAACAGTGCTATTAATTTTATCTCAAGAGTGATTATATTCTTAATATTGAAAAGCATTTACTATTAGGTCAAGCAATCATGATAATTATCTTTGATAATTATAGAGAGAGCAGAATTTTGGTATGATGATTTGCTAATTGGCTTCTTGGTATTTTAACATAGCACTAAAATACAATAAAATGCATTTGACATCTCAATTGTTCCACACATGTATGTGTAGACACACACATCCAATTTGGACACTTGTGTTTTTTAATAATATACTTTTTAAGGGCATATTTTGGCAATAACATATGTATTTGTTCTTTATATCTATGATGCTCCCTGGGACCTTCCTTTTCTGCTATCCAAAGAAAAATAGCATAATGTTTCATTATCTATTACATACACATTCCTTGCAATGTATACTCTAGTAACTCAGTCTTAAATTTGTTATAAAAAAACACATTAAAAATACACACCTTAAAATATTTCTTCCAACCTTGAAGACTAATTTTAATGACTGTTAAGTGACAGTAGTATCTCACAAAGCACCAAACACTATGGAATAAATGTCCCAGGAAACATGACATGCCTTCACCCCAAGAGGAAGAGTTTGACTTGGTTTAAGTGAAGATCAGGGAATACAACTTCACAGCATAGTAGGATCACAGGCATTTGTTTCAAGTCAGAGTGAGTAACTCAGTGCTCTGCAGAATCAAATTCTTGACACGTGAAAACATATGGAACATTATTTAAATTAATTCCGTAATGGGTCTTATTAGCCTCAGGGATCTCCAAATGGAAAAATGTTTTTTTTTTTTAATTTAATTTTATTTGCATAACATATGTGTGGAGAAAAATGTCTTTTAAGTAACCCAGTTTAGGCCCTTCCCAGGCATTCCTTGGATTCATATTGATCTGAGCCAACCAGATCAACTCTGGCATATAAATTTCCTAGCTATTCTCCATTGGGCTTTTTGAGGAAGTACTAACAGCTAGAATTTGTAGAGCAGTTTAAGATGTGCAGCATGCTCTATATACAATATCTCATCTGACCTACACAACAATTCTGTGAGATAGATGCTGTTATCAGAGTCATTTTACAGGTAAGGAAATTAAGACACGAAGAAGTTAAGTGACTTGTTTAGGACACAAAGCTACTGAGGGTCTGAGGCAGGGTTTAAACTATTCTTCCTCACTATAAATTCAGCATTTTATGCACTATATCACTTAGCCAAGCAGGAGAATCACTATTAGAAATGTGGTACTCCTTCATTATGTGCACATTAAATGAAATCTTAACTAGGGTTCTGATGTTCCCTGAAATTTCATGGATGACATATGGGCTACAGAGGTCCAGAAACCCATAAAAAGAACTCTGGTATTTTAAGTTATAGGCTGACTATGTGCATTAAGTTGACTAAGGTCACGCAAGCATGCCAGTTAGCCAATAGAGAGCAAACTGAATGAACCTTATTTAAAAAGAAGTGATAGGGTCAAGACTTAACCCAGTTCTTTTCAGGATGTGGTTTATGAGGCTAACATGGCCAAGACTTTCAACCCATTTGGCTTTGTTTGTGACTTACATGCCAAATAGTTCTCGCTGTATAGGCCATCAAACTTTTTTTTTTTCCTATTGCAATGCACATGTAAAAGTTCTGAGATTATATTATTTATTGCCTAAGAGAAGACTGACTCCTACTTAATTGCTACCCAATATGATTATAGTAACATTAACACTTAATCCTCCATTTTGCACACTTGGTCATAAAAATTTCTTAAGAAAAAGGAACAATCTGCAGTAAAATTAAATTCCACATTTAAATATGTAGCAACAAGATAACAGAAAGGGAGATTACTTATATTCCAATTTTATTATGGGTATGTCTGTGTGCATGTGCATATATGTGTGTGTATATATATGTGAAATTAATATTAACGTTAATGTATTTCCAAGTATATACCTGATTTAAAAGAAACAAAAGCATAGCAAAATAGCTCTGGAGTAAGAAATGAAGCAAGAATTAAAGTATTAAAGCTTAGAATTTCTTTTACCTGATCTACCCTAAGAACAAGCAGGAAGAAACGAAAAGTAAAAAGTCTTTACAAATAGTTTTTGTTTGCTTTCCTTTTAGAATTTTTCAAACATACAGCCAATTAAAAGTACTATGCATTAAAGTGAATCATGTTATAATACATATTTCAAAATCTTCAAATTTATAATTTGGGTTAATCTTATATATATTTAAAAGAGATAGTTCTATTTCAATTACATCTTCATCTCAGAAGTCTAAAATATTCTATTAACAGAAATTCAAATAATGCTCCTCTGTTCACTTCTCTTGATACTTTATTCTAACATGGGAGACTATCCAAATATTTTCATTAACAGTGACAAAGTTAATTAATGTCATAATTAATTAACATCTAAATTTCTTAATATTTCCCAATTCTTTAAGTCAACTTTGCCACGTTCCTGAAAAAGTTCAAATGAGAACAAATGCCCAAATACAGTGAGGTGAAAAGTCTTTGATTCTGAAACAGAGAGGCAGAAAAGAGTAATTCTCAAGTGAATGGAAGAAAAGAGTTTGTATTTAGGACTTTCTTTAATTTCAAGTTTCAAAACTGGGGATCATTTTACCCAGGTCATACAGAATTACTGAAATAGGAAAAAAATGAATTTTAAACCTAAGATAGAACTCTTAGATGATGTCTAAAATCCCTTGGTCACTTCTTCATAAATTAAATGATACTTAACATATACACTCTCCCCTCTCCCATAAATTGTTAGTCTCTAAAAAATATTCTATTTCAATTTCATGATCACTGTCAATAAATATAACCAACATCACCAGAGTTTATACAGCAATTTTTAAGATTCAGTATTTACAGAATATTTTATAAATATAAACTCATTTAATGTTATAATAAAGATGGTGCAAATTACATAAAAACCTCTGAATCTCAACCAATGACTCAGTTTTACTCCCCAGGATGAGAGATTTTTCTTTCAAGGTTCTAGTTTTTGATAGGCCTTTCTATTTGCCATTAACTGATTATCCTTTACCTTGGGATAGACTGGTAGCAAATTCATATTGGATCAACATAAGGCCAAATACATATAAAGCAGATCAACAGGAACTTTTATAATTAATTGTGTGAGATGATAAAGAATAATATAAGATACACTGAAATTACATTCATTTCTAGTACCAAAAGGAAGATCCGAATGCTATTAGTCAGTTTGGAAAAAAGACAAGTCATTATTGTTAAGTTTAAAACTCATTAACAAATAACATTAATAAGAAACTATAATTAATTAAACTGTTACTTTAAGACCATTAGATACAGGAGAACTATATATGCATAATTAAAAGGCAAGCCTGAAAAATAATTGGAAGTCCTGGATTTTAAGGGCACATGACCCTAAGTCAGGGATTTTTAACCTAGAATTCAAGATCTTCCATTGGATCACTGGAAAGATTTCAAAGGTTATGTAAACCCAGATGGGAAAATAATTACACTATTATTCCCATTACCCTCTAATTGAAAATTAGCATTTCCTTTAATTACTTTAACATTCTGAGAAAAGGTTCCTAGATTTCACCAAGTGCCAAAGGAGTCTGCAACACAAAAAAGGTTAAGAATTCTTTTTTTCCCTCTCTAAATGAGGATGCTACCAAAAGCATCCCAACACTGCAAGCTTACAATAGGAAAGGCAAAAATATAAAGTCAAATCAGAATCTTTAGTTAATGCTATTCCTTACTAGGCTTGACTTTTAGGTTTCCTAAAAGAATCCATTAGTCAAGTCTAGTAAGGAATAGTTAAAAGAATGCATAATAGCAACTGTGAGTTAAAAACTTTTTTCAGTAAAAGTCTACTGTGATTACTCTTTCAAAGAGCACTGATTTATTTTTAAAGTTTAATAGCTTTTTATTTTTCCAAATACATGTGAAGATAAGTTTTGAACATTCACCTTTGCAAAACCTTGCGTTCCAAGTTTTTCTTCCTCCTTCCTCCCCACCTCCTCCCACAGACAGCAAGCAATCCAATAGAGGTTAAACATGAAGGGCACTGATTAGATAACATAGACATTATATTTCTCCTCTAGCAGGAAAAAAATTGCCCAGGAATAGAAGTTTAAAAGGCCTAAATAAACACTCATTTGGAACCATTTCAGACTTTTTCTATTATTTGTCAATGAAAATTCATGTATTTTTAATACTGTAAGATTTTTCAAGCTGAAGCCTTTTATAGTCACTAACTGCTTAATTGCTTTCAACTCAACAATGTTTTATTTTCCCAAAATCTGTATAAAAGGGAGAAGGGGAAGGAAAAAAAGCAAGTAAAACAGACCAATGAGTTCCCGTGTCTTTGCCTCAATCTCTCCCAAAAGAGTTTCAGGATTGGCACTTATTTTCTCCTCCTCAACACAATAGGTTTCTAGAAACTTCCTATATTCTGGATCTGTAAATAAGAAAGAAAAATTATTTCCCAGAAACTTGACAGATGCTACCAGACATTATATTGAGTGTATTTTTAATTGAGTATTCTTTAAAATAAGATTACCTTCTTCAATGCTCCCTGCTTTGGCATCTTTTTTCTTTAATTTCTTTTTGGAAATCTTTTGGAATGGAGCAAATTCTACTACAGCAGGATATTCCAGACCTTAGGGAGCAAATACCACAGTTTTTTTTTTTTTTTTTTTTTTTTTTTAAACATTATATAGCATGTCTTTTTAAAAATAGGAAACTCTATTTGTGAGGAAAATTAACCATCTACTTGAATAACAGGAATTAAATAAAAAGGGATAATTGTATGGCAATGACAATTTATCATCACTCCTTAAAATGGCTTATGGTCTATATATCACTTTCAATAAACTTGAAACATATGAATACATATGAAATGGCCTGAGAGCAAGAAAAGACAAAGAAAATCTACAGAAAATAGACCCAAGAATGCAATAAATACAACACCCTGGTATTTTTTTATGCAGGGGCAAACAGTTCTGCAGGCTTCAATTACCTCAAAGGTTCTCACTATATTATAACAGAGTGGCTGTCATGACTCTTAATCACACTCAAAAAATTAAATTATTTCTAGTATTGATGCTTGCCAAAAAAGGGACAAATATACATTTAATGAAGATTTATATTTAAAATGTTTATAATTTTTTTTAATTATCTGGAAAATTAATTTATGAGAAATGCCATTCTTGAATAATGCCAGATAAAGTACTGGATAAATAAATAAATGCCAAATACTAAATATAGCTAGTATTATTACACAAACTAAATTTAATTACACAATACAATTAATCAAATTTAATTTATCTAAATTACTGTTCAACATTCTGGATGGAATGAAATTAATAATTATATAGTTATTTTATAGTAATATTTTCTAAAAATAGCACTCTTCTAAGATATTAGAATTATTCATATTACATATTTATAAATCAAAATTATTTACACAAACCATTTATAAACTCAAAATTTGTAATAAATACAAAAATGTTAGCCATCTAACCTTTACTATCAATGAAGACATAGCCATCAAAACGATCTCTAAAAAGAAGGATGTCATCAGGATTTCGAAAATTAATGTATGCTCTTGAGTAAAGATGAGGATAGAGACTGAAAAAAGAAATAGTATAATTAATTATAGCCCAATATTCAAAAAATAAGAAAAAAAGGTTCATGGCTATAATAACCTTGACCCTAATTCATATTTCTTTGATGAATTTAATAAGTAGATTTTTATATAAAAGATATTCTCTATAAAGTAAAAATTTATCTTTTAGTGTTATTAGAAAAAACAACTTAAATATTAACATTATGATTATATCTTAATACAATTATATAAACCTAATGTGCCACCTCAAATTGAGATAGTAAAAAACACAATATTCTTATTTTTCTCAGGAACTTTTACAAACATTTTTATTCATTTCATTTAATAAATCTCTATTCACATTAATGAAACCAAGAATAGTGAACTTAATAATAATGGATTTAAACTTTGTCATAAGTGCCAATCTACCAAATATTTGGATTATCATGTTTCATAGGGGTGCATGACATAGGAAAGCTCTAATTTTTACTCTAGCTTTCTCCCTGATTAGTGGTACTTAACCCTTGAACAAGTCACTTAATCTTTTAGGGGTGTCTTTCTTCTTCTGGAAAATGAAGAAGATGGACCAGATGATGCCAGCTCAAATGATTTTAGATTTTTGATCTCATAATAAAGGCATTTGATTATTAAGAAATCCAGGTGTTAATTTAGGAGAAGGTAAAGGAAAATGGATAATATTGAAACCAGTCCTTTAGTGTTCTTAATATTAAAAATATTTAAAAAGTAAACATTTGAGAAAGCAAGAGCAATCCAAGTCAATTAATTTTTTTTGATACAACTTTAAATGGTAACCTTTCCTTTCAAGGTAAAAAGGAATGATATCCTCAGGAAATACACAAGCCTCAATTGAGATATTTATTATACTGTCAAACAACTGTTCTGTAGCCTATTTTCCTAGCGAGAGATAAATCAGGTTGAAGACATTAATATATAATGCATAAATATAAATAATGACTAAGAGCCTATGTTAAGTGCAAAACACTTTGCTAGGTGCTAAATAGAAATTGGAAACAAACAATTATTCTACACTTAAAAATTAATTCCAAAGTGAGTCTTCATCTGGAATAACATTAGCAATTCTCATCATCATACCTCAACAACAACAAAAATAGAGCAAGAAAATATCCAAAGTGTACAATTAAGTGATTGAGAATCAAGACATTACATTAGAAAATGCTTAAGGGATTAGGAATCTTCAGATTGTAAACACAATGGTGTCCACAAATGGTAGTGCAACAAAATTCAGGATATTAAACTAAGAGGAACAAAGTAAGATAAAGAAGAAGCCTACTTTACACAATGGACAATAGATTTATGGAACTTGATATTCTAAGTAAAAGTAAAAAATATTCAAAAAGAGTTGATATGTATAAAAGAAAAAAATTCCCAAGGGAATCTAGGATATTTAGAAAGAACCTCTGCATATGATCCAAAGGAGAATAATCACACCCTTCTCCCAAGACTTTTCTTGATAATTTTGTTAGAACAGAATTCTGAGATCAATGAACTCTTATATTCTTACATATACTGGAATTTACTGATTGCTTTTTTAGATCTGACCATTCAAAATGATTCAAAATTTCACTGGTGTTTCTCTTGTTACAAAAAAAACCCCCCAAAAATAAAAAACCACAAATCCATAGCGATGGTCCCAATTGGGAATCACTGCACATTGTTTATCATGCTGCTTCTAGAGAATCACTAGAAATCTGTACCAATTTGCTACTTTAAAGTTTCTTTCTTAAATTCAGAAGCTAAAATAACTTGTAAAGCTTTATGAAAAGCTTCATAAAATTAAAAAATTCACTTAAAATTTTAGAAAATTATAATTAAAAATACAATTCTATTCTTTTTCTTTCAAAGTAAAAGAGATTAATATTCTATAATTTGTCCAGAGAAAATTTAATGTCCATATTGTGATGGTTTGCTTTTGAAATGTCAACAAACTCACACACACACACACAAAAAAAAAGCAATTTTAGCAAAGAGTACCCCTTTGTTTTTAGTCACTAGTAGTGGACTTCATTCTCATGTCAATTGAAACAAATTGCTATCTAGTGATATACATGAAGAAATACATTTTTTAAATTGTTACTTGCTGATTTAGAATGGTAATTTGTACAGAAAATATATGTGATGAACTGTGAACAGCAATGAAATGAAAAAATGGTTTTGTTATCTACATAACTTCATCACTAGACAATAAATACTTCTTGGCCTCTTCCTGCTGAAAAACAGCATCCTCACCTGGGATCAGCTGTACAAAATTCAAAGTAATCATGAGCAGGAAGTGGATGCAACTGTTCCTCTAGCTGTTCCTTGGTTAAACTGGGAGGAAGTCGACGAATGACTACCTAAAAAATTCAAGAAAAAAATAGATATTATGCTTATTATTTTTCCTAAGTGCCAACTACATCCTATTCCCTATATAAAATATATTCAGTTTCAACTCTTGCCCAGGATATGTGTTAATCAAAGAAAGATTCTCACTCTCTCTCTCTCTCTCAAAGAATAAAGACTATATTAAAAGATAAAAACAGACATGCCTTTAGTATCCAAAATTTGTTGATGATTTTGCTTCAAACATTTGTTTAGTAAGATTCAGATGTCTCCTCAGGAAATGAATCTATTTATAACTTTTTCATTACAGAAAAGATAAAGACTTTTTAAAAAGGTCCTGTAAAAGATTAGAGCATATAAATAACCTAAAAGATCTATGCCTATGTCTACAAAACAGTAGGGAGGAGTTTAAATGACTTGGTCAGGGAGATTTAACTCCTGAGTATTAGAAGTAGGATTTGAAGCAAAATTTTTCAGACTTTAAACTCAGCATCCTATGAACCATTCCACATTGCCTCTAACAGTTATATTATGCTTATTAGCGACAGACTGGAAATGACTACAAGTACATCACTGAATCAGAAAAAAATTAAGAGTACTTAATTCTCAATAGTGTGTTTAAGTAATTTAGGTTTTCGATTTGTTTGGAAAGAAGATATATAAAAATGTTATCCAATTTCCATTTGACTCAAGTCCTTTACAGCATCATAGCATCATAGATTTAAAACTATATGTGACATCTACTTCCACCCCCTTATTTTAATGATGAAGCAACTTTGGCCAAAGATCCTTTGATGCTTTTAGTCTCTGAATCAAGATTATTTTGAAAGGTGTCCCCCCCCAATACACATATTTGTTATTTGTATTATGTTTTGGAATTAGGAAAAATCGACTAGAAAGAGGAATAATCTAATTAAAAACATATTTGTTGATAACTAGATTTGGGCAAAGAATTTTGACATGCTATTTTTGGATAAGATGAAGATATATACTAATCAATCTAATTCAAGGCTGCCTGAAAACAAGGAAAGAGATCAGAACAAAAAGATGTCCATCTATGGTACCCTGCCTTGCTTATAATAAATCTGGAATGGTGTTCAGTCTCTGGTATTTTAAGGATGCTGACAACTAACAGTGTTTAAGAGAGTGATCAAGATGGTGAGGGGATAAGAAATAATTAAATAGGTGGTTTACTGGAAGGAACGAGAGCTAACTAGCCTGGAGAACAGATGACTTAGAACATACAATTTAGGTAGGATAGCTTAATCTTCAAGTGTTAAAAGAGTTATTTTGTGAAGAGGTATTATATTTCTTCTGTTGGAGCCCAGAAGACAGAATCAGAAGCAAGATAAGTAGCTTGGCAGATTTAGCTGGATGAAGCTTTGGAATAATTATAGTCATTCAAAAGTAGGATGACTACCTTGGGAGGTAGTAGAGATCTTCAAGCTCTTTCTAGGTAAGATTTTGACACACATTTATTTGACACACATTTAAGGTACAAAATATACCTATTTTGATATATATATTTTTGGACTACATTGTCTCCCTCTTAACTCTTTCCAACCTAGGTCCTTTCAAATTCTGAAACAGTTTATTTTTTCCTAGCCAGACTACACTGTAAATTTTCTTACATATGAAGTATGGTTCTCTGTGGTATATTCTTCATTACCTGTGTCATCATTAATTTTTTTTTTTAATTCACAGTTGCAGGTATTAACCATTTTTCAGGTATGGTTTTCTTCACAATAGTGGGTCTGTTTTACAATGTTCATCTTATCAGTTTAAAATTTATTCCCAAATCATGCTGTTCACAGCTTTGCTTCCTTTACCAACATTCAGATTACATTAGTTTCTTTCATTACCTTTTGTTTTTAGAGTACAAACTTTCTGCCAGCCTTCCAAAGCCCAATCTGACAATCAGAGCTTACTTCTTTTTCACTGGACATTAATTCCCTGCATTTGACTATTTGAAGTAAGAGCTTCTTATTCAATCAACCAAGAAAATTTACTATTATGCTTTTCCTATGTGCAAACTACAGTGCTAAAGGCTGGTTATACAAAACCAAAAAAAAAAACCAAACAAAAAACAAAAAACAAACCCAACCCCAGAAGAATTGCCTTCAAGTAGCTTACATTCTACTGGAGAAGTAATTACCAATAGTATGAGGTCAGCTTGGAATTGAGATATTCAGGATATAAAACAACCCTGCCTCCCAGAGGGCAAAGACTATCTTTCCTTTTTAGTCTTTGTGTCCCCAGACCCATGAACAGTTCAATAAATTGCTGAATGAAAGGGGGGGGGGGGGAAGAGAATAGATAGGGAGGAAGGGGAAGAGGGACGGACTGATTTTTACAACGCTGCAGCAATGGAAAACAATATTCGATTTTCTTTTTAAAGAAGCAAAAAGGAAAAAAAAAGTCTTGACTTCCATCTCGCTCTAAGGGAGGTAGAAAATTTATGTAGAAAAGGAGACAAGGATTTAAATGCCCGTGGTTCCCAGCTTCTGGCTCCCTCCCATTTCTGGGGGCAATTTTCTTCTTTACAAGAATGAGACCTCTCAGTGGGCTTGAAGGACAAAAAATATCATTAACGCTGGGTCGGTCTAAAGATCAGTTTCTCTAACCCCTACCACTCCTCTATTTTCACTCTTCTTTTTCTCTTCATTTTCTGACTGCATCTGGAGCTGGGCTATGCCCCCGACTCTTTACCCCTCCCCCACTGTCGTCTGCGTCCGGGGCGCTCTCCCGGGTCCTGAAAGCTCGCCCGCCCTCGCGCTTTCCTTTCCTCCTTCCTCCCGGGTCGCAAGTCCTCGCGCCCGCCTCCGCGCACTCCCTTCCCCCACCGCTAGACCCTTCCCCGCCGACCCCCCAGCCGCGCGCCCCTCCTTTCCCCTCCCCCTCCCGGCATCCCCCCCCCGACCTTGCTCAGGACCGTTTTCTTCTCCTCCCGCGGTTTGCTGCCGCCGCCACCGCCGCTGCCGCCGCCACCCCCACAGCCCGAGGCCGAGACGGCGGTCGGCGGCGTCTCCACTTCGCGCCGTGGAGACTCGCGGCTGAATTGTATCTCCATCGTTGTCCCTCCACGGGAAGATGCCGGTGGTGGTGGGAGGGGTGGAGGCGGAGGCGGTGGTGGCGGCGGCAATGGCGGCTTCTCCTTGCCGCTCGATCCCCGCCCGGCTCCGCCGACGCCAGAGCCCCCGGTCCCGCTGGCTGCCTCCTTCTCGGACCGCATCACGCACCCGCCGCTGCCTCAGGGTCTTTCTCCCGCCCGTTCGGGGAGTGTCCAGAAGCCTCGCGAGATCTCCGCCTACGCTCTCGCACCCCCACCCCCTTCTTATCCTTCCCTTTAGTCCCGCCTGCTAGTCAAGCTTCTAGCTGACTTTCCAGTTCTGTCTAGTAAAGAAGGGAAGCAGCAGACACAGCTGAGTTAGGGCACAGTCGAGGGACTAGGGGCATCTTAGAAAAGAGTCATGGGAATAAATTTATATTTGATCAGAGAAGATGCTCTGTGCATATCAGAAAACGGGGTCCACGAGCCATAGGAAGTGTCGCTGTCCAAGGAGAAAATTAAAGGGGGTGGGGTGGGCAGGGCGGGGCCGTGCGGGGAGGGATGGTGCGCTTGCGCAGAGTGCCTGGAAGGTATGTTCCGCTTTATCTGCATTGCTGTCTCCCAAGTCGTGGGCGGCCAGCCAGGCGGCCTTAGAGTTTAGGTTATTCCTACAGCGAATACTAGGTGCTTGAGCTGTGCACTTGAAAATATTGACCCAAGCTGTTTTGAGGGCTGTGAGGAATGGAATTTCGAAACTCACCCTTTTTGGTTTCCTGAAGAGGGTCTGTTTAGATTGGCTCGGAATTCTAGATGTTAACAATAAAGATGCTATATATTTAAAGCTGTTAATAGATAAGATAATATATAAGATAATAAGATAAAATAACAGTTAAGGAAAACAGGGTTTGCCAGATACTAAATATTGGTGCTTGCAATCCATAAATTATATTCTCCCATCACTGGGTAATCCAAGGTTGTTGGTACTAAAAACTGCACTTAAAGGTTCAATTTATCAGGAAAATCATAAATGTTAACTTCTGGGTTGCATCCCCAACTCTGATCCACCCAATCTTGAAGAGTAAAGGTGGCTATAAAAATAGTAAATATCTGTAGCACTCGATATATACTCTCAGGCAAAAAATCTTAAAGCTTAGTCTCAAATAATATCATTTCCCCTATTATCTTCAAGTGCTTCCAATTATAGGGACTCTATCAAGTATGATCAAGTTCATATTTATTTTTTTAAATACATGCAACTATTAATAAATGCCTTGAGTTAAAATTAACATGGAATTATTTTTTAAATTAATTTTTTCACAATATTTACGTTTTATTTTTTCCATTTTATTCAATTTGGCAATAATAGTTTTGTATTGATAGCACCTTCCAAACACCTCACATAACTTTGTTTTTATAACAATTCACAAATAAATTGAAGCACACAGATTAAAATGAGGTTTTAGTGGCAGAAAAATGGGAGAAACCAGGTCTCTTGACTTTAGCTATTAAAACATTCTCAATGTTTTTTAAATGTTACATTAATAGCTCATGCAAATTTAACAGTTTAAACTAAATTTCGTGGTGTAAAAAAGCATTTCCAAAAAATTTAAAAATGAGATATGATCAATATTTTTTAAATGGCATTGCTATCTGCAGTTTTCCCTCCGAGTATTACAATTCATTTTTTTTAAACTGAGTAATCTGGATAGATTTGAGGATTATAAAACAACTATCCACAATGAGGTGTTATAGGAAAGAAACACTGCTCACTTCTCAATGACTAGACTGTCAGGTTCGTGTTTTCATCTCTCTAGGCCATCATTTTGTTAGCAAAAAATCCTGTTAAAACCTTTTTAATTTTTCTCTCTTATATGGGGTAACAAAAGATTTGCATGATTGCATTCATACACAGGATGGCTAACAAATTAACCCTAAGTAAAAGTGGAATGCCTTTATTACAGATAAGAAAAGGACTAAAAAGATTTAACAGTGATATCCAAAACGATGTTACTTAGCTGGACTTTAATCATATTTCAACAAACAAGAGCCATCTACAAGCAAAGCATTATATTAGCATGGGAAATAACATACATTTATAAAATGCTTTATTATTTACAAAGCACTATCCTTACAACAACCCTTAAGTGGGTAATACAAGTATTATTTCAATTTTACAAATGAGCAAATGAGGCTCAGAGGTGAGGTGAATTTGCCCAACATAACCCAGGTAGAATCAGAGGCTTCCAATCCAGTGCTCTTTCCACTATATTATGTATAGTGTGTATACGCAAACAACATTGCCTCTCAGAAAAGTTAGATAGGATAGTCTGATTCCCTGACTTCACAGAGCATATCATAGAATATATAATACAAACACAAATATGGCATAGTATTCAAATATGTAAGAGGGGTACAGATAAAGAACCATAGGAAATCAGAAGTGGGGAAAGCAATGACCAGCTGGGAAGACTTCTGGAAGAGTTGTCATTTGAATTGAGCTTTAAAAGGTGCATGGGAATTAGAGGCTAGAGAAGGATAGCATTTAAGTGTGAACAAAAGTATTTTCGTACTGCTACATAAACTTTCACGTTTTGTTTTTTTAACTAGATTGTATACTCTAGAATTTGTCTGTGTTCCTTTTAGAACTTATTCTAATCTTGCAAATTGTAAATGAATATTTGTGAGTGATTTTAAAGTGCATGGTAATTTCAATACTGATACAAATGAACTTGAAAAAACAAAGCTCACCTCTGATCATTTTAACACTGAAAAAATGAAATTGCAAAGATAAAATTCACCTCTAGGAGCAGGTATAACACAGACTTGTCAATGCTGTCCGTCTACCATATATAAACCTAACCTGGACAAATGATTGAGAGTTCAAAGAGAAATGTTTTCAAATGCTTTGAATGATCAGGTTTCTAACATTTTGATTTCATGAATCACAGAATACTTATCTGGAAATTATGTTTCATCTAAAGAAAAGTGAATAATGAAATATTTTCTTCTTTATTGTTGGGATTCTCTGGCAAAAAGCTTAGAAGAACAGATGCATCAGACTATCCCTTTAAAAAAAAAAACCCAAAATCAAAAATGTCAATACTTTATTCTGCATCGCCTAGAGGAAAGAATACAAAACAAAAGTCAGGGGACCAAGGAACAAGTCTTGCTTCCACCCTCAACTAGTCATTACCTCTCTCTGGCCGATTATATTTCATTATCTGTAATATGATAAAGTGGAAATAAATGAGCTCTAAAGTCCTTACCAGATCATGCTAGGGATAAATATTTTTAGTGTGAATATTCTACATTTTAATATAGCTGCTTGAGTCAATCTTTTATTATTATGGGCAGCTAAACTTTAAAGTTCTTGATGAGAATTACAGAGCTAGAATTGAAACAATATTTGGTTCAATTCCCTCATTTCTATCCAGAGACGTTAAGTCAAGAAATTTGCCTCAAACAGAATTTAAATCCAATTTCTCTTAATTTACAGGTATTCTGAAAAAGTCAGTTATGAGGACAGAATCTATGCTGCTGCCTTTCAAATGCTTTGGAAACAAGTGGGGAGAAAAGGTTTGAAGTTAATAGGTTTCTAAGAAAGCTCAGGGAGCTGGACTCTGTCATGGAGACCTGAAATCCATTCCTGCCTCCTACACTTGCTGCATGACCTTGGAAAAGTCATTTAAAACATCTCTTGTACCTTAAGTTTCTTTGCCAATCAAAACAGGGGACTGGATTTGATGGCTTCTGAGGTCCCTTTACACTCTAAATCTATGATCCTATGACTTAAAAAGATTTTTACTAGATGGAACATTTTCAGGCTAATAGGAAAACAATATAAATTGTTAAATTTTCAAATTTCAATTACTTCCCTTCATTCAGTCAACCTGTCACTTAACTAGTATTTACTAAGTGCCTACTAATGTTTCTTATACACATTTCTTTTTCTGCCTCCCATAACTTCATATAGACTGTTCATATGTCTGGAATGAACTCCTTTTTAGAATCTTTAATTTTCTTTACAGCTCAATTAAGATATAAGGTCTTGGTGTTGGTACACACACACACACACACACACACACACACACTTTTTACTTTGCACATATTTCTGTGTTTGTGTGTGTGTGTGTGTGTGTTATATGTTTCTCCTAACATAATTTAAGGTCCTCAAGGCAAGAGAATGTTTTGTCTTTTTATTCTAGAAACCAAGTACAATGCTTAGCATATGTTAAGTGCTTATTGATGTTGTCACACCAGCTATTCTTAAGGCTAGTTTATGCCTTTCTCTACTCTCTCCTTTGTAAATTATATTTAATTTGCTAGTGTTTATACAAATTCACTAAAGGAATGAGATAATTTTGTTTTTGCTTCTTGATGTGGAACTTTTGAATCTGCAAGTCCTGCAAGACAATGTGGCAAAGTCACCAAAATATAGATATTAGTTCCCAACAACTAAGCCTGAATACTGACAACTCATTTTTGATGTATAAAGTGCTTTCTCAAAACCCCTTGTGATGGGTTGTTATTCCCATTTTACAAAAGAGTAAATAGAGACTCAAGAAGGTTAAATGATTTGTTTAGGGGTACTCTGAAAAAGCCAAAGATGAAGTTTTATCTGTCTTTAAACTCATAGTCCATTGCTCTTTCCTCTCCATTTACCATGTTGCCATTTTACTACTATTTTCTGCTATTAATGGTGTTAATTATGAAACATTTTATCTTTTAAGACCTAACAGACCAAACTCTTCTTCCATAACCTTAAAATATGATTTGAATATGCTTGTGATATCATTGCTTCTTTCCAATTAAAATACACATTAATAATTTTTAAAAGGGGCAATTACAAGCAGCAGCAGGAATTTCCTTTCAAGAAAAGAGCTTAAAGAAATGTGACCCTTTTTGGAAACTAAATTGGTTCTGTAAGATATTTTTTGATATTGACATGTGAAGTTTCCATGACAAACCAAAATCATGTTAACTCTTGATCAATTATCAACTGTGGAAGATGACTTCATCTTGGGACACATCACACCGAACTCGTTATCTCTGTCCAAGGAAGTACCCAAGAAAGAAATGCTTATCTAAAGAAAAATTCTTGCTTTCTGCCACAGATATAACTGGTAGATGTTAACCATTTCAAAAGCAACAGCTTCTATGATCATAAATAAAAATTTCCCTCTTTTTTTTTTTTTTAAAGAAAATTAACTAGTTACTCTAATTTTTTTGGGATATATTTCTAAGAAAAATATGCATGTCTGAAAAAGAAAATGACAGAAATAAAAATTAATTGAAATAAAAATATTACCCTGTTTGCTTTTCCTAATCATTTACTTACCAAATGAAATTATAAGTATTGACATTAATTGTTAATTGATGAGAAATATAACAAACTTGAATCGACTTCTGAAAACTTTTTTTTTATGTCAACTAAAGACAGCACAGTTCATTGGTCAAGAGGTCTTTTATCTAGTAACCTCAACTATACAATACAGCCAAGAATAGCAGCCAACTCAAAAGTTACGAAGCCCACATACCTTAATATCTATGTACATTACTCATCAGTAAAGAGTTCTCTCTATGAATTCATTTATAAATCTTGTTCCAAAACAATTCTAACAAGCAAATTCCACTATCTATTCCCTGACAACTCTATTCCCCCACCCCTACTCCTGTCTTAAGACTTCAGTTTTATCATCTTTAAAAGGAGATGAGTTGGTCTAGACAACCTCTGAAGTCCCTTCAGCTAGAACATTCTATGATCCCAGATTTAATTATCTGATTTCTCTGAAACTGTTTATAAAGGGGTAGGTCAGAGACCTGGAGACAAACAAAATAATAAAAAATAATACCCTGAGTGCAAGGAAGAGTAGAAACAAAAACTCAAAAACATGTCAGTCTGGAATCACAGGCAGAGAGGAAATGTTGACCCTTGATGATGGCCCTAGGTTATTAAGGAAAAAGTTTAATAATGTTCCATTCATTAAAGTAGCTTAAAAAAAGCACAATATATTTTAGAAAGGTTTCTTCATTTCTATCCATATAATCACTAGTTACCATCATTATCATCTATTAACATCTTTTTCTTCCTGAGGTTTAGCTCATATCCTGAACTTTTGCTATGAAACCTTCACTGATTCTTTTTTCAAAGCTGAAAGCAATCTGTTCCTCCCTGAATTTTCCTGGGAACATTTTGTGCTTTTTCTTTGCCCCATTAAGCTCTACCTTGCATCATACTTATGTTGTAACAACTCCTTTCCAACCCCTTTATTAAATGACAATAATCTCACTGGAAGCAGTGACTATATCTTAGCCCCTAGCACCATGCCTTGCACATAGTAGATATACTGAAATGATTTTTTTTGTTGTTGTTGAAAATAATTGAAATTAAAAAAAAAGTTTCAGCATTTAAGGTATAAACTTTTACTTGCAGACTTTACTTTTGTGGGACATTTTATTATCTGACAATCTTTTCTAAGAAAAAGTAGAATGTAACCTTTTTTTTTTTTAGGGCTGGCAAAGAATTTGAAAATACAAAATTTATTTTACTCGAATGAAAGAAATACATTCTACTTTTTTTCTAATAAATTAATGGTTTTTAATCTGGTGGAATGTAGTTGTTCCAATTTAAATCCAAGATATATGGTAAATTAAGAGGATTTTTATACAGGAAGAAAATTTCCAAAGCTATTCAAGTTTATCACTGCCAGTTTGGTAATCAAAACACTGATTTAGCAATTCCTTAAATTAGGGGGAAAAAAAGGTATATACACAATGAAATTTTTGTGGACTTAAGGGATTTTTTGGTGTTATCACAGATAGTATATGAAGGGACCACAATTTTAAAAAGAAAATGTAGAGATAGTCTTTTACATTCAAGAATGTTTAGAGTTGTATTCTCAAGTCTCATTGTTGTACAAAGTGACCCTGAGCTTTCAAAGGATGTGCCAGTAGACTAACTCTGAAAAGGCCTATCAAGTTAGAAAGACTTCAAATTATTATTTAGGGACCAAACAAATTATGAGATTGCTTGAAAGTGAAAAGTAAGCCCATAAAGGAACCTTACTGACTATATGGGCAATCACAGAACATATGACAACCACATGATTAGTTTTGACCTTAGCACTTCATAAACCCACTAAGGTATGATCTAAGATAGGGACTGCACACATTGAAGAAATAACAAAAATATTACAATAAGAGATATTGGCCCATTTTTAGAGCATCAAAATGAATAGCTTTATGTGAAGATATTAACTTGGAATATTTATGTAATTCAATAATTAGATTATTAGGTTATTATTCTCCCTTATTTAAAAATCCAATAGTGGACTTGTAATGCACAATCTAACCAATGCACAAGACTAAGTTATTTACATGACAAAGTATTCAGAAATGAATCTATGTAGATTTATGATGTATTAATGGGAAAACAAAAACTAACTTTTTGGGGAGTGGAAGGAGTCCAGTTTTATGATTTTATTGGTGTGAAGAACACCTATGTTTGTAAATTTCCTCCACTAATACAGCTTGGCAATATCTCTGTTAATTAATTTATGGCTTGTAAATCATGGATTCTTAACTTTTTTGTGTGTTATGGATTCCTTTGACAGTCTTGGAAAGTCAATGGATTCTTTTTCAGAAGAATGTTTTTTAAGCAATTGAAAGAAAAATATATTTCATTTTAAATCAGGGAAAATAAATAACTTTTCCCCCCAGTCAAGTCTATGGATTCTCTGAAATCTATCCACAGGTGTGCTTCAGAGAGTTGTTGGAAGCATGGTGACATTAAACAGATTGCCTAGGTTCATATGTTAGAGGAAGTCCTTGAAACCAATTTTTCCAGACTCCACCTACTATAATGAGCCTATCTATTATACCATCATCTGTCTTTTGTTTTTATTAAAAAGAAACTTAAAATTTGCTGATGGAAAACATGTTGAAATGAGTGGGGAGTCTCAAATTAAACCAGTGAAATCATGTCTCTTTAAAGTAAAAGTAAATTTGGAAGGGAATGCTTTTGCCATTAATATATATTTTTTTAATCTTACAAATTCTGAAAATTGGCTGGTGATACTTAACAAAAATAAAGTTTGCCGAATAGATTTGGGTCAAAAAAGTATTATAACTTTTAAAAAAATGTTCTAAAATACATTTATATTCATTCTCCAATCAATAAATGGTCAAAGGATATGAACAGACAATTTTCAGAGGATGAAATTAAAACTATTTATAGTCATATGAAAAGGTGCTCCAAATCACTGCTGATCAGAGAAATGCAAATCAAGACAACCCTGAGGTATCACTTCACACCTGTCAGATTGGCTAAAATGACAGGAAAAGTTAATGATGAATGTTGGAGGGGTTGTGAGAGGGCTGGGACACTGATGCATTGTTGGTGGAGCTGTGAACGGATACAGCCATTCTGGAGAACAATTTGGAGCTATGCTCAAAAAGTTATCAAACTGTGCATACCCTTTGACCCAGCAGCATTTCTATTGGGCTTATATCCCAAAGAAATCATAAAGGAAGGAAAAGGCCCCACATGTGCAAGAATGTTTGTGGCAGCCCTTTTTGTAGTGGCTAGAAACTGGAAATTGAATAGATGTCCTTCAATTGGAGAATGGCTGAATAAATTATGGTATATGAATATTATGGAATATTATTGTTCTGTAAGAAATGACCAGCAAGATGATTTCAGAGAGGCCTGGAAAGACTTACATGAACTGATGCTGAGTGAAATGAGCAGAACCAGGAGATCATTATACACGGCAACAACAGTATTATATGACGATTAATTCTGATGGACATGGCTCTCTTCAACAATGAAATGTTTCAAACCACCTCCAATTGTTCACTGAAGAAAGCCATATACACCCGGAGAGAGGGATGTGAAATGTGGACCACAACATAACATTCTCATACTCCTTGATTGATGTTTGCTTACATTGTGTTTCCTTTATCTGATATATCGTTTGTGTAGATAAGATTTTTCTTGCACAACAATGATAAGTTTGGAAATATGTATACATATACTCTATTTGCCAATATTTTAACATAATTAACATGTAGTGGATATCCTGCCATCTAGGGGAGGGGTGGGGAGTTGGGGGGAAAAATTTGTAACGGAAAGCTATGTAAGGGTTATTGTTGAAGAATTACCCACACATATGTTATGCAAATAAAATAAAATTTAAAAAAATACATTTATATTAATAAATTCTAAGTTACAAATGAGTTAGCTGCCAAGGGACAATAAATAGTAAAGAGAACTCCACCCTGGCAGTTCTTATGTTAGTTCCTTAGCATGGTTATTATACTAGTGAAATCATGTGTTCCAGATCACACCTCCTTTCCCTGCCCCTTCTCAGGCTTCCCTCTCCACAAAGCAAAGCACATCCCCACACACACACTCTCTCTTATCTCTTTCTTTAAAAATCTAAGAACAGAGCTATTTCCATAAATAATGTTTCTGCAAAAGTAAAACAGAGAGGCTTTGTAAGGAGGTTCAAGTCAAATTCAAAAAATATGCTACCAGTTTTGGTACTTGAAAAACCAGGTAGGCATCAACATCATTATAACCCTAATGTGCACGGTTCTATATGTCCCTTCTGACATATAGAGCTTCAAGCTTCAAAACTATTCCCTCAGATGAAATGCTTATTGATCTTTGTTCTGTAGTTTTATGAAATCAGATTTAGATGTAGAAGGGAGCTTAAAGTCCTCCAAATCTAATCCTCCTCATTTTAAATCTGAAGACACTTGAGGCCCCAAAATGTTATGATTTGCCCAAGATCATACAACTGGTAGGTGGCTGATATGGGGAGAGAATATGAGTAGATGTGGTAGCCAAAATAGCTGTCTCAATGATATTAATATGCATCAGAAACTTACAGGTTACTATAGTGTATAAATTAAAAAAAACAAAAAACTGGCAGTGGACTTAGAAATACCATCAAGCAGGCAGTATATTAGTGCCTATAATCTTAAGTGGAAATACACAAGACTAAGTTTTTAAAAAAATCAACCCATCCCAGAGTCAAAAAGGAACAAGAGAAATAAAAAAATACTTGCTAAATATATATAATGGTTACTTGAGTTACTGGAGGGGTAATATGTAAAGTTTAATACTTGAAGCACTGCAGTCTCTTTTTGGTTTCCTGACTCAACAAATTACAAATCTTTTCAGTGAATTCACAGTAGGGTGATTCTTGCTAACTAAAGTGACTAAACTACAAAATAAAAAAAGATCACAGTTTCAGTTTCAAAATAAATCATCCTATACATTTTAACAAAATATAGCATTAGGAGACTTCTTTTTGCTTTATACAAGGTCACTCTATATACTTTCTAAGTCAATTTCAGATAATATAACTAGGTGTCATCTGTTCATAACATTAAAATTATGTACCATTAAAAATAATTGCCGGCTCATCTTCCACACAATTTTTAAGTTACACAAACATTAAAGATGCTAAAATTAATTGGCAAAAATAGAACAAGAGAATTTAACATTTAATGTAGTTTAAAAACGTGAGCCATCAATTTAATATCCCCAAATGAGATGAAATCAAACACATTTTGCCTCCCATATATTAGGACACAGAAGTTAAAAAGATCAATGAATTACTTTGAAGTTATTTATTTTAAAGAACAAAATGCTAGTTTTGCACTAAGATTCCCTATAATTCTTTTTGGCTTTTTTAAAATGACAAAATGTGCTTCACTGATAGGCTTTAAGTCTGGTAGCCTTAACACTATAACAACTTTTAGCTGTTTTAAATTAATTTTGATATGTATTGTAAACAATTTCATATTAATTTCTTAGTATTTATCACAGTTTTAATAGCAGTCAAAGCTCATTACAGTTTAAAAAACATAAGATGGTTTACCTTCTTTATTCCATAATGTGTAATTTTTTTTAGAATCAGTAAAATTGGAAAACCATCTGTTGTGAAGGTGTGCTATCCAGTCTTTTAAGGCAGGCATTAGCTCTCCGCTGCTAGATGTAGAGATGCAGTTTGGATTCATATAAAAAAATAGCAAATTCTTCAAACATGACATGGATGTGGCAAAATACTAACATATTAGGACAAAATGAAATTCCGATCAGAGCTCTGAATCATGTACTATGGTCTGACATGGATGTTTCTAACATCATGTCACTTTCATTCATTTCAATTTCAAAGGTTTCTTCCAATGGAGGCCTAGAATCTGTGTTCTTCCTTGAATGATGTGACATTTCTATTGGTATAAGCCCAGTTTCTTCAAGAGTCTGTCTTTCTATATCAAATTCCCTGAAATCCCATGGAGGTGAAATGATGTTTTTCAGTGTCTTCATTGTATGTACATCAAAGTCATAACATCTCAACTTGTCTTTGATTTCTGTACCTAAAAAACAAAGAAAAAACTCAAATGACTATTGCCACGATATCTAGATCTGTCATTTGTAGGGATAGAAGACTAGACTTGTGATTTTATTAGTCCTGGGAACTTTTTGTTTTGTTTTGTTTTGCTGAGGCAATTGGGGTTAAGTGACTTGCCTAAGGTCACACAGGTAAGAAATATTAAGTGTCTGAGACCATATCTGAACTCAGGTCTTTCTGACTTCAGGGCTGGTGCTCTATCTACTGCACCACCTAGCTGCCTTGAGTCCTGGGAACTCTTAAATAAAAAAACTCCTTCTACAAATTCAGGTTGGCACTTGCTCTGCAATTTATAGTCTTAGAGTCACTAGATAGAACAGAAGTGTCAAACTTGGCAGCCCACAAAATTCCTGGATGCAATTTGAACCAGATTAAAATGTAACTGGGAAAAAAATATAATTGGGAAATGTTTAATAAACTAAAAATATGACAAAATATGGAAAATGCTCATTTCTAAGTTAGTATAAAGCCCACCAGGCTACACTTCTATTTTAGTGTATTAATAGTGTACACTATTGGTGTAGAGCACTAAGAAATTAAAGATTTGCAAGCATAGATACTCTTGAACATAGACACTGTCAGAGCTAATACTTAAACCCAGGTCTTCCTAATGATTCCAAAATAGACTTCATGTAAAATTATGAGAAATTGAGAGAATGGGAGATATTACTGCCTACAACATCAAAAGGAGAGGGAAAGAGTCCATATATACAGAAATATTTAAAGAAATGAAAGCAAAGTAAATCTCCACTGAGTAACAAACTCATTGTAAAATAAAGTATTATTGTTCCATAGGAAATAATGAATAACAATCTGGAAAAACTTGAGATGATCTGTATGAATATATAAAGAACAAAGTCAACAGAACCAAAATAATATGTACAACAACCAAACAGGAGAATAAAAAAAAAAAAAAAAAGCTGCTGATGATGCTTGTCTCCCTCTTTTTGGCAGAGAGGTAGAAGATCGCAAATATGGAGCAAAACATATACTTTTAGAAATGGTTAATCTGTTGACTTGTTTGGATTAATAATTGTTTTTATTATGAGAAAAAATTTTTACTAGGAAGGAGAAAATCACTGAGAAATGATGGAAACGTAAAAAAAAAACAGGAGATGCCTTTTTATAAGAGGAGATGCCATTTATAATAATGATAAAAATATATTAAATATCTGAGTATTAGTCTACCAAGATTTACACAAGAACTTTAGGAGGAATATCATAAAACAACTGTACAGAAATAAAGAATTAAATAATTGTAGATTGCATTTAAAAACATGACTAAATGAAGTCAAGAAAGTAAAGAGGGCCATCACACTTAATTTGTAATTTTAAAGCAATATCAATAAACTAAACATTTTAGGATTAGAAAAAAACAATATAAAGAAAGAACTGTCAAAAATATTGAGTGAAACTGTTAAAGAAATAAAAGTAAAAGAAAAAAAAAAGATTTCTTTTGATGAGCCAATCTCAAATTATATATAAAGATTAAAATGGCCATATAAAATAAATAAGCTCAATGGAACAAAATAATTTACAACAGAACAGTCATAAAGTAAACTAGTAGACTAGTGTTGAATAAATGTAAAACTTAAAAAAAAATAGATGAATTAATAATAACAAAAATTATGTGGAAAACTGATGAAAGACTATCATGAAACTATGATTTTATTTTTTTTTCTTATAAATTTTTTTAAATTAAAGCTTTTTATTTACAAAACATATGCATAGGTAATTTTTCAACACTGACCCCTCCAAAAATAAAACTGTGTTCCAAATTTTCCCCTCTTTCCTCCCACTCTCTCCCCAGATGGCAGGTAATCCAATACATGTTGAAGATGTTAAAATATATGTTAAATCCAATATATGTATACATATTTATAGTTATCTTGTTACACAAGCAAAATGAGATCAAGAAGGACAAAATGAAAGCAAACAACAACAGAAAAAATAAAAATGCTATGTTGTAGCCCACACTCAGTTCCCACAGTCCTCTGATGGCTCTCTTCATCATAAGATTATTGGAACTGATCTAAATCATCTCATTGTTGGAAAGAGCCATGTCCATCAGAATTGATCATCATATAGTCTTCTTCTTGCCGTGTATAATGATCTCTGGGTTCTGCTAATCAGTTCATGTAAGTCTCCCCAGGCCTCTCTAAAATCATCCTCCTGATCGTTTCTTATAGTACAATAATAATCCATAACATTCATATACCATAACTTATTCAGCCATTCTTCAACTGATGAGCATCCACTCAGTTTCCACTTTCTAGCCACTACATGTGGGTCCCTTTTCCCTCCTTTAAGATCTCTCTGGGATATGTGTTATATATAAGATATAACACTGCTGGATCAAAGGGTATGCACAGTTTGATAAGTTTTTGAGCAGTTTCAAATTGCTCTCCAGAATGGTTGGATCCATTCATAATTCCACCATAAATGTATTAGTGTTCCAGTTTTCCCACATCCCCTCCAACATTCATCATTATCTTTTCCTGTCATCTTAGCGAATCTGAGAGGTATGAAACTATGATTTTAAAAAAATGAGACGAGAGTCATATCTCACCCACTAACACATTCTACACTGAGGACTAATTTATATAGGGTATTCCAAAAAAGTCTTAGTGCGATTTAAATATCATTAGTTTAAAAAAAAAATAACATTCCATTATCTTCTCATTTGCTCAAATCTATTAAAATTGTCTGAACTTGGAAAATTCTTAATTGTTTAGCAAATATAAGAACAATACATTCTGTAAGTCAATTTACATATTTATGTTAAACTGTAAATAACAGGTATTTATGATTTCATGTACAATGGTTTTATTTACATATCTGAAGGTCTTTGCTGATGGTTGCCAAGTTTAAAATTAAAGAATATTTTAATAAAAATGATGCAATAAAAAGGAAGGAAAAATAAAATGGAGCAGTTATCAAAATGATAGGAGAAGATGGGATAAGAATGAGAGAGGTTGGTTTGGACTTTATTCTCTGGGACTAGGGGGAAGGACAACTCGATAGGTGGGTACACTGACAGACTTTAATTGTAATACAATTGAGTAAATTCATGTTGGTTAGCCCCAGTCTTCTTAATAAATATGGGTATAAAATTAGGGGCTTGGGAAAACAGTATGAAAAACAGTATGTGAATAATGTGCTATTATATTGGAATGAACGTATAAGAGATTGATGAATAAAAGAATTGCTATGCCGTAGTGAGAATCCTGTTAAAATTCCGTATCAAATTGTGATAGAGTCTGATTCTCTGCCTTAGTCTCAACATTTGTGTATATTTGGCAACTTATATATGTGTGTGTGTATATAAATAGATACATAAGATTGATTAGATATAGATATAGGCATCATGTGGTTATCAAAGACTTCATATTATTTGCTTTCTGAAGAGCTTTAATAATTTCAATAACCATTTATTGAACACATACTCTATGTACAGTATCAGATCTAGAGTCAGGAATACCTGGGTTCAAATTATGCCCTCAGACACTAGGTTGGGACTATTGGCTAGTCACTTAATCTATAAACTGGGAATAATACTAGCACAAACCCTTCAGCCCCAGTATTACTAAGAACATAAAATGAGATATTTCTAAAGTACTTGGCAAACCTTAAAGTGCCTTCTATGTGTTACTGTTATTATCAATAATATTACTAATGCCATTAAGGAGTCAGAAGAATTTTAAGACTTGATTCCTGAATCGAGGATTCTATGACCTAATTCTATGGAGGAGACAAAGCATATAGACATACTAGAAATGACTACAAAACATTTCAGTAAGTATAAAATAAACTGGAGCATCTTTACAGTTCTCCTTGGATCCATGCCATGAGATGAATGTATAGGTGAGACTAATTACAAAGTCATTTTACAAACATTTTAGTAGTTCAAAGTTTAGTTAAGTTTCAATTTAAGATTGTAAAATGTTGAAATCTACTCTGTCTCACATAATCACAAAATCTCAAAGGTAAAAGGGACCTCAAAAGTAATATAATTTAATCCATCTTTGAACAAATTTTTCCCACCCAAGTGTTCACCCCAACTTTCAGTAAATGTAAAGATATTACCTAATGAAGCAATCCCTTCCATTATCTGATAACTCTAATTTTTAGGAAGTTTTTCACTATACAAATCTAAAACTTGCCCTCTCCAAGATGAATACAATTTTCATATTCCCTTCTCATTCCTTTCCTCTGTCTTTCTGCCTAAATCTTCAGGTGAAGAAATTGAATCCGTTTATAGTCATATGAAAAAATGCGCTAAATGGCTATTCATTAAAGAAATGCAATTGACAATTCTGAGGTACCATTTCACATCTACGTGATTGGCTAAAATGGCAAGAAAAAATAATGATAAATGTTGGAGGGGATGTGAGAAAAATGGGATTACCAATGCATTATTGGTAGAGTTATGAAATGATAACTATTCTGGAGAGAAATTTGGAACTATGCCCAAAGGGCTATAAAACTGCATAGTTGATCCAGCAATGAATCTACTGGGTTTATATGCCAAAGAGATCACAAAAAAAGGGAAAAGAATTCATGTGCAAAAATGTTAGTAGCAGCCCTTTTTGCAGTGGCAAAGAAATGGCAAATGAGTGAATACCCATCAATTGGGGAATGGCTGAAAAAGTTATGGCATATAAAGTAACAGAATATTACTATTCTATGAGAAATGGTGAACAGGCTGATTTCAAAAAAGCCTGGACTTACATGAATTGATACTGAATGAAGTGAGCAGAGCCAGGAAAACATTGTACACAATAACAAGAAAATCATATGATGATTAATTGTGATGAACTTGACTTCTCAAAAATGCAGTGATTCAAGGCAATTCCAATAGACTTGAGATGGAAAATGCTATCTATAGCCAGAGAAAGAACTATGGAAACTGAATATGGATTAAAGCATGATATTTTCACTTTTTGCTTGTTTGTTTTTTTCTTTCTCACAATTTTTCCTTTTTAGTCTCATTTTTCTTGCATGACATGATTTATGAAAATATGTTTACAAGAATTGCTCATATTTTAACCCCTATCAGATTACTTGCTGTCTTAAGGCGAGGAGATGTAAGGGAGGGAGGGGAGAAAAAATTTGGAATACAAAATCTTACAGAATTAAATGTTGGAAACTATCTTTACATGTATTTGGAATAATAAAATACCATGAAAGTTATGGAATATTATTGTTCTATAAGAAACGACCAGCAGGATGATTTCAGAGAAGCCTGGAGAGACTTGCATGAACTGATGCTGAGCAAAATGAGCAGAACCAGGAGATCATTGTACACGGCAACAACAATACTATATGATGATCAATTCTGATGGGCATGGCTCTCTTCAATAATGAAATGTTTCAAACCAGTTCCAATTGTTCAGTGAAGAAAGCCATATACACCCAGAGAGAGGGATATGAAATGTGGACCACTACATAACATTTTCATGCTCTCTATTGATGTTTGCTTGCATTGTGTTTCCTTTATCAGATTTTTTTTTCTTGTATGTATACATATATTCGATTTGTCAAGTATTTTAACATAATTAACATGCAGTGGACTTCCTGCCTCCCTTCCTGGGAGGGGTGGGGACTAGGGGGGAAAAATTTGTAACGGAAAGTTTTGTAAGGGTCAATGTTGAAGAATTACCCATACATATGTTTTGCCAATATAAAGCTTTAATTAAAAAAAAAAAAGAAAGAAAGAAAAAGAAAATACCACTGAGAAAAAAAAATAGGGGGAAAAAAGTCTAGCTACACAGCTTCAGTCACAGGTATCTGGCCTCTCCATGAAACCTAAGACTGAATTTTTTTTTGACTGACATATTATGTTGAGTAATATGTCAGTCATAAAACTGACTACCTCCTCCCCAAGATCTTTTTCTGATTACTTTCTAGGAATTCCAGGGATGGAGTCAAGAAAGAAAATCAGGAAGCTGTTCAAGCTCTCCCAGTTTGAAAATCACATAAAACCAAGCCTCTGAACAGAGCCTGAAATGAAACTCTACAGCTCAAGATAGATGGGAAAGACTTCAAGAAAGGTCAATCTCACTAAGGTAAAAGCAATTAAGACCAGGCCCTGGCTCAGTAGTGAAACAGACCATTGGGGCAGCCTCCAGGTCAAGTCCAGAAGGCAAATTCTGAGAAATCAATCTGCTTCCTGTAAAGAACAGGTAAAGCTACCCATTGGTAGCTCAACTCATCAAACTCAAGGTTCAGAGCTGCCACCTTAACCTCCCAGAGCTTGACCATAAAAGTCACATAAAAGGAAATATAAAAAGAAAAGAAATAACAGGAAAGAACCATGATCATAGAAAGCTACTATGGTGACAGGGAAGACCAAAAGACCAACTCAAATGAGGACAAAATGTTCAAAGAGGAAATCTCAAAGAGTGATATGAATTGTTCTCTGGCCCAAAGAGGCTTCTTGGAAGTGCTTAAAAAAGATTTTAAAAGGCAAATAAGAGAGATATAAGAAAAAATGAGAAAATAAATGAGAGGTATGCAAGAGAGAGTCAAAAGTTTAGAAAAGGAAGGCAATTCCTTAAAAAGTACAATTGGCCAAATACAAAAAATATCCACTGAAGAAAACAACACCTTGAAAAGTATAATTAATCAAAAAAAAAAAAAAAAGATAAAAAAGCTAACTGAAGAAAATCACACATTAAAGATTAGAATGGGACAAATGCAAGCTAATGACACTATGAGACATCCAGAAATCAGATTGCTTTCTAGTCAGAATTCCTCTATTTTATACCAACAAAGCTGAAATTCAAAACTCAGAAGTCATAGATTTATTTCTTCTACCATGTATTTTATTAGAATCAGCTCAATGTTCTTAAAATTTCATTTGTGAATCTGCTAGCTATATCCATTCTAGTTCTGTCATCTGCATTACTGATAAAAATGTTAAAATAGCACAGGGGCAAGCACATTACAGGATCACTACTTTATAACTGCCTTCTAATTAAACAAAATCCAAAGGACTCTTCAGTTCTATCGATTCAATCAACTTTGAATCCTATTATTTCACTTATATTCCCACCCACCACACAATGTATACTTTGTCAAATACTTTACTAAAATCAATTAAGCTACAACATTCTTCTGAGCTATCAATACCTACCAATAACTTCTGAACTACTATTAACCCTTTAATAAAGAAAATTAGATAAGTCTGGCAAAACCTGTTCCTTCATGAAGTCATTTTGGCTCTTTGTATACTTCATGTTTATTTTTATGTGACCAAATATTCTCTTTAAAATACATTCTAAAATTCTGCTGTAGTTCACATAGTCTATTCTCTTTCCTTTTATGAAAGCAAGACACTTGCTTTTCTGTAATCCTGGAGGTCTTTCTTCTCCACAATCTTTTAGATGTCACTCACAGTAGCTCAATAGTAACACATGCCGATTCTTTTACTTCTCTTAGGATTAACAATTATTTTGGCTTTGTTCTGACTCCAGGATTTTCACTGGTTGTCCCAAAGACCTGGAATTCTCTCATTCCTCAAATCCATCTCTTGACTTTCTTCAAGTCTCAGCTATAGCTTCACCTTCTTTGAGAAGCCTTTTCTAATTGTCTTTAATTTTATGCCCCTCTAAGACATCCCCAACTTATTCTGTATGTACCTTGTTTGTATAGAAGTTTTACATATTGTCTACCCCATTAAACTCTGAACTCCTCGAGAGTAGAGACTGGCTTTTGCCTTCCTTTATGGCCCTAATGTTTAGAATTGTGCCTGGCAAGAGAAGGTATGTAATAAATGTTGATGGACTGTCCTTCACAGTTCAAAGATCCTTGACAAAGAAAACAGATGGAAAATAAGATAGAAGTAACTGTGCCTTCCTTGTTATTATAAACACCCCACCTGCTCAGAATGAACAAATTATCTTTTCTTTGAACCTGGTTTTAAAAAAGGCCTTTTTCTGGTTATCTTGTTAAACATACTCATCCCTCATTTCCCACACACTCACAACTCTTTTTGCTGTCTTTAGATCTCATTATGAGATGCCAGCCTTTCGTATGCAACTTCTATTACCTGGTCTTGCATCCATCTCTCATCCAAATTGAACTGAACCTTTTCCTTTTTCTTTATAATTGTACTTTTTTTGCATGTACCCAATTTCAATAGTAAGATTTGACAATAGATTAAATATGTGGGGTTATAAGAGTCATCTTGGACATTGAGATTGTGAATCTAGATGACTGGAAAGATGATGCAAAGAAACCAAGAGCAAAAAGGAAGGTACTAAAAGGAGAAAGTTTGGAGCAGGCACAAATAATGAATTTTATCTTGGAGATACTGTGTTTGATACATACAGGATATATAGTTTCGAACATCTAAGAGAGATCAGGGCTAGTTATATATATCTGAGACTCACCAGCACAGAAATAATATTTGAATTTATGGAAGCAGATGATATCACCAAGTAATATTACAGAGAGAAAAGAGAAAAGTTGACCACAGTTAGGGGACATAACAAGGATAAATATATAAGAAAGGGCACTGATAGAGAGCAGTCAGATAGGCAGGATGAGACCCGAGAGCAGAGTTAAGAAAACTGGAGATGATAAAAGCAGTGTCAAATGCTACAGAAAGGTCAAAGAGGATTAGAAGTGATAAAAAGCTATTTCATTTGGCAATTAGGAGGTCAATGATAAATTTGGAAATAACAGTTTCAGTTGAATTATGAGGTCTAAAATCAGAATACCTATCATTTAGAGAAGAAAATGAAGGCATCATATACAAATGACTTTTTCAGAGTTTAACTGGAAGATAATAAGACATAAATGAGGGCTAATGAGAATGATAGGATCAAGTGAAAAGAATTTTTTTTTAAAAGGACAAAACATATTTGTACATAATATGGAAGGATCCAGTAGATAAGAAGATTAGAGATTAGAAGACAGGGATGATGATAAGGGGGAAAATCTTCTGGAAGAGGCAGAAGGGGTTGAAATTAAGAGTGAAAGTAGAGGGATTGGCATAGGCAAGGACAAGGGTTATCCCTTTAGAAACTGGAGCCTAGGAGACGATGTGTATGGGGGAGTAGGGTATTTTTCAAGATGATATCAGTTTTTTTCAGTGAAATAGAAGGTGAGTTCCTTACCTGAAAAATGGTGCCAGAGGAGGCTTGAAGAGAAATGAGAAAATTTGGAATAGCTGCTATGAGAATTGATTAGAGAAGTTGGAAGGATTATTACCTTACCAAAGAGAGCACCTAGGTAAAATTGATAATATAATTTTGGAGTGGACACAATCAGCAGTTTCTTGGTTCGCCAGTTTCATTAGACATCATATGGATAGGCATGAAAAAGAATGATGATAGTAGTAATTCATGGTCAAGGTTTGGTGAACATGCTTAGCAGTAGGATTCAAGAGCAGAGAATAGAGAATAGTGTAGAGCTGAACTGGTGTACTCAAAGTCAAAAATGAGAAGGAAAGAATGGAAACAGTGCACGGGAGTGAGCTGGGAAAGTAGTAAGGGATAAACTGGCTGGAAGTCCTGGTGGGGAAGAGTAACAGAAATAGGAGTTATAAGACAAAGGGAAAGCTGAAATGAAATAAAGATCATCACTGGATAAAGGAAGTAGAAGTTTGAAGGAAAGATTTGAGAACTGCAAAGGACTTCAGCAGTCTTCTAGCTTTTACCTGAGTGCTCAGAAGATGGAGAATCCATCATTGACACTTCTGCCTTTCCAAAACCCCTTCAACATTAATTATTTCTATATGTCATCTCTTCCAATTTGATTATTGTGGTTTGCACATTTCCTATTGTTACTGATTGGATTAAGTATTTCATATTTGTTTAAAATAACTATAATAATATAAAATATTTGGGAGTCTATTTGCCAAATGCAGGAACTATGTGAATACAATTACAAAACACTTTTCACACAAAGTCAGATCTAAACAATTGTAAAATATCAATTGCTCATGGGTAGGCTGAGCTAATATGATAAAAATGCTAATTCTATTTAAATTAATTTACTTATTTAGTATCATGCTAATCAAACTATCAAAAATTATTTTGTAGAGCTAGAAAACATAACAACAAAAGTCATCTGGAAGAACAAAAGGTCAAGTATATCAAGTGAATAAATGAAAAAAAAAAATGCAAAGGAAGGTGGCCTAACCATATCAGATCTAAAACTATATTATAAAGCAGCAATCATCAAAATTACTTGATACTGGCTAAGAAATAGAGTGGGAGATCAGTAGAATAGATTAGGATTACTTGATATGTTGGGAGAGAGGACGGGAAGGACAAAAATTTGAAAGTTAAAAATATTACTTAAAAAGTGAATGCTGAAAACTATTTTTACATGTGATTGGAAAAAAACAAAATGTTTAGAAAAAGAAGCTCCCACTAAAATGCTATTCTAATGTCACACCATTATGAAGACAACCCCAAGTTTCTTGAATACTATGCCAGTGAAGTACATGGTCTTATAACAAAAATGCTTTAAGTATAGGCCTGGGGAAGGAATTTTTTGGTCACAGTTATGCAATTTTCTATGCTTACCTACTAATTTAGAGTATATGTAGTGTGACCTCTAAAAAGCGTACTTACTAATAACATTACAGAATTAGTTAATTCTGTAAAGAATTAAAATAAAAGACAAAGTCACAAAAGGTTACAAGGAGACTATGCAATTAAAAGAGGTATCAATAACAGTACAAATGAGGCAAATTAGTATCTTACCAATATAAGCTTCAGAGTCACCAATGTACATTTCAATGCAATGTCCAAGCATGGTAACAGAAAATGTATCATCTCTTCTAAGTCCAAGGGCCTGTCAAAATAGGGGTCAGAATATTTACTAGTAAAAAAGGAAATGGATGTATGAAATACTTATAAAAGTCTTATTTTTCCATTTTGTATAAATAGTCGCACCTCCTGTTCAGAGACCATTATTCATGAAAAATGGCCAATTAAAGCAATAAGAACAAGTAACATACCAATATCTAAAAATACCAGTGGTTTTCATAAAAACATAAAAATATCTGAAAGTAGCACCTAAGTTGGCTTTAATTAAATTTCCCTTTAAGATATCATATCCAAATAATATTCATATATTTTAACTGTGAGGTTCATATTTTTCTTCCATGCCATTTTTTATTTCATGAATTAAAAAGAATCAAGTGCTATTAGTTGGTGTATATTTTATCATTTTGCCACTGATCTTTCTCTATTAATGCAATTCTCAACCTAGTTTAAATGTTCCATTAGAAAAAATACAGTTTTAATAGTTATTTCATATACCTTATGTATGCATGCATAAAAACTTGTGATATATAGCAAATCAATCAATAAACATCAGCTATAATGGATTTAGCACCATCTTAAATCAAACACAAGCTCAAAACTGTTCCTAATTTTAATCAGTTACACATCCTTTAAAATTATTTTTTCTTGCAAAGAAAAGAGCCTAGAATAAACTCCCTACTCTTTCTCTTAGTCTCTCTCTGACAAAATTCATTATGTCCTCCAAAATTAAACTCAAAAATTAAATCTCATAAAGGATTTCCTGATTTCCACCTCCCACTTCTATTTAGTCTGAATAAAATTACCTTTTCGATTTCTCAAAACACTTGTTGCAGTTACCTCACCTTACTAAGGTTACTTTTATATTATCTATCAGATTATAGGCTACTTAAGTGCAGCGTCTTCTCTTTATGTCTTATAAAACTTTGTACATAGAAGGTGCTTAAATATATATTTGTGGAATTAAATTTTATAACTTTAAAATAGCGAACAAAAAAAATAACAAAAAGGATTTTTAAAAATTGCTTGTAGTTTAATTTTAATTTAAGTAAAGTATAAATTAAAGATATACCGTATGAAAATAATCAACTGCACTTTCAAAGTTGCCCATTAGGCTATGTATATAACCTATGGCAGAATAGGTGGAAGCGTTCTGGGGAATCAACACTAAGGCTTGACGATGGTACTCTAATGCTTCTTCATACTTTCTGTTAAAAAAAAAAAAAAGAAAAAAAGTTGATATTGTATACATTTTTAAAAGCCCCAAAGCTCAAGTTTTATTTCTAAGTTCACTCAAACTTGAAAAGTATTTTCTCTATTGTACATGTTTAACATATATTAAATTACTTGCCATCAAAGGAAGTGGGGGGAAAGGAGAGAAAAAATTTGGAACACAAGGTTTTGCAAGGGTGAATGTTGAAAATTATTCATGCATGTGTTTTGGGTTTTTTATTTATTTATTTTTATTAAGGCTTTTTATTTGCAAAATATATGCATAGGTAATTTTTCAACATTGATCCTTGCAAAGCTTTCTGTTAATTTTCCGCTCCTACCCCCACCTGCTCCCCTAGATGGCAGGAAGTCTAATACATGTTAATTATGTTAAAATATTTAACAGATCAAATATGTATGTGTATATATATATACAGTTATCTTGCTGTACAGGAAAAAAAAAACTGAGAAGGAAAACATAATGCAAGCAAACATCAACAGAGAGTGTGAAAATGCTATGTTGTGGTCCAGACTCAGATCCCATAGGCCTCTCCCTGGGTGTATATAGCTTTCTTCATCACTGAACAACTGGAACTGGTTTGAAAGATCTCATTATTGAAGAGAACCATGTTTTTCAGAATAGATCATCATATAGTCTTATTGTTGCCGTGTACAATGAACTCCTAGTTCTGCTGATTTCACTCAGCATCAGTTCATGCAAGTCTCTCCAGGCCTCTCTGACATCATCCTGCTGGTCGTTTCTTACAGAACAATAATATTCCATGACATTCATATACCATAATTTATTCAGCCATTCTTAATTCCCTTTCCTTCCTTTAAGATCTCTTTGGGATACAGGCCCAATAGAAACACTGCTGGGTCAAAGGGTATGCACAGTTTGATAACTTTTTGAGCATAGTTCCAAATTGTTCTCCAGAATGGTTGGATCCGTTCACAGTTCCACTAACAATGTATCAGTGTCCCAGTTTTCCCACATCCCTTCTAACATTCGTCATTATCTTTTGCTGTCATTTTAGCCAATCTGACAGGTGTGTAGTGGCATCTCAGAGGTGTCTTAATTTGCATTTCTCTGATCAATAGTGATTTGGAGCACCTTTTCATATGACTAGAAATAATTTTAATTTCATCATCTGAAAATTGTTCATATCCTTTGACCATTTATCGATTGGAGAGTGGCTTAAATTCTTATATAAATATGAGACAATTCTCTACATATTTTAGAAATGAGGCCTTTATCAGAACCCTTAAGTGTAAAGATGCTTTCCCAATTTATTGCTTCCCTTCTAATCTTTTCTGCATTAGTTTTGTTTGCACAAAAACTTTTTAACTTAATATAATCAAAATTATCTATCTGGTGTTCAATTAAAAGTTCCAGTTCTTCTTTGGACACAAATTCCTTCCTTCTCCACAGGTCTAAGCAGTAAACTATCCTACGTTCCTCAATTTGCTTATATCATTCTTTACGTCTAAATCATGAACCCATTTAGATCTTATCTTGGTATGTGGTGTTAGGTGTGGGTCAAGACCTAATTTCTTCCATACTAGTTTCCAATTTTCCTAGCAGTTTTTGTCAAATAGTGAGCACTTATCCCAAAAGCTGGGGTCTTTGGGTTTATCAAACACTAGATTGCTATGGTTATTGTCTAGTTTGTCCTGTGATCCTATCCTATTCCACTGATAGATTGCTCTATTTCTTAACCAGTACCAAATGGTTTTGATGACCTCTGCTTTATAATATAGTTTTAGATCTGGTACAGCAAGGCCATATTCATCGGCCTTTTTTTCATTAATTCCCTTCAAATTCTTGACCTTTTGTTCTTCCAAATGAACTTTGCTACTATTTTTTCTAGATCTGTAAAATAATTTCTTGGGAGTTGGACTGGTATAGCGCTAAATAAGTAAATTAGTTTGGGTAGCATTGTCATTTTTATTATATTCGCTCAGCTATGAGCACTTGATGTTTTTCCAACTGATTAGGTCTGACTTTATTTGTGTGGAAAGCGTTTTGTAGTTTAGTTCATATAGTTCCTGACTTTCCCTTGGTAGATAGATTCCCAAATATTTTATACTATCAACAGTTATTTTGAATGGAATTTTTTTGTATCTCTTGCTGCTGAACTTTGTTGTTAATATATAAAAATGCTGATGGTTTATGTGGATTTATTTTGTATCCTGCAACTTTGCTAAAGTTGTGAATTGTTTCTAGCAGTTTTTTAGTTGAATCTCTAGGGTTCTCTAAGTATACCATCATGTCATCAAAGAGTGATAATTTGGTTTCCTCATGACCTAGTCTAATTCCTTTAATCTCTTTTTCCTCTCTTACTGCCAAAGCTAACATTTCTAATACAACATTAAATAGTAATGGTGACACTGGGCAGCCTTGTTTCACTCCTGATGTAACTGGGAATGGGTCTAGTTTGTCCCCATTACATATGATGCTTGCTGAAGGTTTTAAATAGATGCTATTGATCATTTTAAGGAAAAGCCCATCTATTCCTATACTCTCTAGTGTTTTTAATAGGAATGTGTTGGACTTTATCTAATGCTTTTTCTGCATCTACTGAGATAATCATATGATTTTTGTTAGTTTGGCTATTAATATAATTGATTATGCTGATAGTTTTCCTAATATTGTACCTGCATTCCTGGTATAAATCCTACTTGGTTATAACATATTATCCTGGGGATGACTTTCTGTAATCTTATTGCTAATATCTTATTTAAGATTTTTCATGCATATGTTTTGAAAATAAAAAGCTTTAATTAAAAAAAAAGTATTTTTCTTTGTTACTGCTATCACAGACATTTTACTGAAATATCTGATTATTTCCTTTAATTGTATCATGCTTAGAAATGTATTCCAAATATATAGATGAATTTGTCATGGTCCTCCTCAAAAAACTGTATTTTTGCCCTGCTCAACTTTTTCATCATTTATCCTAAAACTTTCATAATATGTTACTTGTATTTAGCATTATTTGCTTCTTGCTCTAGCAACATAATATAGTGGGAAAAGTGGGTCTGAATAATAAAAACATTAGTTCAGCTACTGCTTTTGACACATGCTATCTGAGTGACTATGGAAAAACACCAAAATGGGTTTCCAGGCTTTTGGAAAAAAAAAAAATAGCTACTATAATTTTATATACCAATTTTTACACTATAAATTCCACACTCAAAATCCACTAGGGAACAAAATTTCTATTCAGTAAAAACTACTACTGGGCAGCTAGGTGGGATTTAGTCACTAAATCCCAATTGCCTTAGCAAAAAAACAAACCAAAAAACAAAAACAAAAAAAAACCCAACAAAAACCTACTAGAAAATTGGCAAAGAAAAAAAAACTCCCACAAGTTTAGATCCACAACTTACACCACATATAAATGCTTAACTGAATAATAACAAAGCTTCCCCCCCCAAGGAAATTGGGGTTAAATGACTTGCCCAGGGTCACACAGTTAGAAAGTGTTAAGTGTCTGAGACCACATTTGAAGTCAAGTCCTCCTGACTTCAGGGCTGGTACTCTATCCACTGTGCCATCTAGCTGCTCCAGAACAAAACATTTTTTAAAAAAACTCTAAGAAAAAGGAATAATATTTGTGTTTCAATTACAAACAAATGATATCTCTAATGATAACTAAACAAATAATTTAATAAATCATATTTGTTAAAAGAATTTTTTTTGAATAACAAAAAGAAACCAATCTCTAAAATTACAAAAAGAACTGGGGGAAAAAATTGAAATAAATCAGATAAAGGGCCCTTAGAGGAACTGACACATATATCTAAGGCCAACATTACTTCTCCTAATATAATAATGTTCAAAGACTCAGAGACTATAAAGAAATTAATAAGGATAGGAATAGAAATGTGGGTTGGACTACCAGAGCACTAAGAAGTTAGTAATTTATCCTATGTCATAGAGCTTTCATGTATTTGAGGAGGAACTTGAATCCAGGTTTTCCTGATGCCAAGCTCAGATTACTGGCTTCACTATAGCAGGATGCTTCTCCAAAGGAGAAAATAGAAGTGTTAATGACTGCTTGGAAAACATTGTCAAACTCTTTAGTATTAGAAAAAAAGCAAATAAAAATAACTTTAAGATGCTATCTTCTTCCACCTTCTAGAATGACAAATATCTTTATCTATAAATATATACAGGAAAAATCTAATATAGGCAGGGCTGCCAAGAAAGAGACATTCTCATAGCACAGTTTGAGTGGGCCTCTATGAGAAGAGTTACATACTCCAACTTGTCTCAGTATTTGCACTGCAAGGGCTATTACTTTTTTAAAAAATCATAAAAACGAAAAAGAAGGACCTATCTGTACAAAAATATTCTTAGCTGACCTATTAATAATAACAAAAAACCTCATAAAATTGTAAACAATCTATCTTAAAAAACTAGAGAACAGATGAATTATAGAATATTGATGTAATGAAATATTATACTATCATAAAAATAAGTAGGAATTATTTTCTAAGAAAACATAGAAAGACCTATATAAAGTGGTACAGAAATCAGAAGTAGAAATGTATACACACAATCACAACTATATATATATATATATATATATATATTTTTTTTTAAAGGAAAGCAAATAAGGCCAAAAGTTATAATTTCAAAATGACTTTGAAGCAAACACAAAATAAAAGTATTGTTTGTTATTTGTTAGTTCTTTTGGTTCTATCTGGTTACAGGATGAGGGATTTGGCTGATTCCACACCCCCCCCCTTGTTTTGTGAGCTTGTCATTAAGTTTATAATAAAATTCTTAAAAAGAAAATGGTTATCTTTGGTTCACTGTCTTTTTCAATAGTTCTCTCAGTTGTTAAAAATACGAACAGAGATAACTTTTTGAAGAGATCGAAATGCTTAATAGCAGGGGCAGCTAGGTGGCGCAGTGGATGGAGCACCAGCCCTGAAGTCAGGAGGATCTGAGTTCAAATTTGGTCTCAGACACTTAACATTCCCTAGCTGTGTGACCCTGGGCAAGTCACTTAACCCCAATTGCCCCAGCAAAAAAAAAAAAAGAAGAAGAAATGCTTAATAGCATATTTTATATTTATAATTTGAGGGCCTAAATTTTTTTATCTTTTCATGTAAGAATAAAAACATTTAAAAACGTATAAAATTTATCAGCTTTAATTCACAATATGTCCTAAATACGTTCCATTTTATCACTTACTTAAGTTTTCTGCATACATGGCCCAAGTTGTTCAATAAAGGTTCCCATTTGTCAACTGTTACCTACAAAACAATTTTTCATAAAAATTACTACTTCATACTTTTCAACTAGATTTGTATATACTGAAATACTTCACAGATAACACAATACTTAGTATTTAATTACTATACAATAATGAGATGTCAAATTAAAGAATAGTAGAAAGTCAAGTTCTTTTCATTTATATTTTATATTAACAATGCAGTTTAATGACAAATAAGGGCAGTTTTTTTCCTGCTGTTTTATCATTTGTTGCAAAACATATTTTCAAGTTTATATATCAAAAAGTGTAATCATCAGAACAGTACGTAAACCTATGGTTGCATGCATATTGCTAAAATTGCTGTGGTTTAGGGAATACTGAAAACCATAACAAAATGTGTAAGATGTATACAAATGAGACAGTGATGCAGTTAGGAAGTAGGAACTCAAAGTAGAGTCAAATAGAATGGGCAGAAATGAAAGGAGATACAGTTCAGGAAAATTAGTATAAATAACATGCATAATCCTTGATACTGAGAGCTAACAAAGGCTAAAATTGTTATTTTTTAAAATGGTAAATTTATTACACTGTTGCTCTAGCACCTATACCTTTACAATTATAAAAAAAATTAATGCATATTCAAAAGATCCAGCCAAACACAGAGCAATGTTTTCATAAAACAATGTATGGTTTAATATTTCAAACATTAAAAATTTCAAAGCTGTATTAAAAAGGAATGAAATTATGGCAATGCTCTACACTCCTTAGGGAAGACTCAATAATATCTAGCTCTTCTGCTTTAAGGATGACACCTGATGAATTTAAGAGGTAATAAGATCATTAATAATTCTCTTTAACTAAAGATGAAGTTATTTTAAGTCATCTGGACCTGGAGGATATTATACCAAGACTGGAAATGCCCGAAATAATTGGCTTCCTGTAATCATTCAACAGGTTCCAAATGATTGAAACAGCAAGATCAATGACTATCTTGATATCACAAGGCAACCTACACCTGCTCTCTTAACTCTTATAACTCACACAATATCAATTATTAAATGCTGTGAGAAGTATACAAGTTGAATATGTGACTGCTTTTTAATAATGACAATTATTACATTATAACTTTTAGAAGACAGACTGCTGCAAGGTAATTCTTTTACTATAGTCTAATGTAATTAGGTTTTTATATAATGGTGACTAAGTAAATACCTCATTTCCAATGGCTTTAATTTTTTCTAATGCATCAAGAAACCATTTTTCAGCTGTTTTCCAACTAAAATTAAAAAAAAAAAAGCAACAAGTTATTCCAAATAAACAAATGACATACACAAATAGCTGTTAATATTTCCCAATAACACTATAAAACCTGGATTAAGTTTATTATATTTGGCAATCAATATTACATTATTAGGGTTTTGTGAGTTGAAGATATTATAAGAATTAATGCATTAAATAATCCATGTGCATATGAAAGGCCAAATTTTTTTCATTTAAAAATGTATTCTGATGTTTTAAAAAAACAAGAACAAGAAAAATATAATGGAGAAGGGATACTAATTTAGTGAATATGAACTTAAGTATATTATATTTTTCTTTGAATAGTTTATTTAAATATTTATTTTATTACATATAGTAGTAAAATAAAATAGAACAAAGATTGTTTTGTTTTGATTAGCTGCATTTTTCTGTTCACCTAAGGGTTAATCAGGTTTGTTTCAACCAAAAATTTCTCTAAAATATATTATTACAATTCAGTGCATAAATACAGTACAATTAACATAATTGAAGCTATTCTGAATGATTGAGAATTATGTAGTACTTTGGTGTCAAGAATTTTGAATAACAATAATGAATGAAGACTATTTTCAAGGTTAAACAAATGGATAACTGCACTAGTAAATATGAAGCCACAAAATTTTTATTTTTTATACTGAATGCATTAGAGCTGTCTTTTTTGTCATGTATTTCTTCTAAGAGTGAAATGCAAAATAAATATTACACCTAATGAAGAATTAGATTAATTTCTACTTGATCAAGATTTGATGAATTTAGGAAAAGAACTCAGGCTGATGCTATGTTTTTGTCTTGATGTACTTACTCTCCATTTTGAAATGCAACCACTCCAACCTCATGCATAACGAAAGGATCTTCAGGTGCAATACTTAGAGCTTGGCTGAAAAATCTTTCAGCCAACTTTGAATTGTTGGTTAAACCATATTCCAATCCAATATACAGCATTGGTAAGTGACATCTAAAAAAATGTTAAAATCACACATTCAGCTGTATCAATGCAACAATTTGATAAACTAATAAAAATTCACCTATACAATCTTTTCTTAGAAATTAATTCAAATACCAAACCAATAACTAGGAATTTCAAGCTACTCACATGAGTCCTGGTAGTTTATGAAACAGCTTGTTAATCCTTCTATCTCACATTAAGATATGAACATTATTAAATTTCACCTTATTTTCTATTTCTCCTTAGCTAAAAAACATCTACAAGATGAGACTATAATTCAACTTATGTTATTCTGAACAAGTCATACTCATTACTATTTCTGTGACTTTTTCTATAATATCTTAATTTCTCTATATGGTTGAATTATAAGCTTATCTTTCAAGTTTCCTTCATGAAGAATAGCTTATCTTGTTCTAGAAAGTTCTTCTTTCTCTAGCTAACACCCAGCTCTCTCCTTATTTTTCCAATTTCTTTTCCCTTCCAGTAACTTCTGACCTTCTCACTGTATAAGTTCCTTCTCCAGTATGACAGATCCATATTCATTCTTTAAGGTGCCATCTGTGATCTCTTCTTTGTTCACTCTTCACTCCCTTAGCAATCTTATAACTTTATCACTTTTATACCCTCTACTTTCACACTTTTATCCTGAATTCTGAATTGCTGAGTTTCTTTCAGCCTCACGTTTTCAACTAATCGTCAGACATTTTTGCCTGAACATCCTCCCAACACTTCAAACTCAATATAGCTAAGAATTAAGCTTATTCCCTTCTACTCCTTTCTACTCCTTTCTCTAAATGTTCCATTTCTTTTTGCTTGGGAATATATCAATGATTTAGAAAATGGACAAAGGAAATCCTGCTATTTCTTATGAGGAGAGATATTGGAACTAAGTTTAGAGGTAAAAGGGACCCCAGAGATTGCACAGCTAATTCCATTGTCATAATAGTGAGAAAACTAAGGCCCAAAAGACAAAGACAAAGTATCAGAGGTAATGTTGAATTGAGATCCTCTAGCTCTAAATTGACTGCATTCTCTCTTATACCACAGTTGCAGAGATGCCTATCAAACACTAAGCTCTCGCAAGGAAGATTTTCTTAATCAGCTACCTTTTTCATGTCATTAGGGTTTTACAAGCTACTGTGTATTTAGTACCTAAACCAGGGGTGGACAACCTTTTTTTTTTTTTTACTACCAAGGACCATTTGGATGTTCCTAACGTTATTCATAGATCATACAAAATTATCAACTCATAGGATTCAAGTAGTGGGAGGTTGTAGTACCTAGTTTTCTGCTCATCATTGCCCGCAGTTGCCTGAGCAAACAAATTCACAGGCTTTATACAGCCTACAAGTCAGATGTTCCCTACCCCTGACCTAAAAGAATAATTTGTAGTCTTTTAAGAGAACTATACAATTTCTTCATTAAACTGTTCAGTTTACTTGTCACATACCCTTTCATCAGCTGTGCTGCTGTGAAATAAGCTGCCATTGCTTGGTCATGCTCACTCTCAACTGCAAATGAATGTCCATATGCTATCCATGCAGGTCCATAGGTTCTTTCAAGTGTTGTTGCTTTGCTACAATAAATTCATTAAATTAGTACAAATTTGTTAACTCATTAGTAATTGAAAAAAGACCAAAAACTCTTTTTTAATTATGGGATAAAAACTCTTTAGCTAGCCATTTAAGATCTTTCAAAAATCTATGTCTAGTCTACTTTTCTTGTTTTTGGTAATATAATTTCCCTTTCATATATTCTGTGTTCCAAATGAATCAGGTCCTTCTTGATCTCATCCTAACATCCCTCTGCCTGTATGCTTTCACTTCTCCCTTCAATTTTCAAATTGAAATTCTTTCTTTTTAATGGGGCAACTAGGTGTCACAGTGGGTAGAGCACCAGCCATGAAGTCAGGAGTACCTGAATTCAAATGTGGCCTCAGACACTTCACTTCCTAGTTGTGACCCTGGGCAAGTCACTCAGCAAAATAAAATAAAATAAAATAAAATTACTATTCATGGCCCCATTTGGGTTTTTTTGCAAAGATACTAGAGTGATTTGCTCTTTCCTTGTCCAGCTTACTTTTACAGATGATGAAAATAGGACAAACAGACTTGCCCAGGGTCATACAGCTGGTATCTGATAATGCATTTGCATCCAGGTCTTTCCAACTCTAGGCCTACCTGCTCCACCTAGATGCCCATTAATATGAGACAGCAATAAAAACAAAGGCTGGTATTAAAATCCTTCAATATTTGTGGTTCTTAACCTTTTTTGTGTCATGCTTTTTTGGCAGTTTGATGGAGGCTACAGGCTTCCTTTCAGAATGCTTTTAAATGCAAAAAGTATAAGGACTGTGCCTCAATTTTTTTTTAATAATAGCCTTTTACTTTCAAAATATATGCAAAAATAATTTTCAACATTCACCCTTGCAAAACCTTGTGTTCCCAATTTTTCTCCCTCCCTCTTCTATACATATTTCCACATTTGTCATGCTTGCGCCTCACTTTAAAATAAAAATAAACGAAATGCAAAGAAATTCAAGTATACTGAAATATTTTTGGAAAATATTAAAATGGAGCAACTACTATATGGCGTATGGCGTAGTAGATAAGAGTATTGGCCCTGAAGCCAGGAGGATCTGAGTTCAAATTAAGACATAACACTCAAAAGCTGTAAGACCTTAGGCAAGTCACTTAACCCCAATTGCCTTGCAGAGAGAGAGAGAAAAAGAGAGAGAGAGAGAGAGAGAGAGAGAGAGAGAGAGAGAGAGAGAGAGGAAAAAAGCAAAGAAAATATCAAAATGTTTTTTTTTAAAAAAAAACAAGTTCATAGATCCTAGGTCTGTTTTGTAATCTATGCAGCATGGCATAGTGGAGAGAGTTAGCCTCAGGGGCAGGAAGACTTGGGTTCTAATACAGAGTTTTGTGATCATGGAGAAGATATTTAATCTCAGTATTTCTACCAACTAAGACTGTAAATTACAGCTAAGCTTCATCGATGGAAGTAATTTCAACAGGATCAATTGTAATATATACTGATGACAACACAGGGCCAGACACAGACCAAAAACTTCCATGAAAAAACCTTGAGAGGAAGGATTATATTATGTTTTTAAATCCTCCATAGTGTGCAGACACAATGGTAAGAAGATATTAACTACTGAATTAAACTTTCATTCTTTTAAACTGCTCTTTGAATATTTAACTACATTAAAAAAAGATTCAGCAATACCTATGGAGAGATTTCTAGCCAAGGTGGCAGTTTGAAGGGAAGGCAAGTCATTTATTTCCCACAAATATTCTCCAATAAGACTCTTAAATTTGAATAATGATTAAGAGATCTGATATAAAACTACAGTGATATCTTTCATACCAGAGCTATTAACAAGTTTACAGGATAAGCTTCTGCATAGTAGAAGAGAAACCCTACAAGCAAGCCTAGTGCCAGTTTGCCTGAGATCAGACAGAACCTTTAAGGGCCTGTCTTTGAAAGCAGCAAGAATGGAAGGTTTCCCTAAAAAAAGTCATGGGGTGTGCAGAAAGCCATAGGGTAGGGACTTTGGAAGCCTGCAGAAATTCAATATATAGCACCCAGCATGGTACTATAGTACTCAGTTTGGGAAAGTCAAGGCTAAAAAACTCTAAGATCTTAAAGAGCCCTGGATATTTCTGAAATTCATAGATTTTAGGGTGCGAGGGGGGGGGAGGGTGAGAATTGGAAGGAGGGAGTGAATTGCCAGGAAGCAAAATCCAAGACAAAGCAAGGCAGACCACCCAATGTAAAAAAAACAGCAATATCAAAAAAAAAAAAAAAAAATCCTGTCACAATGCCCCAATTCAGAAACTAAAGCTGGAAGAATTAGTAAATTAAAGAAAATATCATTCATTACAAAAATAATTAATTTATAATTATACAACTGCAAACAGAGATTGAAAGAAAAAAAGTAAATTTCCCATAAGGACTACATGAAAACTTATGAGAAATGAAACAAGAGATAAAACACAAAATAAAAGCTCTGTAGAAAAGATTGGAAGGAGAATAAGTAGTTTTAAAAAGTAGAGAAAGTGATAATCTTACTAAATTAAAAAAAAATCTATGAAAACTAGAGCAGTCAAGGAAGAACAAAGCCTATTAGAACAAAATTAAAAACTATTTTTTAAAAAAGATATTAGATACTGAAAATGAAACAACCTCCCCTAAAGTTAAGGAATGATAATGTAAGGACTCCCCAAAAAACATTGTTTTAAAAAAAAACATATTTTAAAATATCATAAAAGACAACAGTGTACCCTATTGGAAACTGCAAAATAAAAATATTAAGAATCTAAACATCTCCTGAAAGGAATGCCAAAAGTCCCAGGAATAGCAAAACCAAAATCCAGAGCTCCCTTCTCAAAAAAGAAATACCATAACCTTCTAGAAAGAAATAAGTAATGAGAAGTCATTGTCAGTTATTGCTTAAGACTTGGAATCTCATAAATAAATAAATAAATAAAAGACTTGGCATCTTTAACAAAAAAAACTAAAGATCTTGTAACACAATATTTAAAAAAAAGGTATTACACAATTCATGTTATGCAAATTTGACTCCCAAAAGGGCTGAAAAGGGATTGGTTCTGGCTTTGTAGTGGCAGTGGCAGCAATGATACTATAGCCCTCAGGAGCCCTCCTCTTTAGACAATGAAGTAGGTTAAGTTAAGAGGTACCCAGGAACTGAAGCCACTCTGGGCTCACAGAGGGGAAAAGGAAGAGTTCAGGAGAGAGAGGAATATCTATGAAATAGCCACTTAGATTAAGTGACAACAGGATGTAATAGAGATTTATAACCACTCAGCAAAGCCAGATATAATTCTACAAGAGGAAAATGTTTTTTTAATGGAATAGAAGATTTTTGTTTTTGTTTTTTTTTTTTTCTGAGGCAATTGGGGTTAAGTGACTTGCCCACGGTCACACAGCTAGAAGTGGTAAGTGTCTGAGACCAGATTTGAACCCAGGTCCTCCTGACTTCAGGGCTGGTGCTTAATCCACTGCACCATCTAGCTGCCCCCTGGAATAGAAGATTTTTAAGCATTTCTGATGACATCAGAGCTGAATATGATCTTTAAAATGCAAATACGAGTTCAAAGATATAGCATACAACAGTGTAGAAAGGAAGAAGTGTTGAAACTTCTACTTCTCATAACTGTAGTACATGAGAAGAATATGCAAACATGGAAGGAGAGAGTAGGTATCAAATTAACTTCATACTTATATAAAATAGACAAATGAGGGTTCAATACACAAGTAATTTGGCATAGAAATAAATCAAATTCAATAGGGAATCAGGTGGAGATAGGGAAGATTAAGAAGGAAGATAATATCTGGAAGGATACGTGTAAATTAAACTTCCTAATTCTGAAAAACATATTGGGGGAGGGGGATCCTTTAGAACAATAAGCTGAACAAATTTAGGTTATGTTATTGTACTTTAAAGAAATTATGGGATGATTCTGGGAAGATGGCAAAGTAGGTCAGAAAATTCCAAATTCTTCAGATTACTCCACAAACAAAACAAAACTGTGCCTCAGGGTGAACTTAGACCAGTGAAAAACAAATAAGACTTGGAGCAGCACAGGTCCTCTTGGGCTTAACATTTTCAGGCTAGTTTTGTTGCAACAGCAAGCAGGAAGCCATGGGACTAGATGGATAGCCTCAGCCCCAACCACAGGAATTTTCACTTTCTGGACAGCTTAGGTAATCTGGGATCTGAATCCTGGAAGACTGAGGGAAACTCTACTGGTAAAGAACTCCAGGCCCAACTGTGCTGCCAAATGGCAGCCCTGATAGAGAAGAAACCAGCACACCCAGGGAGTATGAAAGCAGTGAGGCAGAGATGCTGCTGGCTATGGGTACTTGCAGGAGAGTGGAGTTTTTGGTTTGGGATTCAAGGTCACAGGGAAAAGCTGAAGTGAAGCCAGAAGCCATCCCTCCCACTCCAAGAGTTAGAAGTAATTATACTAATCATTCTTGTAAATATCCCCTCTCCTCCCCACCAAGAATAGACAAAGAAAGAACCCAACCACAGAAACTTACTATGGGAACAAGTAAGACTGGGATTCATCTTCAGAGGAAGACACTAAAGTTTAAAAATTAAAAAAAAAATTTAAAAAAAAAAGGCCTTTTCTTTCCCAAAGAATAACATTAAATGGTTACCTGCCCAGAAAGAATTAATAGAAGAAATCAAAAAAGGCTTTAAAAATCAAATTAGAGAGACTGAGAATAAAACAACAACAACAAAAAAAACCCAAGATGAAGACAAAGTAAGCCAACTAGAAAGAAGATCCAGGGACTTGAAGAAAATAATTTTGTGAAAATTAAAATTGGGCAGGGGGAAGCCAGTGAACTTAGAAGAGACCAAGAATAACAAAATATCAAGAATGAAAAAATAGAACAAAATGTGAAATATCTGATAAAAAAAAACCAGATGTGAAGAACATATCAAGAAGAGAAAACAAAAGAATAATTAAACTACCTGAAA
>JAJPUD010003298.1:0-12151 GCA_023553655.1 Myrmecobius fasciatus | reverse complement strand
ATAATTTCCCTCTCAGATCTGTGGAGGAGGAAGGAATTTGGACCAAAGAAGAAGTAGAGATCATTATTAATCATAAAATAATTAATTTTGATTATATCAAGTTAAAAAGTTTTTGTACAAACAAAACTAATGCAGACAAGATTAGAAGGGAAGCAATAAATTGGGAAAACATTTTTATATTCAAAGGTTCTCATAAAGGCCTCATTTCTAAAATATATAGAGAATTAACTCAAATTAATAAGAATTCAAGCTATTCTCCAATTGATAATTGGTCAAAGGAAATGAGCAGACAATTTTCAGATGAAAAAATTTAAACTATTACTAGTCATATGAAAAGGTGCTTCAAGTCACTATTGATCAGAGAAATGCAAATTAAGACAACTCTGAGGTACCACTACACACTTGTCAGATTGGCTAAAATGACAGGAAATGATAATGATAACTGTTGGAGGGGATGTGGGAAAACTGGGACACTGATACATTGTTGGTGGAACTGTGAATGGATCCAACCATCCTGGAGAGCAAATTGCTCAAAAAGTTATCAAACTGTACATACCCTTTGACTCAGCAGTGTTTCTACTGGGCCTATATCCCAAAGAGATCTTAAAGGAGGGAAAGGGATCTACATGTGCAAGAATGTTTGTGGCAGCCCTTTTTGTAGTAGCAAGAAACTGGAAACTGAGTGGATGCCCATCAATTGGAGAATGGCTGAATAAATTATGGTATATGAATGTTATGAAATATTATTATTCTATAAGAAATAATCAGCAAGATGATTTTACAGGGACCTGGAGAGACTTATATGAACTGATGCTAAGTGAAATGAGCATTACCAAATTATTATACATGGCAACAAGACTATATGATGATCAATTCTGATGGACATGGCTCTCTTCAACAATGAGATGATTGAAACCGGTTCCAATTGTTCAGGGATGAGGAAAGCCATCTGCACCCAGAGAGAGGACAGTAGGATCTGAGTGTGGACAACAACATAGCATTTTCACTCTTTCTGTTGTTTGCTTGCATTTTGTTTTCTAAGTTTTTTTTTTTTTTAAACTTCTTGATCCAATTTTTCTTGTGCAGCAAGATAACAGTATAAATATGTATACATATATTGAATTTAACATATATTTTAATATATTTAACATATATTGGACTACCTACCATCTAGGGGAGGGGTGTGGGGAAGGAGGAAAAAATTTGGAACAAAGTTTTGCAGAGGTCAATGTTGAAAAACTACTCACATGTTCTGTAAATAAAAAACTTTAATAATAAATAAAAAAGGGGCAGCTAGGTGGCGCAGTGGATAGAGCACCAACCCTGAAGTCAGGAGGACCTGGGTTCAAATTTGGTCTCAGACACTTAACATTCCCTAGCTGCGTGATCCTGGGCAAGTCACTTAACCTCAATTGCCTCAGCAAAAAAAAGCAAATAAATAAATAAATAAATAAAGCTTAGCACACCAGTTTAAAATCCTGTATCATCTTGGATATCTCTGAGGAATAGCTTTTTGCAAACTTAATTATTAAGATATAATACAAATTTCCCTGTCTCTAAAAATGGGCAATTTTAACCAAACACTCTCTTTCATTACTTCTAATGAAACAACAGTCAGTTAACTTATACATCAAGCGTTCTCAGGCATAAACATGGAAATTATTTCTCCCTTATAGTTTCCAGTGAAATAGTCAATGTTAATTTTTACTTTATTTAAGTCATTCTCAAGAAGAAGTAAAGCAACACCAACACTTTTCTATTCCCAAGCTGGGCCTAATATCAATCACTTCGATCATTTAAGTGATAGATCAGGGGAATATTATAAACTAGGTTTTTAAAAGTTGTTCAAGAAAATATTCTACAACCTCATGATTGGCTACAGATAATATGACAGTTTGGTGGACTCAAAACTGTTTCGTTGCTAAAAGATAGTGGGCTAAAGAGCAATGATTTATAGATCAATGGCAATCTAGGTCCTTGAATCTGTTCTGTTTCAACATTTTTATTAGTAACTTGAATGAAGACATATAAAGGGGGGATTTTTCAAATTTACCAAGGTAAAAAGGAAGAAAAGCTCAATGCCTTGAACTTTTATGATAGAATCATGATTTTACAAGATTTTTGAGATACTAGAATGATGAGTCTGAGCTATATTAAGATGAAATTAAATAATGACAAATGTCAAATCTTATACCTGGGGCCAGAAACTTAGTAAAAGACTAAAAGCATAATATAGAATCAGACTGTTAGAACTAGAAGGGACCTCAAGTTGATGTAATATGATTTTGTGGTCCCCTAACTTCAGGGGTAACTTCTGTTCTGGCAAGAAGTCAGTGATTCTAGATTTTCTGCCCCAGGAAACTCCCATATCCAATCTGCCTGATTCTGACCACTCCTTAGTCAGATAGTTTTTGGCCTCAGGATAGTCCCACAGATCAAACTACCGAGACAATAGTGAATAAGATGAATTCATTGCTGACTGATAATCTGGTCAATGAGAATCAAATTCCTTCCTATCTATGAGCCATAGAATTAGCATATAACTGACTGAAAGCTGGATAATGGTTCTCTGCTGAATTCCCTTACAATTCCGTCCACTTTGTAATGGTGTTACTATTTCATTAAAGCTTTGCCCCTTGACTAAGAGATGGGTTCAAGCCTACAAATTCTTTTTGAGACATCTTACAACATCAGTCTGGGGCCCCAAACTTTTGGAATCCCGCCTTCCCAACTCCAACATTTGGTAGCCTGGTACGGGGAGAATCTGGCCTTCCCTGGCTTGATTCCCTCCTTGTCAAGGTAAGCCTCCCATTTTTTTCCTCCCACAATCCTATAGTGGGACACCCCAAGCCACTGGGAGCAGATTTGTCAGGGTCATCAAGTAAACTCATCAAGTTTTACTTGATTGCCCAGACTGAGAAATTCTTGCAATTTTAGGCAAAGTTCCTAGGGAATCTTTGCCACCTTTTTACCATCTCTGGGACACCAACACCAGAGAAGATGGAAGTGCTGTAGGATAGCTTTTGGCAAAATTTTATGGCTTTTTGGCAAAGATGGGACAGTCCTCTTTCATGTCATTCTGTGTATATCTATGTCTCTGTGTAGAATTATAGTTGTTCTGTGAGCTAGATTAAATTGCAAAAAATATTCTTGAAACATCTCAGTTGTGGGGATCATTAGCAAGATCAATATAGCCCAAATCTCTGTTTGCTAACTCTTCTTGTCTCAGAACTATAGGGAAATTCAAATTCTGCCTCACCTGCAGAAATAGGGGAAGCAAAACTATGGGGACCTCACACAATCTTGCCCACATACTCCCCAACCCAGCTTGGGAGAATGAGGATGGAGTGAGGGTTAGACTCAAATGCTCAGCATTCCCTGAGCCCTGGCACCTGAAACTACCATCAAATGGTACCAGTCACTCCAACTTTCAGCAGGTTCTGTCCAGAAACTGCCTGGGAAGAACCCAGGCTACCCTGGCAGCACCCAGAAAGTAAGTCAGCCTCTGCATTTGATAAGACCACCATTCTCTGTCTCAATTATGGATATGTATTAGCTATGAAATTTAAGGCAAATTATTTTACCTCTGTCCAGTTTTCTGATTTGTAAAGAGAAGTAATAGTTGTTGTGAAGTACTTAGCATAAAACATGCTATATAAATGGTAACTGCTTTATTGGATATAATTGCTTCACATTTGATAACTTTATGGAGTTTTTTTTAATGTGACCAACAGATAATTTCTATGTGTGTGTAAAGTAATTTGGGAATTTGAGATAGATAGTAAAAGCAATTTTAAAGGAAAGACCACTAAAGGAATCTATTTAAATTGATAAGTGTTAACAGAAGAGTTCTGGAACTTTAGGAAAACAGAAAAGCAGTTTGCCACTACTTTAGAAACTCTAGTTATCCAGACTCAGACTTCTGAGGGCCTTGCCAGTAAAAACTGACAAAAAGACAGCTAAAACTATTTGGCTATTACTTAGGAAAATTCTATAATTGTTAACTAAGTAATTTGGAATTATTGTCATCATGTTAAGCCTTATCAGTTTACCTCTAAATAAGTAAGAGGTGTGAATTTCTTTATATCTTCAGAGTGGGGAAGTGGGGGGGGGAAGAGAAGAAATATCAAACAATACAGTACAGGAAAGCACTAAAAATAGTTGGGGTGGGTAAGTTATCAAGCTTAGCACCTTCCATGGGGGCCTGCCAATGCTCCTTAATTTTTAAGCTTTTCTTGAAACCATCAGGGTAAGCAAAGTCATCAGCCCTGAGAAATAAGCATGTTTAGGATTTATAGTTTCTAAACAAGGAATGCATTTGCTAACAATCTATAAACCTGAATAATGATTGATCCTTTGCACCAGGAAAAGTTTAAACATATAAAATATGTTAAACAAAATCTCTGAGTTTAAGTCCTGGTAAACTTTTAAAATAATGTATCTAGTCCTAAGCTGTGATTGGTAGAATTTGCTAATAGAGATAAAATCGCTTGGGACTGACACTGATGTTCTTTTGAGAACTGAATTTGATTGCCTGGTCATTAAGTCAGCAGCCCACCCTCCAAAAGAGAAAGCTGCAAGTTAGTCTTGGGCCTTCAAACTTCTTAAACTCAGCTGTTAGAAACAGCTTTTGGAGTCTTTAATAATAGGGACAAAAACAGCTGCAGAGGAGCTGGCTGCAGGGCCAAAGAAAGAAACAAAGAACAGGCTCAATTTTTAGCTGCTGCCTATCCAGAAACCATAGGGATTTGTGCTTTAGATGTCATGGCGAAGGCCACTGGGCTCACAACTGTCCTTGAAAAAAACCCCAGGCCTTTGCCCCAAGTGCATTCAGGAGGGGCACTGGAAGAGAGACTTCAGAGAAGGGTCAAGCCACCCTCCCACCCCAATGTCTTGCCCTTTGGTCTCCTCAGGACCAAGAGTGATGGTGCCCAGGGTTTGGCCGGGCTCCCCCTTACTCCATCACAATGGCCAAACCTAAGGATAACTTTGGAAGGTAAGGTCAGTAAATTTCCTTTTGATATGGTGGCCTCATTTTCTGTCTTCCTCCAGCACTCTGGTCTCACCCCTCTCCCCCCCTCCCCAAAGAGTAATGGGAATTGAAAGGAAATTTAAGAAGTGTTTTGAGACCTCTCTGCCCTGCCAGTTTGGTGGCCTGTTATTTAAACACTCTTTGGAGCATGACTAAATTGAGGACCCAATTTTCCCTTCTTAGACCTCCAGGTGAACTTTTTACTTTTCTCTCAAAGCCCTCCCATATTCCATCTGAAATCTGGGAGGAAGTAGGTTCCTCTGTCCTTATACTATCCTTACTCAAATCCCGGGGGACAATGGTGTTCCACTCTAGATCTTAAAGATGCTTTCCTTTGCATACCCTTGCATGAAGACTCAGAATTTCTTTGCGCCCTTGACAGGGCAAATCTGGAGGAACATAACCCCCCACCAAAGCACATGGCCAGTATGAGTTAGATGGTTAACTTGATCTGCAGCCCTACCCTAGAGGCTTCTCTGACTGAAGCCATACAAACCCTTAACTTCCAGCCTCCCTTCCCCCTACGCAGGGCTAGGAAGTTCTTTGTTTAAAGGTCCACAGTCCTTGGTTTGTTAAGATCTTGAAAGCTAAACTAATCTCTTGCTCGGGCCTTAAACCCTACCTAATGAAAGGTGGAGTCAAACTTGGTGTTTTGGGGGTGACCCTCCTTACCTTAGAGCTAGCTGCCACAGCCTTTCTAAGCTTCAAAGCTCACCCTAGGCCAACCATTGGAGGTTCTAAGCTCCTACCAGGTCAGAACGTTTTTGCCTTCAGAGTTTTAGAACTGGGGAAAGGAATGAGAGTGAACATCTATACCGACTCCAAATATGCTTTTCATATTTTGCACATTCATGGAGCTACGTGAAAAGAAAGAGGACTTCAAGAAATTATTTAACTGATCTAAAAAAAATAACAAAATTCATTTGGAAAAACAAAAGGTCAAGAATCTCAAGGGAATTAATGAAAAAAAATGCAAATGAGGGTAGCCTAGCTGTACCAGATCTAAAACTATATTATAAAGCAGTGGTCACCAAAACCATTTGGTACTGGCTAAGAAATAGAGTAGGGGATCAGTGGATTAGGTTAGGTTCACAGGACAAAATACTCAATGACAATAGTAATCTAGTGTTTGATAAACCCAAAGACCTCAGTTTTTGGGATAAAAACTCACTATTTGACAAAAACTGCTGGGATAATTGGAAACTAGTATGGAAGAAACTAGGCATTGACCCACACCTAACACCATATACCAAGATAAGGTCAAAATGGATTCATGATCTAGGCATAATGAATGATATAAACAAATTAGAACAATGTAGGATGGTTTACCTCTCAGACCTGTGGAGGGTGAAGGAATTTGTGACCAAAGAAGAACTAGAGGTTCTTATTAATCACAAAATAGATAAGTTTGACTATATCAAGTTAAAAAGATTTTGTGCAAACAAAATGAATGCAGACAAGATTAGAAGGGTAGCACTAAACTGGGAAAATATTTTTATATTCAAAGGTTCTGATACAGGCATCATTTCTAAAATATATAGAGAATTGACTCAAACATATAAGAATTCAAGCCATTCTCCAACTGATAAATGGTCAAAAGATATGAACAGACAATTTTCAGATGAAGAAATTGAAATTATTTCTAATCACATGAAAAGGTGCTCCAAATCACTATTGATCAAAGAAATGCAAATTAAGACAAGTCTGAGGTACCACTACACACCTGTCAGATTGGCTAAAATGACAGGAAATGATAATGATGAATGTTGGAGGGGATGTGGGAAAACTGGGACACTGATACATTGTTGGTGGAAATGTGAACGGATCCAACCATTCTGGAGAGCAATTTGGAACTATGCTCAAAATGTTATCAAACTGTGCATACCCTTTGACCCAGCAGTGTTTCTACTGAGCCTATATCCCAAAGAGATCTTAAAGGAGGGAAAGGGACCCACATGTGCAAAAATGTTTGTGGCAGCCCTTTTTGTAGTGGCTAGAAACTGGAAATTGAAACGATGCCCATCAATTGGAGAATGGCTGAATAAATTATGGCATATGAATGTCATGGAATATTATTGTTCTGTGAGAAACAACCAGCAGGATGATTTCAGAGAGGCCTGGAGAGACTTGCATGAAATGATGCTGAGTGAAATCAGCAGAACCAGGAGATCATCATACACAGCAACAATACTATATGATGATCAATTCTGATAGACATGGTTCTCTTCAACAATGATGTGATTCAAACCAGTTCCTATTGTTCAGTGATGAAGACAGTCATATACATCCAGAGAGAGGCCTGAGGGAACTGAGTGTGGACCACAACATAGCATTTTAACGCTTTCTGTGAATATTTCCATGCATTTTCTTTTCCTTCTTAGGTTGCTTTTTTTCTTCTCTCTTTCTAGATCTGATGTTTCTTGTGCAGTAAGATAACTGAGACATTTAAGATATTTTCTCCTCTCTCTCTCTCTCTCTCTCTCTCTCTCTCTCTCTCTCTCTCTCTCTCTCTCTCTCTCTCTCTCTCTCTCTCTCGTGATTTATGAGAGCTTTGCTCCTAGTATTTTCTCTCCAGCTCTGTTATTGTCACTCTGTGGGCCCCCAACAGTGGAGAGATAGGGAACTCCACAGTCATGGGGATAATCAGGACTATTGGGTGTGCCCTCAGCATCCCCAAGGCAGCCCACATATGCGACAAGATGCAATATTTGCAAAGGTCCTTTTCCCAAATGTCATCCCCCCCCCCCCCCGGATGCCACCCCATTTGTACTAGCTACCCTCCCCAGGGGAACAACTTTAACTTGACTATCCTTTGTCTTCTTGACAGAAAGATAATAATTGTAGTATATCCATCCCAAAATTATTCTGGCAAACTCACTCATAAGCCTTTGACATCACCTTCTTCATAACCTTCTGAGACTAGTATTCCGAATCCCAAAGCCAGTGAAAACTCCTCTATGGCCTACACCAAGCTACTCACTTGAAAAAAATGCTCTCCAATCCCTTGTGAAACCTATTTTCACTGGTCACAAACTAGAAGAAACAAATAGATCTGTCACATGTCTGGTTTGTGAAAGGACTGCTAAACCCCTCATCCTGAAGCCTATCCAAAGGAAGAATACATACTTAGGGAAGGATTGGCAGATGGATTTTATACATATGGCCCCTCTCAGGGGCTTCAAACTGCTTTTTGGTTTTTGTTGTCACCTTCACTAATTGGGTAAAAGCCTTCCCTTATAAGATTGAAGGCTCAGGTTTTTGCTAAAGGAGATCAAACCCATTTAAGATTCATTATTATCTCCACTCGGCATGTCATCCTCTCTACCCAATGCTTAACATTTTTTAAACATTATGGTTATTGTACCCTAGGGCATCTGAGTGCTCCTTTCACTGTGGATAAAGCCATTGCTTCAGACCCCACCCCTTCAAGGAGACAAAAGTGGGGATTTGGGGGAAAACATTCTTTGGTATTTATCCTAGGAAAAGCTGTTTAGATGAGAGGCATTCATGATAACCTCATCTCTCCCCCACCAACCTCTCTCTGGGTGAGGTTCCTGACTATTGTCCCTACTAATGCCAGGTCATATTTGGCCCCTGTATTTTTAAACTTTGATTTGTGAGATTTGTTATCTCCAGGCTCCAAGCTATGAACTTCCAACTACTCATTCAATCTGAATACCATTGGCTAACTGATTCTGACACTCAATACCCACTGAATTCTGTTGCCACCATCTTGTCTTCCCTCCTCAGTCTGGACCCTACTGGGCAGAACCTTATACCATTCCCCCTTATCAGCATGAAGCAGTTCCAGAAGATGAGACCTCCATCCCTTTGGCCCAAATGAATTTGGGGATAACTGCTTGAGGGGGGAATATGATATAATATTATTTTGTGATCCCCTAATTTTAGAGGGGACTTCTGTTCAGTGATTCTAGATTTTCTGCCTCAGGAAACTCCCACACCCAATCTGTCTGATTCTGATCACTCATTAATCAGATAGTTTCTGGCCTCAGGAAACTCTCACATCAAACTCCTGAGACAAAAGTGAGTAAGATCATTCCTGGATTCATTGCTTATTGATAATCTGGTCAACGAGAACCAAATTCCTTTCTATCTATGAAGCCTAGAATTAATATTTCTATGATTGAAAGCTGGATAAGTTTATTTCCTAGCTTCTGTTTCTCTGCTGGATTCCCTTAAAATTCAAGCCCACTTTTATAAGTGTTACAATTACTATTGCAATAAAACTTTGCCCCTTGACTAGGAGATGGGACACCCCGTCTGGGATGTGGGGTCCTCCTTTCCCAACTTCAACAAAGTCATTTAGTGCAATCTCTCCTCCTCATGTTACAAGTTTGAAAACTTAAACCCACATAAGTCAAATAATATGCTTAAAATCATAAAAATAGTAAACAGCAAAGCTCAGACATCTACCCAGTTATTCGATTTCATAATTCCACTGTTCTTTCAGTGACACAACTCTGTTTCTCTAAGATCATGCCAAAAAGATTCAAATGTTTTCAGTGATTTGCAAGCTTAAGAGAAGTCATTGTGATAGAGCAAACAAAAATAAACATTATTTTTATGTTCATTCACATTAAATACAATGTTCAATGTGGTTGGATATGTAGAGACTATGTCTTGAGAATTGTGTTCAGATTTGAAAACCATATTTGAAAAAGGGAATTGAAAAAAGTATATCCTGGAGGTCAACTAGAATAGTAAAAGTAATAGAAACACCATCAAATAAATAAATGTTGGCCAACATCTAGAGAAAATAAGTCTTACAGGAAACAATCTATTTTTTTTTTAATTTTATTTGCATAACATATGTGTGGGTAATTCTTCAACATTAACCCTTACATAGCTTTCTGTTACAAATATTTCCCCCCAGCTTCCCACTCCTCCCCTGGATGGCAGGATATCCACTACATGTTAATTATGTTAAAATATTGGCAAATCGAATATATGTATACATATTTCTAAACTTACCATTGTTGTGCAAGAAAAATCATATCTACAGAAAAGACATATCAGATAAAGGAAACACATTGTAAGCAAACATCAATCAAGAGTATGAGAATGTTATGTCGTGGTCCATATTTTACATCCCTCTCTCTGGGTGTATATGACTTTCTTCAGTGAACAATTGGAAGTGGTTTGAAACATTTCATTGTTAAAGAGAGCCATGACCATCAGAATTGATCGTCATATAGTATTGTTGTTGCCGTGTATAATGATCTCCTGGTTCTACTCATTTCACTGAGCATCAGTTCATGCAAGTCTCTCCAGGCCTCTCTGAAATCGTCCTGCTGGTCATTTCTTACAGAACAATAATATTCCATAATATTCATATACCATAATTTATTGAGCCATTCTCCAATTGAAGGACATCTATTTATTCAGTTTCCAGTTTCTAGCCACTACAAAAAGGGTTGCCACAAACATTCTTGCACATGTGGGGCCCTTTCCTTCCTTTATGATTTCTTTGGGATGTAAGCCCAATAGAAATGCTGCTGGGTCAAAGGGTATGCACAGTTTGATAACTTTTTGAGCATAGTTCCAAATTGCTCTCCAGAATGGCTGTATCCGTTCACAGCTCCACCAACAATGCATCAGTGTCCCAGCCCTCCCACATCCCCTCCAACATTCATCATTAACTTTTCCTGTCATTTTAGCCAATCTGACAGGTGTGTAGTGGTACCTCAGGGTTGTCTTGATTTGCATATCTCTGATCAATAGTGATTTGGAGCAACTTTTCATATGACTAGAGATGGTTTTAATTTCATCATCTGAAAATTGTCTATTAATATCCTTTGACCACTTATCTATTGAAGAGTGGCTTGAATTCTTATATATATGAGACAATTCTCTATATATTTTAGAAATGAGGCCTTTATCAGAACCCTTAAATGTAAAGATGATTTCCCAATTTATTGCTTCCCTCCTAATCTTGTCTGCATTAGTTTTGTTTGTACAAAAACTTTTTAACTTAATATAGTCAAAGTTATCTATCTGCTGTTCAATTAAGTGTTCCAGTTCTTCTTCGGACATAAATTTATTCCATCTCCATAGGTCTGAGAGGTAAACTATATTACATTCCTCTAATTTACTTATAGTATCACTCTTTATATCCAGATCATGAACCCATTGAGATCTTATCTTGGTATGTGGTGTTAGATGTGGGTCAAGCCCTATTTTCTTCCACACTAGTTTCCAATTTTCCCAGCAGTTTTTGTCAAATAGTGAGTACTTATCCCAGAAGCTGGGATCTTTGGGTTTATCAAAGATTAAATTGCTATAGTTATTGCCTAGTTTGTCTTGTGATTCTATCCTATTCCACTGACCGACTACTCTATTTCTTAGCCAGTACCAAATGGTTTTGATGACCTCTGCTTTGTAATATAGTTTTAGATCTGGTACAGCAAGTCTACCATCATCAGCCTTTTTTTTTCCATTAATTCTCTTGAAACTCTTGACCTTTTGTTTTTCCAAATGAATTTTGCTACTATTTTTTCTAGATCTGTAAGATAATTTCTTGGGAGTTTGATTGGTATGGCACTAAATAAGTAAATTAGTTTGGGTAGTATTGTCATTTTTATTACATTCATTTGGCCTACCCATGAGCATTTTAAGTTTTTCCAATTAACTAGGTCTGATTTTATTTGTGTGGAAAGTGTTTTGTAGTTTAGTTCATATAGTTCCTGACTTTCCCTTGGCAGATAAATTCCCAAGTATTTTATACTATCAACAGTTATTTTGAATGGGATTTCTTTTTGTATCTCTTGCTGCTGAACTTTATTGGTAATATATAAAAAATGCTGATGATTTATGTGGATTTATTTTGTATCCTACAACTTTGCTAAAGTTGTGAATTGTTTCTAGTAGTTTTTTAGTTGAGTCTTTAGGGTTCTCTAAGTATATCATCATGTCATCTGCAAAGAGTGATAATTTGGTTTCCTCATTACCTACTCTAATTCCTTTAATCTCTTTTTCTTCTCTTACTGCCAAAGCTAACATTTCTAATACAATATTAAATAATAATGGTAGACAGTGGGCAGCCTTGTTTCACTCCTGATCTTATTGGGAATGGTTCTAGTTTGACTCCATTACATATGA
>JAJPUD010003297.1:234919-254302 GCA_023553655.1 Myrmecobius fasciatus | reverse complement strand
GGTTAAGTGACTTGCCCAGGGTCACACAGCTAGGGAATGTTAAGTGTTTGAGACCAGATTTGAACTCAAGTCCTCCTGACTTCAGGGCTGGTGCTCTATTCACTGCGCCACCTAGCTGCCCCTCACTTATGGAGTTTTGAAGGAATTGCATACATGGATGTTTTATAGAGAACACAGGCTAATTCACTAAGCAGGCAATTTATTTGGTTGTAACTTATTAAAGAATCTTGTATTAGAGTATGCTTATATTGGCCTTAGTAGATAGGAAAACCCAACAGGAAAAATGATTGGTTTCTCTAAAAATTCATTTAGGAAGTTTTTAGAAAAACAATAAAATGCACAATGCAAAATGATCTGTAAAGCTCGGTATATTATTTGTATAGGTTAGGAAAAACAATAGGTAACACATAACATAATGTAAAATAATATGGAATATGCTAAAGTGACATTACAAAAAGAATAAATGACAATTCAAAAATTAGATAATATCTATAACTGTAAGAAAATAGAAAGAGAAGGGGATACAAGAAGAGAGGGCATATTCGGGGAGGGGATAGTCAGAAGGAAAACACTTTTGAGGAGTGTCAGGATGAAAGGAGAAAGAGAATATAATAAATGGGAGAGGGGGAATTAGCAATAATAATTGTGAAAAGAATTTTGAGGCAAATTTCTCTGATGAAGGTCTCTTTTTCCTTTTTTTTTTTTTTTTTGCTTTTTGCTGAGGCAATTAGGGTTAAGTGACTTGCCCAGAGTCACACATCTAGGGAATGTTAAGTGTCTGAGACCAGATTTGAACTCAGGTCCTCCTGACTTCAGGGCTGGTGCTCTATCCACTGCACCACCTAGCTGCCCCGAAGGTCTCTTTTCTCAAATGTATGGGGAATTGAGTCATATTTATAAAAAGTAAGAACCATTCCCCAATTGATAAATGATGAAAAGATATGAACTATGCCCAAAGGGTTAAAAAATTATGCATATCCATTGACATAACACCACCACTATTAGGCATGAATCCCCAAAAAGATTAGAAAGAAAAGGATCTATATGTACAAAAAATATTTATAGTTCTTTTATCAATACAAAGAATTGGAAATTGAGGAGATGCCCATTAATTGGGGAATGGCTGAATAAATTGTGGTGTGTGATTATAATAGAGTATTATTGTTCTTTAGGAAATAATGAGCAGTATGCTCTCAGAAAACCTGGAAAGTCCTTCATGAACTCCTGCAAAATGAAATGTACTATATACAATGTTGTGGAATGATCAGCTATGAATGACTTTGCTATTCTCAGTACTACAATGATCCAGGACTATTCTGAAGGACTTATGATGAAAAATACTATCCATATCCAGAAAAAGAACTGATTTCTTCCCCTGAGGCAATTGAGGTTAAGTGATTTGTCCAAAGTCACACAGCTAGGAAGTGTTAAGTGTCTGAGGCCAGATTTAAACTTAGGTTCTCCTGACTTCAGAGCTGATGCTCTATCTACTGCACCACCTAGCTATTCCCGAAGCATACTTTTTAAACTTTATTTTTCTTAAGATTTTTGGGGGGAGGGAGAAATCTATATTTTCTTTTGCAACATGACTTATGAAAATGTTTTATATAAGTTCACATGGTGTAGTGAGGGTGAAGAAAAGGAGAGGATCTGGAATTCAATGTTCTAAAAACAAATATAAACAATGTTTTACATGTAAATGGAAAATTAAAATAAATATAAATTAAAATGGAGTTATGAGGACTAGGTGTCTTGGAACTAGTTAAATAACAGGACCCAGAGAGTAGTAATAAATAAAATTTATGTCTACCTGGGGGGACTTTTTTAAATGAGTATCATTAAGTTCTGTTCTTGGTTCTTTTCTGTTGAGCACTTTTATTAAAGGCTTTGATGAAGACATAGATGGCATTCTTAATAAATCTACAGATGACAGAAGAGTGGGTGGCATAGAATCATAGACAGAGTTGGGAGGAATCTCTGGAGTCACTTAGTCCAACCCACACCCAAGTCACGGATCTTGTTTATTATATCCTTGCAAATGAGATCATTCAGGCTCTTGGTAGATAGGACTATAGGTAAGACAGAACACACTCCCCTGAAATGCAGTTTATTTCCCTGGAAAGTTCTCACTTTCAAAATGGTATCCCTCTATCATGGCTGAAATTTTCATACAGAAAAGTGAACACAATCTTAGGCTGCATTTGGGGAAAAGTCCAATGCTCAGAATGAGGGAGGTGATAGTCCCACTGACCTTAGCTCTAGGAAAACCACAAGGAGTGCTGTGTTTGGTTTTTGGCACTTCCTTTTAGGAAGGACATTGAGAAGCTGAGTGTGTCTAGAAGTGGGTGGGAACCATGCAAAACATACCAAGATTAGTAGAAGTAACTAGAGATGGTTAACCTGGAGAAGGACAATAACATGGTTTTAGAATTGGAAGGAACCTGAGAAATAATCCAGTCCAATTCCCTCATTTAATGAAACGAGGAAATTGAAACCCAGAGATGTTTCACACAATGGAAAATAGTACTGGTCCTGGAGTCAGGAGGACCTGATTTTAAATCTTGTCTCAGATGCAGCTTCGTGGCTCTGAGAAAGTCACTTACTCCTCCTTGCCTCAAAAAACACCACCACCACTACCAACAAAACAAAATAACAACAAAAGAAAATGTAGTACAAAGATTCTTAATTCATAGCTGATAAGTCCATATGGATTCACATAACTGGATGTGGGCGTCATGAACTTATGATTTATTATCAGTGTTTGATTTTTATACCTATTTTATAAATCTATATACCCAGAGTTGTGTAAAAAATTTTCAGGCAAAAAGGGGATACAAGTGAAGTTTAAAAGCCCTGGTGTAGCGGATAGGGAGCCAACCTTGGAGTTGGGAAAACCTAAATTCAAGTCCCATATTGGCTTTGTGATCTTGAGCAAGTCACTTAATTTCTCTGTATCCTGATCTACTCAGGTGTAGAGTTACTGCTGATCTATATGGAGAGAGGAAGTTTCCTCATCAAGGAGTTCCCTATATCAATGAGATCACAAGTCTAGACTAATTAAAAAAAGAAAAAGAAAAAGAAAAAGGGAAAAAGAAAACCTTTCCTGAGATCACATAGTAAGTGGCAGAGATAAAATTCAAACCCAGATCTTCTGATTCACCTTCATTACTCTTTCTTTTTAATTTTTTAAAATTAAGTTAAAAATTTAAGATCAATAAATACTCAATAATCAATAAATAATAAGATCAATAAATCCCCATATTCCTTCCCTTTACTGTTAAAAAAAAGAAAAGGAAAAATAAAACACTGAAAAACAAACTCTCAGCACATTGACTAAAGGGTTATCTTGTACAAAAGGGATTGGATTTGCTCTTCTTGGTTCCAGGAAGACAAAATTAGAAGTGGGGGATGAAATAATTTGACCCAACAAAAGAAAAACCTTCTTGACAATGTTACCTGGGGATGATATGGGCTGCCTCACTAGGTAGTGAGTTTTGTGCCACTAGAGAAGATCTTCAAGTGATGGCCATATGACTATTTGGAGGTTTTATAGAGGGGATTCATTTTCTTTTTTTTTTTCTTTCCTTCTTTCCTTCTTTCTTTCTTTTTTTGCTGAGGCAACTGGGTTAAGTGACTTGCCCAAGGTCATACAGCTAGGAAGTATTGAGTGTCTGAGGCCAAATTTGAACTCAGGTTCTTCTGACTTAAGGGCTGGTGCTCTATCCACTTCCACATCTACCCACCCTGAAGGGATTCAATTTCAAGGAGAAATTACAATAGATGGAAAGACAGTATGGCATAGTAGAAAGAGTGTTGAATGTAGAATCAGTGCAAATTATTTGAAGATGGACTCTGCCACTTGTTATCTTTGTGGCTCTAGGCAAATGACACCACCTATCTAGGTCTCAGTTTCCTCATTTGTAAAATGAGGAGGTTGAACTGAGCAGCCTCTACAATCCTTTTTACATCTGAACCTATGGTGTATAAGTTTATAACCATTTCCCCAAGATTTATTTCACATCCAGTTTGCTGGGATTCTACTCTATCCCCTAAAAACATGATACCGATAGTTGAGGATTTAAGGAGGATATCTGGAGAGTCTATTGGAAGGCTGAAGCCCAGTAACATTTTAGTGGCAGTGATACTTTACTCTATCAATCAGCACCAGCATTTCTCTTTCCTTAATTGGCCTCTATAACCCATAGTCAATCCTCAGATTGACATACTTATCAGTGAGTAGTTAATAATTAAGTATAATCAGCATTTCATTTTACTTTATACCTTATCACTAATAACTGTTCTCTGTACAATAAAGATATATACTAGATCCCAAAGTGAGCAGACTTGATTATTTAAATTCCTTACCTGTATTGAGTAGGAGGTGTTAAATTCACTGTAGAGATTGGGGACCTGAACATCGGATCCATTGATGGTGCAGTGGCTATAGGGCTCACCTATGCGCTCCAGTTTATCCTGAAACCCAAATAGGGTATTATCTAAAGAGAATGTAAACTCTTTGGGGATAGAGACTCTTGTTTTTGTCTTTGCATTTCCAGCACCTAACACACTGCCCAGTGTACAGTAAGCACTTAATGTTGTTTGTTCTTCAAAAAGGACCATGACATCAGGGAGATGATGCCCTGACACTCAAGGGAATTGGAATTAAGTGAGAGAGGGCTGTGCAAGGTCATCAGTCTCACTTTTCCCTCCAGAGCCGTCTGGGTTCAGTAACCAGTTATAGATCAGGAGATGGCACTGGATGAAATGGGAGACCTTGGCCTTTTTTTTTTAATTGGTTTTTTTTTTTATTAAAGCTTTTTATTTACAGAACTTATGAGTAATTTTTCAACATTGACCTTTGCAAAACTTTCTGTTCCAAATTTTTCCTTCCTTTCCAAGGTCTCTCAGACCTTGGCCTTTTTAAGCTAAGGTCTTTAACAGATCTCAGTTTGAGTGAAGCAATAGCCACTTAATAATTGAGTGTGGAATGAATGAATGATCAAAGGAACTTACAACTTTAGAGAGTTCCTGGCTATTCAAAGTACTTTAAGAACCTTTTAAGTAGTAATTCCAAATTTACCAGCATACCCATAAAAGTCAGAAAGTTAAAAATAATATTAGACTATTCTCTTCCCTCCTCCCTCCAACTTCCCAGCACTCCAAGAAGCCCCCTTTCTGGGATTATTTGTTATTGCCTCAGAGGCCATAGAACCAGAATCCCAGATATTTGGGAGGAATTTCAGTAATTACTTAGTCCAAAACCCCATTTTACAGATGGGGAAATTGACTGTTCATATAATAGAAGTGACTTGTCTGAGGTCATAATGAAAGTCATTGTTGGAGCTACTTCTCTTCTGACTTCAGTATCTCTGTCTCTGTCTCTATGTGTCTCTGTGTGTGTTTCTGTCTCTCTGTCTCTGTCTCTCCTTTTTCTCTGTCTCTCTTATCTCTCTATCTCTCCCTTCTTTCTCTTTTTTCTCTCTTTCTTCTCTCTTTTCTCTTTCATACACACACACACACACAACCAAAGGTAATTTTATATTTTGATAACTGCATTTCAATAAAATTAAATTTTTATTCCTAAATTTCATGCATTTAAAAACATTTTTCTGAGCTGGAGTTTATAGGCTTCACTGAACTGCCAAAAAGGCTCATGTCACAGAAAAGGTGAAAAAAAATCTCTTCTCTTCTTCATTTCTCACATGTTGTCAATTTAATTAATTTTTTAAAAAAATATACTTTCTGACTATTCCCTGGCATATGCTAAGTGTTTAAAAGATGCTCATTGACCACTAGAGTGGTTCCATGTCAGGCACAAGGATTACACTAAATATGTGTATTGACTGAAGGCACCTTTGCTCTGTTTGTGGGTAATGAGGGGCCAGCACTGCAGGTAGACAAGGGCCAGGTTGGGGCTGTGGCTGTATTGGAGTAAGGGCCCTCCTAGGACTCAGCAAAACAGGGAAGCTCTAGGGGAAGAGAGAATAGAGGAAAGGGACTTTAAAAATCCCCATGTATACAATGCCCTGCTGCAAACAGTGCCCACTGCATCAGGAGGCCATTCTACAAAGCCCCCTTGCTTTCTGAGCAGAAGCCTGGCTCCTCCATTTCAGGTTCAGTTGGCATGGCCTTGGCTGCGTGTCCAAGAGATTAGTGCTTCTGTCATGGGGCTAATGGGGCAACAAGATCTATATACGTACCACCAGCACACCAATGGAGGTCTCCATTCCTGGCATGGCATAGATTCCCCCATCTTTGAGAAAAGGGTAGGCCTTTTGCTCATGGAGCATCAGTCTGACTCCAGCTGTGGAGGTGAGATAGTGGACGTAATCCTGCTGGTCAATGTCCAGGATTAATTTCAGGCCTGCAGAGGGAAAATGTGAAGAATGAGGGTCAAGGTTTGAGGCTGGTCTAGGATGAACATTTCAGCAGCAGGGGCAGTTCATGAGTCCTTGGATGGATGGCTATAGAGTAAAAACTACTTATCTTCCCTCCTTCCTCTCTTGCCTTTTCCTTTACCCACCCTGGAAAGACAGACTAGAAAGGCCCAGTCAAGAAGCCAAGGCAGGCTAGGTTTTTTTGGGAAAAAAAAAAACAAAACAGATTCAACACAAATAAGTTAGCAGGTCATGCTTCTGTTTACATGGAATTATAGAATTTTGGAATTTTAGAGCTGGAAGAAATGTGAAGAATCATATTTATAAAAATTTATTTAAAAAAATAAAGTAGAAGAGTTAGCAGAAATAGGAAATTAGAGATGTATACATCACCCACAATAATAATGACCAGGAGAAGAATTTATTAGAAAAAAGGGAGGGGAAGTAATAATTGATCTCAAAGTCAAATTTTAAAGAAATCTACATTATATGTCAGCTATATTAATGTTATTTTAGTTGTATGTGCATGCATGTATATATAGATATATGTGTGTGTACCTGTACATGTGTATGTAGGTATGTGTATATATACTTGTGGGTGTGTGTATGTATGTATACATAACTATATCCACGTTTAACTGTACCATGCTTAGGGGAGGTGAGAGAGAGGAAAGAAGAAAAAAAAAGAATAAAGAAGAAAAGAAAACCTATAAGGAAGCAAAGAAAAGATGGACAGTTATGAACAGTGTTTTCTATTATTATATATGCTTTCTTGTAATGAAAATTTATTGTTACATGTTTTGAATTCTCCTAGATGTTCTGCTGGACATAGGACAATGTTTTTTTTTCTTTTTCTTTCTTTTTCTATTTTGTTTTTTTTTCTTATTTTTGCAGTTAAGTTTGAAAGAAATAAATACATTAAGAAAAAGAATCATTGTATTCAATGTTCGGTTTTACAGAGGTGGAAATTAAGGTTCAGAAAAGTGAAAAAACTTGCTACAATCTTGCAACATCACAATGACAGAGCAGAAACTCAAACTTAGATCTCTTGTCTAATAACCCTTTCGTCATATTGCAAAGTTGATTTAAATAGCAAACATCTGTAGGTATGTTTTAAATGACCAGTGTCATAAGACTTTGATACACAAATCTTTTAAAAACAGAAAGATTCATTTAAGTGAAAAATATACTACCTAGGGGCCTGGCTTTGAGTCCCTGCTCTAACCTTATCCCATTTCAGAGGTGGATCCTGAGAATATTTCTCAATATGTCACATCCATTTATTCTATCTTGACAATCCCTACTGCCATACCTCTGAAGCCCCAGGACCCCAACTATGTAAAAGACAAGATTCTTCCTTTGCTCCAAGTTGATATCTTTTCAAAGATGCTAGAAGACTAGGGCACTACATTTGGATGGATCCTTAGCCTTGGAATAATAATAATAATAATAATAATAGTAATAATAAAATAGATGCCTGTTGTATAGCACTTTAAGGTTTACAAGAAATTTTACATACTTTTTCTTGTTTGACCCTCACAAAAACTCTGAATCAGTTACTATTATTATTATTTTACAGGTCAGTAAAATGAGGCTTCAAGAGTTGACCAAAGATGACACAGCTAGTAAAATGTCTGAGTGACTATTTGAACTCAAGTCTTTTCCAACTCTAGGTGTAATATTCCAGTATTCTGGAGTGCTTCTTCTAGGAAATGGACAAATTTCCCACTTAAAGGCCAGAACGGTTTCATTTTTTTAATTTTTTTTGATCCATTCTTTTTTACCTAGCAGGGTCCCTGACATACAGGAAGCACTCAATAAATCACCTTGTAATCTCTCTCATCCCAGATGTCCTCCATTCTCCTACCTCTTGATCCTCTTGTCTCCCTGGAGTCAATAGGTACTCTCTCTCACACACACTACAACAGCTGATCCTTGGGATAGCATTTAAAAAAAAATCTCCTGATTCCTAACTTGTACTTTAAACCAAACCCTTACTTAGATGATTAAAAATTTTTTTATTAAAGCTTTTTATTTTCAAAACATATGCATGGATAATTCTTCAACATTAACCCTTGCAAAACCTTGTGTTCCAATTAGCCTCCCCTTTCCCCATCTCCTCCCCTAGATGGCAAGTAGTTCAATATGTTAAATATGGTAGAAATATATGTTAAATCTAATATATACATACATATTTATACAATTATCTTGCTGCATAAGAAAAATCAAATGAAGCCGGAAAAAAATTAGAAAGAAAATAAAATGCAAGCAAATAATAATAAAAAGAGTGAAAATGCTATGTTGTGAACCACACTCAGTTCCCCCAGTCCTCTTTCTGGGTGTAGATGGCTCTCTTCATCACAAGATCATTGGAACTGGTACTTAGATGATTTTTAAAGGAACTTTCACAGTAAGAAAAGTCAAATTTTTGAAATGGAGATTGTGATTCTTGTCTGCTTAATTTCTTAAAAATTTTCCTAAGTCTTAAAAGGGTATATGAAGTTTCTGCTTTACACGATGGAAGTATGATTCAATTTAATTTAACATTTATTAAAAACCTATTATATTCAAAGTACTGTGATTGATTGTTAGTGACACTGAGACAAAAACTAAGTGGTCCCTGTCCTCAAAAATCTATTATATTGTGCCAGGGGGGCAGGAGAGCTAACATTTCACAAGTAAATATAAAGTATAAAAAACTGATAATGAAGCATAATATTTTCAATTTTTTGTTTGTTTCTCATGATTTTTCCCTTTTTGTTCTGATTTTTCTTGCACAACATGACAAAAATGGAAATATGTTTAGAAAGATTGTACATATTTAACCTATATCAGATTGCTTGCTGTCTTGGGAAAGGGGGAGATAAGAGGAGAAAGAAAAATTTGGAACACTGTCTCCAAAAACGAATGCCAAAAACTACCTTTACATGTACTTGGAAAAATAAAATACAATTGAAAAAAATTGATACAGTAGAATTTCAGCACTGAGAGAATGCTAACAATATGGGGTAGACTGGGGATGGGAAGGACTGTATGTAGATGATACCAGAAACTATGCCTTGAAAGAAGCTGGGAATTCTCTAAGAATAATTGTATTGTGGTAACAGGGAATGCTTTTGGTTTTGTACTTTTACCTTTAGCACCTGCACAATGCCTAGCACAAATCAGGCACTTCATAAACGGCTGTTGGGTTATATTAGATTTGAAAAGCCAAGATTCTGATTTATGATTGTCTTGTTCTTGCTTTTTTGTACAACTTACCAAACTCGGTTCCAGGATTGGAGGAGAGCAGGGCTTTTTCCTTCATGCCCCAGTTGAAGACATAGCAGTTGCCATAGTCTGGGTGAAATACTGGAGTGAAGTTCCTAAAAGAAGTGCTTATTAGTGATAGTAGCTACACCATAGATATATTTTTTAGAGTTTTTAAAAATACATTTTATTGGTTTGTACCACAGACACTAAAATAACCCGGATAGATCTTGTTACCAGCTCCAGTGTCACTGCTGGCATCTAAGTTTCCTTATTTTTCAATCCTGGATCACCCCATCTGATTCAATTGGAATAGAGTAGAAATGAACCTAGAATTAATTGCTCCTCTTCATTGCCAAATCTAAAGTCATAGGGCTTCTTAAACTTTTTCTTCTTAACTTCTTAAATTCTGCAGCCCCCTTTTGCCCAAGAAATTTCTAGATGATCCCATGTAATCAAGTATATAAAATTTATACAAATCAAACATTTACTGATAATAATAAGTCATATTTTGTGAGCCCCACATTGAGTTACATGACCCCATATGGGGTTGTGACCCACAGTTTAAGAAGATTTGGTTTAGAAGACCTTAGTGTATTCATTACTACATTAATTTAGATTTTGTTGTTTAGTCACATCCAACTCTTCATGACCCACTTTGGGGTTTTCTTGACAAAGATAATTAGGGTGGCTTGCCATTTCCTTCTCTAACTCATTTGACAGATAAGGAACTGAGGCAAACCAGGTTAAGTGACTTGCTTGGGGTAATACAGCTAGTAAGTGTCTGAAAACTGATTTGACTTCAAAAAGATGAATCTTCTTGATTCCACTTAGTTGCCCCACTAACTCATACAGAGTTCTTTAAAATCTCCAGAAGAGATATATAACTTCTCTATTCCCCTCTTTGTCCTTTAGGCTTATTTTTAAATAAGATTTTTGGATGCATCATAGTCCTCCTTTCATCCCAGTCATAAATAAGACAGGAATTTGCTTGAACCCTACCCTTGCAATAAAGAATAAACTTATGCAAAGACAACTGAGAGATAACTATATTAGACAAAATATGTACCATTCTGACCCTGTGGGTCTCAACTTTTCTACTGAGAAGGAAGAACACATTTTATTACTTGTTTTTCAGGAATGAAGATTATCTACAATCTCTTTTGGTAACAATCATAAAACTGGAAGGAAACATATGACCATCTACTCCAAATCTCTTTGAAAATGAGGAAATTAAGGGGCAATAGATTGCTCCAGATAATGTCTATTGAATAACAGTGTCACAATTGGAAACTGGGTCTACCAATTCCACGTCCAATTCTTTTGCCCTCATTATTAAGAAGAATTTAATGGCTTCAAACCTGCAAAGTTATGCAGTTGTTTCTAATATCTAATCGAATCCAATTCAACTACAGTTTAAGCTCATCCCTTCTATTCTATGTTTAGTAGAAGGGGAGGATACTGCTCAGGAAAACATCCAGTATAATGCAGGGACTTCATCTGTAACCATTATATGCCAACCATATTCCTTGATCATTATACCGATTTCTAAAAACAATTGACTTTTCATTATTACTGGCAGCAACCACCTTGTGAGCTATATGGATGGCATCAATTTTAGCTTCCCTTCCTTGAGGCTTTTTTCTGGAAGGTGGCAGTCCTGTGTGACTGTGGTTTTGGTAAAAGCTGAAATGTCACTAACACAGTTTGTCAAAGGGAACAGACAGATTTAAGAGAAAGGGGCTGGGAAAGAAGACTTTGGTAACCCAGGCAAATAGAGGAAATTGAAACATAATATCTGCCCTGGTCAAACAAAGCTTCCCCTCTTCCTCGTGGCTAAGTTTGTCACAGCACTGGGAACATGTGAATGACGATGAAGGTTCTTATGACTTCCAGGTGGCAGGAAGGCGGTGTTTGTTGGGGCTACTCAGGTAGGACCTGGAAAGAGGGCAGGATGTTGGGGAGTCACCATTTGGGAGTAGACAATTTCCAGTCTCAATTTAGGCCCTAGGTTGGCCACCAACCTGCAAACCAAGAGTACTGTTGACTCAGTATCCTAACCCCCACACACAGGATCCCAATGCAGAGAGGAAGTACAGTGGGACTGGGGTTGGCAAAATGAATTGAAGCCAGACTCTTCCTTAATGGAGAAGACACACCTCCTAGGTGTTCTCCCTTCCCAGGGACACACTGTTCCCAATGCTACACTGAAGTCCTGGGGAAATAATATTATAGAAAGAGAGGCAGGGCGGGTCTATATCACCACCCCAGTTTGAGTCTGCAATCTCTGCTTTGCTCCCCACTTTGGTCAAATACAAACTATTTATTCATTGATAATGAAGTTTACTGAGAGCAAAGGCAGCTTGTGGGACTTCCATGGAACAACTCAAGGTGCCAAAGACAAAAAGGGAAGAAACAATAAGATAAATGAGGAAAAAATTCTCTGGGTTCTGTCTTCTGGTTGTTATGTTTGGTGGGTATGTAGGCTCTAACTACAGAGCTGGAAAGACTCTTTAGTTCAACATGCTCCAAATGAGGAAACTGAGAAGTTCAGTGATATAGCCAAGATCCCACAATTAATAAGCATAAAACTTAACTCTAGGTCTATGACCTGAGAGGCAGTGAGTAGTATAATGAATAGGGCACTAGACTTAGAAGCCTGAAATCTCATTTCTTATTAGCCACATGATCCTGAGAATGTAATTTAACTTGTCTGGGCCTTAATTTTCTCATTGGTAAAATGAGATTATATCTATTGTCCCTTCCAGTAATAAATGTATGATTCTATGAAAAAAGCCCATTCTCATTCCACAGTATCATATCTTTGGAATTGCCTTGACAGTCAGCAGGTGGGAAAGATTTGAGAAGAAACTGCAAACAGTTGAGAAAAGGACAACAGAATTCCCCCAAATGGTAGTGCTTTGGATATTCCATAGCTTTCAGATGTTTCTTTAGACAAACAATTGTAATAACTAACATTTAATAAAAATATCTAGCATTTATATGGCCCATTAAGATTTGCATTTTACATTTTACATTTTATAAAACATTTTACATATTGGGTGTCCCAAAACAGTGCAGTTTTAAGCTATTAAAACTTAAAAAGCCATTAAAGCTTTGGTGTCCCAAAAGTCTTGGTACTATTTTAAAGTATTAAAACAAAGCTTTTCAAGCTCTGGTGTCCCAAAATGTAATGCAGTTTTAAGCTATTAAAGCTCTGGTCTTAGTGAAAGTTTTAAGTTTTAAGTCAAAGTTTTAAGAAAAGTCTTAGTGAAGTTTTAAGATTTTCATGCTTATATATTACATCATTTAATCTTCATAAAACCCAGTGAGATAGATACAATTATTATCTCAATTTATACATAATAAACTGGGGCATAGAGAAGTTAAGTAATTTTTCCAGGCTCACAGCTAGTATGTGTTTTAGGCAAGATCTGAATCCAGGTCTTTAGTATGAGTGAAACCCTTAAAATATATTATCTCATTTCATCCTGTTAATAGATAGTACAGTTATTATTATCCCTATTTTGCAGATGAGGTTTTTGAGACAAGAATAGGCTAAATGACTTTCTCAGTCTTGCACTGTTAGTGAGTGGATTTGCATCTTGGTCTTTGTGACTTCAGGTCCCGAATTTTACCTACTATATAATTCTCTTCTCCATCCTTCTCCTTATTCTGCTTTTAACAAGACTGAAACAAACTTCATCCAGTTTAATCCCACAAACATTCATTAGGTGCCTACAATGTGCATTACATTGTACCAGGCTCTGAGGATACACAGGAATCACAATTTCTGCCCTCAAGGAGCTTACATTTAACTGGCGCATACAACAAATAAACATGCAAGTCAACATAAGATTAAATTGAGGAAAGAGAAAAAAGAGGTATGATGTTCTTGAGTCCATTTCCAAGACAAGGAGAAAGCAAAAAGACACTAAAGAGAGAGAATATTGATATAACTTAAATATGCTTCTTGGCTTTCAGCTGACTGGGGGGATGATGATAGATACTCACAAAATAAAATAATAATAACAATAATCTGCCATTATTATATATATATATTATTATGGCAGGCTATTACTTTGATTTCTGATAGATCTAGCAACAAAAGGAGCTTTTAGAGAAGTAACCTCATTAAGATGATATTAAGACTTCTTTAGAGATGCATTTTAGTACAGTGGAAAGAGTGTCGGACTTGTAGGTGGGAGAAGGATATTTGGTCTCAAGTCCTGCTTCTGGTATCTCCTAGCTAGATGATCATGAACAAGTCACTTAATCTGTTTGATCCTCAGTTTTCTCGTCTGGAAATGGATAAGGTTTTATTAATGGAAATGATATGATAAGGTTCTGCCCCATTAATACTTGACTTACCTTACAAGTGAGAACCAAATTGGAAAATATATACAAAATACTTTGTAAGTACTAACAGAGGTAGATCTTGGGATTTCATCATTTGTCACTGTAACCACAGTGAACTGTGAGGAACTCCCTCCATCAACAGATCTCACAACCTATTACTTAATAGATAAGGCCTTGAGGCACACCTTAAGTTGAATAGGTTAAAGGATTTAGCCAGAGTGCCATAATGTGGAATAATGGAAAGAATGCTGGAACCAGAGGAATGGGTTTTAGATCCTATTTCTACCACTCATGACCTGGGTGACTTTAAATAAATCAGTTTCTCTAGGTGTCAGTTTTCTGTAAAAAAGATGGGGGTTGAATGAGTATCATGGTGACGGAATTTGAAATAATGCCAAAGAGCTATCAGTTGAAGGAACTGGGAATATTTAGGTTTCTTTGGTGGTCCCAGGAGAAGAGTGACCTGCACTTGTTCAAATTGTCCTTGAGCATATTGTTGAGTTCTCTCTTTCGCCCCTCTCATAGTTTGCCTGATATCTTGGTATGTATATCTCCTTCACTGGAATATAGACTTCTGGATGGCAGGTACAGTGCCGTAGTTTATTTTCATGTCACTAATGCCTTGCACATTTTAAGCATTTGTGTAACAGAAAGAGTCCTATTAGGTTTGGGGTCAGGAGAGACTTTGTTCTTGTTCAAATCTTGGCTCTGGCATTTATTGTAGTATGACTAGGGGCAAGTCACTTAGCTTGTTTGGGTCTCAGGAGGGGAGGAAGAAAAGAAGGATAAGGAAGAAGAAGAGGAAGGAAGAAGAGGAGGAGGAGAAGGAAAAGAAGGAAATGGAGAAGAAGGAGGAAAAAGAGGAGAGAGAGGAGGAAGGGAAAGAAGAGAAGAAGGAAGAAAAAGAGGAGGAGAAGGAGGAAGAGGAGAGAAACGAGGAAGAGGCAGAAGATGAGGAAGAGACAGAAAGAGGAGGAAGAGGAAGAGGAGGAGGAGGAAGAGGAGAGGAGAGAAAAGAGGAGGCAGAAGTGGAGGAGGAAAGGGAAGGGAAGGAAGAGAGAAAGAAGAGGAGGAGGAATTGATGACTGAAGAAAAAGAGAAGTGTCCATACCTGTGATTGCAAGGTTCTGCCCCAAATAGGCAGGCTAGGATCATCTGCTTTGCTGGGTAGCCCATCTGGATCCTCTCTTCCAGAGGCACCTGGGAGAGGATGCTGGTGGACTGCAGGATGTACCATTCTTTCATTGCCTGGGCAGCACTGGTGAAGTTCCGATAGGTGCATACGGTGCCATTTTGACTGCACTATGAATGGGGGGGAAATCCAGGCTGTGCTGAACCAGAACTGACATTTTAGGGTGTCACCCTCCAAATGGAGGTCTTCCTTTCCCAACCCCCATCACTCAGGTCACTATGTGGGGGTGCTATGGACAATGGTCTAATTTAGGAGACAATGAAATCTTGATTCTTCTGGATAAGATGGTTTACTCCCTAAGGACTCTTCTAGCTATATCATCTTATGGACTTTGTTTTAGGACTCCTTCAAGATAAATTCTAAGGCAATATGAATACTTCTGTCCCCACATTGCCTCCTAAAAATAAGACTATCTCCACATCAATAACAGTCTCTCTGTCTCTGATATCTCCACTTTAATCCTGCCTCTCTTTCTACCACAGGACCAAACAGCAACCTTGACTATTCCCTTGGGACAAATGGTTCAATACTGGAAATGGATAAGGTTTTATTAATGGAAATGATATGAAAGAAAATGCATTACTTTCTGCCTTGCTGCTACACTTTAAAGACATTTCCATTTGATTGACTGCCAAACATCCTATATGTATTGTCACCCTCTATTATAATATATGTTCATGAGAGAAAGGGCTGACTTGCTTAGTACAATATTTTGCACAGAGTAAGTGTTTCATAAATGCTTTCCTCTCCTTTTCATCCCTCCTTCCTTCCTCCCTCCTTTCTTACCTCCTTTCTCCCTCTCTGCATTCCTTTCTCTCTTCTTTCCTTCCCTCCCTCCTTCCTTCCTTCTTTCTTCCCTCCCTCCTTCTCTCTCTTCCTTTTTTCTTTCTTTCCTTCCTTCCTTCTCCTCTATGCCTGGGGACTGTTACTTTTCTTCATGAATCAGAAAAAAGGAATGGACCTTTCCCCTGATATTCATCCTAATTACCTGATTTCTTTTTAGAAGTTTTGTTTATTTTTTTAAGCAGTATTTCTTCTCAATGATACCTCCTGCTACTAAGAAAATCCTTGCTTATAATAAAGATCAAAGAAAACAAAAAAAAATACATTGGCTATGTCTGAAAAGACCTGCCTCATTCTGAACCTATAGTTCTCCACCTTCTGCTGAGAGAAAGAAGGCATATTTCACTATCAGTCCTAGTTAAGCACTCTGACTGTACTTCCCCATCAAGGAGACCCTTGCTAATGTGAGAAGTCTGTTTTCAGTTGATCTTTAATGTATAGATCCTATCTCCCTGCCTGCCTTTCCCAGTTTTCTCTGGCCCATCTCAATCTATAGCAGAATTAGGTCTGTTTTTGACAGAAGGGTGGAAGATCAGGGCCTACAGATGTTTTTGCATGATTTGAATCTAAGCGCCTTGAGGACAAGGGCTATCTTTTGATTTTTTTTGGTATCCCCAGTGCTTAGCACAGTGCCTGGCACAGATGCTTAATGAATGTTTACTGACTGACTGAGAGATGTGGGCCCCTGGGGATCAGTATTCCTGCTGACTTTGTGGTAGGTCCAAGAGCTTTTGCTCCTGTGTCAACCTCTGGTTAACCCGTGTCACCTTGGTAGAGTGATTTCATCTTCTGAAGAATGACTGACATCTAACTTAGCTCCAGTCCTACGTCTGGAGCTAAGACAGCAAGAATGAAGATCTTTTCCTTTTTCTTGAAAAGCTGCTTTAGCATCTAAGTAAAATTACTCATTCAAGGTCTTAGAGGATTTGGGGAATGCCCTGGGGTATCTAAAATTATCAGCTTGCTTTCCACCTTTTCTTCTTGTTGTTGTGCCTCGCAACACTGTCAATCATTGAACAATGTGCACCTGAACAGCTATGTCCATTGAGGGGCTTAACCAACAAAACCTTGTTGCCACAGAGCTAGAGATGTGTGTTTTACTGATGGCAGAAGGCTGGCCGTCTCAATGTCACAAACAGATTTCTGACTTTTCATGCCAGAATGATATAGCAGGCATTGAAATGCAGTCAGAAGACTTGGGTTTAAATCCAAGTCCTGGGAACTTTGGGCAAGACTCTCGACATTCCTTTCTGGGCCTCAATTTTCTTATCTATAAAATAAAGGGGTTGGACTAGTTAACCTTTAAGGTCTCTCTGACGTCTAAATCCATGATCCTTTGATCCTGGCTGGTCACTTTTGTGCAATCTCTCACAGGAGGTGGGAAAATGGGAATTCCTTCAGGGTATGAAATAGTCCAGGACTCCCCCCACTCCCCAAGGATGTATGTGCAAGTAAAGTATCATCCATACAATCTTAGATCCAATTGCCAAGATTTGCAGGAAAAGTTTTCTTGTGCCTTTGTAACCCTAAGGCATTTGACCAAGATTGCAACATTACTTTCAGATGGGCCAGTCTCAGGGAAGCCATTCCTATGGTGAATATGTAGTGGTGTAACTATTATTCCTCCTAAGGCCAGCTTTGAAAAACCTGATCAGCAGATCACAGTCCATAGCATCAGATCCTCTGTGCTACAGAGCAGGGAGAAGTCTTCCCTTCCATTCCCAGGTCAGGAAACCAGCACAAAAAAGCTATGGGGTCCATTGTACAGAGAATTGGATTTGGAGACAGGATAAAAGCCAGCATCATATACTTATTAGTTATGTGACCCTAGCTACCTCTACCTACCTCAGTTTCTTGAGCTGTAAAATGAGGACAATAATAGCACCAATTTCATAGGATTGTTGTGAGGATAAAATGAGTTAATATTTGTAAAGCATTTTGCAACACTTTAAAGTGCTATACAAATATTAGCTATTATTTATGACTGTTCCAAGGTTACACAAAGTATCAGGACTAAAACTGACATTAATATCTTGGCTGTGCCTAATGCCCTCCAACAATTGATATGAGTTACAAAGTAAGCTCCTTGAGGTGTAAGAACTTTCATTTGTATCTTTGTATTTCCAGGTGTCTCTTCACAGAATGCCCAACAAGTAGCAGGAGCTCAGTAAGTGCATATAATTCACTGAGTTGCAGAATGGGAGAGATATTAGGAGAATTGGCTACAGGAAACATAAATATTTAGAAGCCAAATTCTCCTTTATCTGAAATACGGAAGTCTGCTAGCTAGAGTCCATCTTCCCTCCCATTTCTTAGACCTAAATATAAGGAAGACAAAGAGCTCAGTGAATTCCAAGGTCCTGGATTTGTCATTCTCCCTTTATAATGATCATGAGCTTACCAGCCTGTGGAACAATACTGGGAACAAACTGTCCTTCATCAACCAGAAACTCCAGTGTGGAGGATCCTGAGTTAACTGGGAAAAATGATTGCTGCCCTTTCTTCCCAGAATGACTGACTTTTACCCAGAAAGGGTATCCTAGGGATCCTGTGACTGAATAGAGTAATTAAGAGAAATCTCATGGTGGCCAGAAAGGGAAATTCAATTTGCTGCTTAATACTGCAACCCCCTGCTGAACTCCTTAGATAGGAATTTAGCCCACCTTATGGCATTATAGATTCATTAGGAAACCATCCCCAACCCCCCAAGATGTCTTTCTCCTAGTGACAGTTAATTTATTAGCCTGCCAGTCAATGGAATTATACTCCCTCTCCATCAAACAATAGGGTCTAGTCTATCCTGCACATTCACTTTCAGTATGTGACATTGAGCCTAATGCCCTTAATAGGACAGAGACTGGATGTTCCCTTGGAAGGGGGCTGGTATCATCTCTTTCTCATTTCTTTCTCCTATATTAAACTTAGCCTAGACATTGGATTGATAATCAAAGGCTTGATAAATACTTGTTGGGTGAGGTGATTCAGGCCAGTTCCAATGGTCTTGTGATGAAGAGAGTCATCTGCACCCGGAGAAAGGACTGTGGGAACTGAGTGTGGATCATAACATAGTATTTTCTCTTTTTTTTGTTGTTGTTTACTTGCATTTTTTTCTTTCTTGTTTTTTTTCCTTTTTGATCTGATTTTTCTTGTGCAGCATAATAATTGTGAAAATATATATAGAAAAATTACACATGTTTAACCTATATTGGATGAATTGGCATCTAGGGGAGGGGTTAGGAGGAAGAAAGGGAAAAGATTCGGAACACAAGATTTTGCAAGGGTGGATGTTGGAAATTATCTATGCATATGTTTTGAAAATAAAAAGCTTTAATATAAAAATTTAAATACTTGTTGACAAGAGAT
>JAJPUD010003297.1:218182-234909 GCA_023553655.1 Myrmecobius fasciatus | reverse complement strand
CCAAATAGAATGGACTGCCTTGAGATTGTGGGTCTAGCCACCATGGAGTACTTTGATAAGCAGAGGCCAGATGACCTCCTGTCAGGTATATCCTGGTGGGATCACGGCTGCTGAAGTCCCTTCCGACTATCACACTCTGATTTTGTAGATTTTGTTTTGATACCGATGTTGTTAAAATCTCAACAATAAAAAAGATAAACCTAACATTTATTAATATTTACTATGTGCCAGGTATTGTGTTAAGTGTTTTTTTTTTTTTAATAAATTTGATCTCATCTGATCCTCACAATAATCCTGACAGGTAAGAATCTGAGCCTGGATGTAAATTCAGGTCTTCCTAACTCCAGGGCTGGCTCTCTCTATCCGCTATGCCAATTAGTGCCTCAATAAATGATTACACCTAATTGTTTGCAGGCAATTGCCTTTTCTTCCCTCAGTAACTATGTAGGATTTGAAAGAAACAAAGTCACAGAATCTCAGATGTTCTTGTCTTGGAGTCCAACCCATGCCCAATCAAGAATTCCTGCTGCAACATGACTAAACAAATCCAGACTTTGGTGAAAGCCTTCTGGCAAAGGAGAACCTGACTCCTGGCAGCTGGTGAAACTTTTTGCAAAATGACATAATGTACTATTGACAGATAGGTGGCACAGTGGATAGAGTGCCGGCCCTGAGTCAGGAAGATCTGAGTTAAAATCCAGCCTCAGTTGTTCAGTAGCTATGAAAATAAGGGCAAATTCATCTCTGTTTGCCTCAATTTTTTCATCTATAAAATGGAGATTAATAATAATAATTAATAATAATAATAACCCTATCTCTCTGGGTTGTTTGAGGATCAAATGAGATAAGAATTGTAAAACACTTAACACAATGCTTAGTACATAGTAGGTCCTATGTAAATATTAGTTATTATCAAAATTATCTTAAAGTATCAGCTCTTTTTATTATCCCCACTATTTTAAATTGCTTTCGATAGGAAATATTTCCCTATATTGAGCTGAAGTCTGCCACTGTCATTTTCACCCACTGCTCCCTGTTCTTCCCTCTAGGGTCTGAGCAGAATAAAGTTTATCCTTCTTCCTCAAGACCACTCCAGATATGGAAGGTGACTATCTTGTCCAATCCCTCCCCTAGTTCTCTCTTCTCCAGGACAAATGTCCCCAGTTCCTTTAGCCTAAGTTCTCACTCATTGGACCGTCCTGGAGGAAGTGTTTGGCTAAGCTTCCTGGTGGTCACTTACCAGCCTCATGGCGACTCTGCACTTCTGGGCATCGCAGCTCCCATGTGGAGATGAGGAGCTTGCCTCAGAATTATTATGACCAAAGGCAAAAAGGTCCAAGATGACAGGATGGTAGGGGTCTCGGTTATCAATTACGACTAGGGGTGTGTGGTTCCAGATGGTCAAGTTCAGGCCTTCTGTGTAATTAATGTGGCCAGGACCAGACTCGAGCGTTAGAATAGTCTTTAGAGCGGCTTCCATCAGGTCATCCAGATCCTTCAGAAGATGCTTTACCTTAGAATACCTAAAGGAATAAGGGATGTCATGAGGGTGAAGGGAGCAGTTGCCTAGTGTACCTAGGATGACTCAATTAAATAGCCTGTAGCTACATCATCCTGATCTCCTGTAGTATGGCAAGAGTGATGAGGCTACTGTCCTGATTGATGACTTAATATAAGGCAGGAGACTGGGAGGGGGAGGGGAAGCACTAAGGAGGTTTAAATTTCTGATATTAAAACCACCAAAGAAGGGAACCTCCTTCCTCACCTCCCTAATCCTTCAGGTGGGCATGGAGATGTAGGCACAAGCTGGTGGCTGTGCCATCCATCACAGGTTGGAACCAGAAAGATCTGCAGTTGGCTGTTCTGCTTGACTGCTGGGGTCCTAGGGTGATGAACAGGGCAAACAAGCCAGCCTGGCAGACAGGTTATAAAAATCTTATAGCTCAAGATTTTGTTTGTATAAACCAGACACCGCCCTTTGGTGTGCATGTTGAGGGAGGAGAAATTTGAAGAACTCCTCCCAGGTGTTATCTGCACCTGTCCCAGCCCCACCCATATAGATCTTACAAGAAGACAAGACAAAGGACCTGAGGGAAACTTTGTCAAAAGGGACACAACCTATCCTATATCCGTGTTCTCCCCAACACTTCAAAACAAGGGTCATATGGCTCTGTTCTGGGTACTTTTTGCAGGGGACAAGATTAGCACCCTGGTGAGCAGCCAAGGTTTTTAAGAGGTTTATGAGATTCAAATCTAAAATTGGATACAGATATATCCTGTTTGTTCCATAAATGTGAACCCTGCAAAAAGTGAACACAGGTGAAGAGAAGATGAAGACAAATGGAAAGGGGAATGACTCCCTGGGGCCTCAGTTTTCTCCTCTGTAATGGGGCAGATGAGATGTTCACAAAGTGCTTTGTAAATTTAAGTTATTATTGTTTATATGATCTATAAGTCTGTACAGATTATACAGAAAGGATCAGAGGAACATAAATTTAGAGCTATATGGAACCTAGAGATCACCTAGTCCAAGATTCTTATTTTATTTCATTTTCACTTAACAAGCATTTATCTTTTTTTCTCTGTCCATACCTCCTTTTCCACCCTAGTGGAAAACTAAAACAGAATTCTTGTAATAAATATGCATAGCCAAACAAAACAAATTCTCCTATTGACTATGTCCAGTAGTTGATTTACTGATGAGAAAACTTGAATTCTGGGTTTGCCTATGCTATGCAGGGATTAAGTACTAGAGCTGAGATTTGAATTTAGGTTTTCAGATACCAAATTCAGTTCTACTATGCCGTGCACCTTTCTTCCATGGCTATCTCCTCTGAGGACAAAAGGTTCTAAGAAGAGGAAAAACCTAGGTTATCTACAAGGCTGAACTTGATTTTAGAAATTGGTTAATATTAGAAAATCAGAATCTCCTTTCTCTCAGAAAAGATCTTTATACTAGGTATCCTAAAAGCCTTTCTATAGTTTTCATCTATTAAATCTTACAAACTGTTAAACTATGCACTTTTGAGACATCTTGTTTATCCATTTAGCAACCACTTTGAGCAGGAAGAGGGGAATGACCAGATTTTGGCAAGACCCCTTTCAAACTGTAAAATGATCCTTTAAATCTCACTATTTTTTTTTTTGCAAAACCAAAATTTTTTCTATATGTTTGGGGAAAGCCCCCAGAATTCCCTACTGTGTGTCCACTGCACCATCTCTCCACTTCAATATCTGCCTCTAGGGTTCTATTGTAAGTACTGAGTATTCCTGGAGTTCCCACCCTGATGCTCTCCCACCCTTCAATCTCTTTCTCATCCCTTTGCCACCAGAATTCTCTGCTTTGTTGTCTACATAAAACCCACCGGAAGGGGCTGGCATTGCAGATTGTGACTGCTGGGAATTCCATGGTTTTGAAGCCGATGGAGAGGGTCACGCTGACCTCCCAGCTGAGGTAAGTCTGAATGAAGATGCTCCACTGCCACAAGACCAGGGAGGCAAACAGCAAGGTGAGGATAAACCACATCACCTGCTTCTTGGGCCCCTCACAAATGATGCGTTTGGGTCCATGAGTGTTGGTATTGTCACAATACCAGACTAGAAGCTCCTTGTAGGTATAGCCTGGCCCTTTCTGAAGGCGGTGCAAGCATTTCACCAGGTACTTTTTCAGATGCATGTTGGGTGCTTCTTCATGGGATCCCCTAGGATCTGGGGGACAGGGAAGAGAGGGGAAGAAAAGCACAAAATTAATTTCAGCATTTCTGTCAACAATTTTTTGGTCTTTTCCTGTCTTTGACAGTGAATGCCAGATAAGAATGACAGCCCTTCAAGCCTGAGAATATCTTCAAGTATCCTTAGGTGATCTCCTCCCAAGGAATGTCAGCTCCCTGAGGGGAAGTACTGTTTGACTTTTGTTTCTCAATTAACGGTGCCTAGTACACAGCAGGTGCCTAATAAATGTTGGTGACTGAATGCTTTGCATGCTGCTGTCCCTAACTTATTCAGGCTTGAAGGGCTGATAGAATGACAGAATTGTATGGGACTTGTAGTTAGGAGTAAGCTGACTTTGAGTCCCAGGTGTGATGCCTACTACTATTTATATGAACATGAACAAGTAATTTTCTTTCTCAGTTAATTTATCTGTAAAATGAGGATAATAATCTTTGCATTGCCGCATGCACAGGAAGGAAAGTACTGTGTAAATCCTATTACTTAGCAATACTATTATCACTACCACCACCACCACCACTTTTTTGTTTTACATAACAGTTATTTCTGCATATACTTCCCACCATAACTATGATGGAATCTTCTCTTGTATCTAAGAATTTATTCCATGAACTTTATTTATTTTATAAATTAAAAAATAATAACCATATCTGACCATACATGCAACATTTTGCAACCCCTATATAGAGAAGAAGCACATCTATTTCATTGTCTGTCTTTTAGAATTGCTATTAGTTTTTCAATTACTCAAGGTCTACATTCCTTTTAAGGATCTTTTCATTTATTTGGCTAAAACTCACAGTGCATGCTGTTTTTTTTTAAATTCTACTTATTTAGCTAGGCATTTGGCTTTTATAAATTTCACATTTCATGAAATTATTCATATTTATAATTTCTTGTTGAATGATGATATTCCTTTACATTTATATAACACAGTTTGTTCAATTATTCATTACACAATCAATGGATACCCACTTAATTTGTCCAGTTCTTTGCTACCCTGCTACCTTTTTTAGTACTCATACTTTAAATATCAGAAGCATGTCTGCATCAAGTCCACTGGTCTAGTCTAGGAGTCTTAGTGATGGGAGTACTATGCTCTTTTCCTGACCTGGTTTCTTTGTGACTTTTTTCAAAATAGCAAATTGTCCTGGATTAGATGGTCTGGGAGAATGCTTTTTTTGGCTTTCTATCCCTTACAGTCATCTTTTATGTAGGAATTAGGTTGGGCTCAGGCCTGTCTCATCCAGACATGTTGGGATTGTCTTAGTTCTAAAGCTAACTGGTTCAGTTACATCTATATAGGTCTCAACCCAAATGGGAATTTAGTACCTTGGAGTGACCACTATCCTTCACATTGGACTAGTGGTGATTCTTCTTTGTCCTTTAGATTAGGAAAGATATGAGACCAGACTATCTCCAGATCACAGGGAATTCCTCAGACTCATCTTGATCCAGGCTTGCAGACTAATTTTATCAACACCATTATCAGAAAAGATTTATTGAGCACCTATGAAGAACTGAGTTCCTAAGATATCAAGATATAAAAGACACAGTCCTTGCCCTCCAGAGGTTTATAATCTATTTGGGAAGATGCTATCAGGTAGTATATGGTGACAAGGGAAGAATATAGATAGTTCAGCAGGGGAGGGTGGTAGTTGGAAATTGAAAGCTAATTCCATAAAGCATTTCTTATATGCTATCTACTTTTCAACACTGGAATTCAGAGAGCAAGTCAATTTCCTGCCTCAGTTTCCCAATCAAGATATGGTCATAAAATCATAGATTCAGAGCTAGAAGAGATTTTGAAAGACCATCTATTCACCATTTTCATTTTACTGATGAAGTGACAGAAACTCAAAGGTACACAAAACCAGAACTCAGATATGAAGCCAGAGATGAAGATTTGATTCCAAATTCAGCAAACTTCTTGAAGAAAACCATCCATAGTATGATATCTAAAATATTTCTTTATTTTAAAATTACATTTTAAAATATTTAGATTTTATAGTGAGAGAAACACAAGGAATAGGAAAGGAAAACATGTCATCATTATTAAATTTCTTGTTTTTCTATTAAATGGAGGCATTCAATTCAGATGAATTTGGGTAAACAAATTTATACTGAGGATCTACTCTGTGCAAAGCATTGTGCTAGGTTCTAGAAAAGAAACAACATTAACAAGAAATTTACTAGCTACTGGGAAGACAAACCAGATTAAAAATAATTATAATTCAGAATTACTGAATGCTATGAGAAATTTAAGAAAGGGAGCTTATTCACTCCCCAGACCCCATTTAGATTAATAAAACAGTCCAGGAAGGCTGAAGAACTCCATAGGTACTCTGAGTTGGGTCTTGATGGACGAAGGCAGAGATGAGAAAGGTAAAGAGAAGGGTGGAGAGGGTATCTCTTAGATCTGAACAAAGACTTGAAGGTAGGAAAGGATTGGATGATTATGGGAAATGTTAAGGGGTATGGAATGTCAATTATCTTAAGGGACATTATATGGCTGGAAAGGCAGGTTAGGGCTAGATTATAGGAAGTCTTGAATATCAAATTGAGAAATTGAAACATCATTCAGTATATAATGACTAAAAAATGGTTACAAAATAGTACCAGGCCATTTTTGTGATAGGTTAATTTATTTTTGTATTTTAATCATATATATATAATTGATTTCTTTTTATATAAATTTATACATGTATTATATATATTAGTATTTTTAGGAATGTATACTAATGACATACAAAAGGAAATGAGGATATAAACAAATATAATTAAGGTAAGAAGGATAAGAACAGAATCAGTACCACAGAGGATAGAAGCTTCTAAGCTATTGAGATGAGATTACTATAACTAGGTGATGAATTTCACTTTAAGATTCTTGGGCAAAAAGAAAGAAATATAGTATAATGTAGTCTTCATTTTAAGATGTAAGAAAGCATTGACCAAAGACAGTTTCCTACTACTAAACAAGCAAAATGTCATCATGTTCCTTTAGTGAAAAGGACATTGGATAGTAGACTCCTTCAATATAGGCTTGTTTTTTTGTTTTTTGTTTTTTTTTTTTTGCTGAGGCAATTGGGGTTAAGTGACTTGCTCAGGGTCACACAGCTAGGAAGTTTTAAGTGTTCTGAGACTTGATTTGAACTGAGGTCCCCTTGACTTCAGGGCTGGTGCTCTATCCACTATGCCACCTAGCTGCCCCTCCTTCAATATAGTTTCACAAATGACACAAAATCATCATTTATGTGGATAATTCTTATATTGACTCTTGGAGCAGGCTCTACTGCTTAAATTTCTTGAGAGTTACCTGAATAATGATAGTAGCTAAGATCCTGAGGTGCTGTCTTTCCTAAACTCCTCTCAAGTCATCTTAGGAGGACAACCAGTTATTTTACCCCTTTATTTTTGCTACTCTACTTTCTGGTAATTTTCTGTTTGTGGAGAAAATCTAGAAATCATATACATTTCTGAATTACTCTGCCATCTTCATATTTATAGGGTTTATAGGTACTATGCTGAGCACTAAGGATACAAAGAAATGCCAAACCAAACTACAAACCAAAAGTCCAAACATAGGGTCCAACAAGACAGCATGAAGTAATGGCCAACTTTTCCTGCCCTATTGCATAGTCTCTCTTTCTTGAACATTATTCTTTATAAATACAGTGAGTTCTGCTCCAACATTTGTCAAAAATGTGAATTTATTCTAACATAATTGACAAATTACAGAATGTTTTTTAGTATTATGTGAATTTCAAGTTTCTGGAGAAACAGTAAAAAAAAAAAAAGGCAGAATGATGCATCACTTCCCAATAACTCACAAGCTACAACCTTTCCACTCACTTTCATAAACAAACTTCAAATCTTTGTCAAAGCAAACCACCATATTTGTAGTGTATCTTCTAGTGCAGAAGATACACTACAAGCTGTGAGAGGAGAAAGGTTGATTTGCACTTCCTCCCTCTGCCTTCTGCCTTAGCCACTGGAATTTAATTGTGTCCTGTTACTGTCCAGCAGGCTGATCAGCAGCACCAGAATCCTAATGAGACCACTAGTGAGTATAGTATTGAGGTTTTTCTTAACATGTATAACACTATGCTACTTTTTTTAAATGAATCACTTACAGAGCTTATGAGTGTTGTGTCCTTAATGCCACAAAACTCCGTGGTTTTTCTCATCATATTTGCATAGTGTAAATAGGTGTTTTTTGGATGGAACTGCCTGTTTATCTATTGTAATGCCAAATTTTTTGCTCTTTTTTGCACACTGGTATTTGTTTTGGGATGAGTTGTCACATGTTACTTGAAAGTTCAAAGCCTCCAGGCCATAGTAAGAACAAAAGAAAAATTCTTCAAATCTCATCTAAGATGATCTACTTCTCTGATAAACTCTGACTTCTGCAAAAAAAAAATGCATCACATTAGAAAAGGGGATGGAAATAAGCATTTATATGGTCAACTACATGCTAGGTACTGTGCTAAGCACTTACAAATATCCCTACAACAGTACTGTGAAGTAGATGTTATTATTATTCCCATTTTAGAGTTGGGGAAACAGGTTAAGTGACTTGCCCGTAGTCATAACTTAGTAAGTGTCTGAGGTCAAATTTGAACTTCTTGACTCCAGACCTAACATTCTAAACCACTGCATCATCTAGCTATCTCTAGTCATGGGTCATATAAATTTTCATTCAAGTTTGTTGTGTTGATATTAAAGCATAACCAAGATTATCAGGGAAGAGGAGCTTTGGAGAACTGAAATATGTGGTTAGCTGGGAGTCCACTTGAAAATCTTTTTTATTTTAGTTTTTCTTAAACAAATGTGAACTTCTTGATGGCATGAAATATGTTTTTTTTGTATACTCATTTAGCACACAGTAATTGCTTAATAAATTCTTGTTGGGATTATGTGATCAACTGTGATGGACTTGGTTCTTCTCAACAATATGATGATTCAAGAATTCCAATAGATTTGGAGTGGAAAATGTCATCTACATCCAGAGAGAGACCTAAGGAGAATGAATGTGGATCAAAGCATAGTATTTTCACCTTTTTTGTTGTTTGTTCATTTGCCTTTTTCTTTGTCATGTGTTTTTTTTACTCTAATTTTTCTTGCACAACATGATATATTTGGAAATGTGTTTAAAAGGATTGCACATATTTAACCTATATCGGATTATTTGCTGTCTTGGGGAGGAGAGAGATAAGGGAGAAAGGGAGAAAATTTTGGAACACAAAATGTTACAAAATTGAATGTTGAAAACTATCTTTACAGGTGTTCAGAAAAATAAAATACTATTGAGAAAAAATAAATTGGAGGTATTTTTTCAGATGAAGAAATCAAAGCTACCTATAATCTTATGAAAAAATGCTTTAAATCTCTATAGATGACAGAAATGCAAATTAAAACAATTGAGGTAACACCTCACACTATCAGATTGGCTACTACTACAGAAAAGGAAAGTGATAAATATTGGAGAAGATATAGACAAATTGGGATACTAATGCACTGTTGGTGGAGTTGTAAACTGATCCAATCATTTTGGAGAGCAAATTGGAATTATGCCCAAAGACTATAAAGCTGTGTATACCTTTTGATCCAGCAATACTACTACTACTAGATCTATATCCTAAAGAGATCATAAAAGAGGGAAAAGGACCTATGTATATGACAATATTTATAGTAGCACTTTTTGTGGAGGCAAAGAATTGAAAATTAAAGAAGTGCCCATTAATTCAGGAATGGCTGGACAAGTTGTGGTATATGAATGTAATAGAGTACTCTTGTGCTATAAGAAATGATGGGCAGATATATTTCAGAAAAACCTGGAAATATTTATATGAACTAATGCTGAGTAAAATTAAAAGAACCAGAAGAACACTGTACACAGTAACAGTAACACTGTGTGATGATCACCTATTATTGACTTAGCTCTTCTCAGCAATATAGTAATCTAAGATGATCCCAAAAGACTCATGGTAGAAAATGTCATCCATACTCAGAAAAAGAACTGATGGTGTTTGAATGCAGATTGAAGTATACGATTTTCAGGTTTTTTTTTGGGGGGGGGGTTGTGTGTTTTCTATAAAAGGGTGAGTGTGTTTACAAAAGGTAAGAGTTTTTGGTTTTTTGTTTTTCTTTCACAACACAACTAATGTGAAAATTTTTCTTAAAAAAAGAAAGAAAGAAAGAAAGAAAAAGCTTATTGACTAAGGGAAAGAACCAGGAATATGGAGTCAGAAACTGACTCCACCTGTGTAGCCTCAAGAAAATCCCATAATGTCTCTTAGGCCTTTCATCTGAAAAATTAAGAAATTGCCCTCAATGACCTCTCAGTTCCCTTCCAGCTCTGAATCTATAATCTGATTTAATGAAAAATCTTCCTAAAATGTCTTAGTTCTATTCTTGTCTGAATTAGAACAGCCTAGTGGCTGAGAAGGAATTTATCTTTGTTAATCTCTATAAAGTACACTGGATTTGATCTTAGAGAACTTGGGTTTGAGCTTCTGCATGTGCCTTGAATTGGGTAAGTTACTTCACCTCTGGGTTTGGCTCTTCTCTTCTATTAAAAAATCCCTAAGGATCTTTCTTATTCTCATTCCTACAACAATTTCCATAAGTGAGAGTCTTATAGGGCCAAAGGCAATGACCTGAGGTCCAGAATCTCAATGACTTGTATATGATTAGAGAAGGCATAGACCACTGGGCTTGAATTTGAAGTCTTCTCCAAATAGAGTCAAAGAATGACTGAATCATAGAGTTTCTGAGTTGAAAAGAATGTCAGTGGCCATCTAGTTTAGGACTTCAAAATAAAATTCCTTTCATAAGCTTAGACAATCTCTGTCTTCTTTCCTCCCTAAGGGGTACAGTGAATAGGATACTGATTAAAGTCAAGAAAACCTGAATTCACCTCTCTTACTATGTGATCTGGGCAAGTCACAACCTCTCTCTGTCTCAGTTTCCTAATCCAGAAAATGAGGATTATAATAGTACCTACCACCCAGGGTTGTTTTGAGAATCAAATGTGATAATATAAGGTGTCCTGAAAGCCTTAGAAATTTTTTTAGTTTTAATGTGCAACTTTAAGTTTTAATGCTTAAAACTACCTCCCAAGATTTTTGAGGCACAATATTTGTAAAGAGCTTCACAAACTTTAAAATATATCAATGCCAGTTATCATCATCATTATTAGTAATAATGATGATAATAATCTTTTCTCCACTCATCAGTCCTATCCTCTCCTCCTCCTTGTAAATAAATAAATAAGATAAACACCTTTCCCTTAAAAGCAGAGCTCAGGAAAAATTCTGTTTAATTGAAGGTTTCTGTTAATCAGGGTTTCAACCTTTCTCCAAAAGATATGAGATCACTTTGTAGACATGATCTCACTCATTCTTGTGGCATTCTTTTAAAGTGGGTAGATGAAGGTATAATTATTCCCATTTCACAGATAGGGAAGTTAGAATCCAAAGTGACTTGCCCAGAGTCACACAATGAGTCAGAGGCAAATATGGAAAGAGATTGACTCCTTCACTCCCCGTTGGCCAACAGAAACTGCCAGATCATATTCGAGTTGAAAGACTGCTAGATGAACAGACTACATGACATGACACTAATTGGTGCTTTAGAACCTCTTCAAAATGGGTGTCGTAAAATTTGGAGTAAAGGGAAAGAAGGATAGCTTTGTTTCTTTCGCATAGTCTTCCTAAGGTGGTATAGTGAATGTAGTATTGTATACTTGGAAAGACTTTGGAAGAATTGAATTCAAATCCCTCCTCAGACACTTCCTAGATGTATATTGTTGGGCAAATCACTTACCCTTGACTGCCTCAGTTTTCTCATATGTAAAGTGGGGATGATAATAGTACCTACTCTGTATAGTGAGGATGAAATGAGATATTTGTAAAGTGCTTAGCATGGTGTCTAGTTTAGAGTAAGTAAGACTTTGGGGGACATCCTGCACTTTGGAATCTCTGTGCAATAAGTATGACAAGTATTATTATCCCCATTTTATAGATGAAGTAATTGAGGTTCATAGGCAACTAATTAGGTGGAACAGCAGAGATAGAGCTGGACCTGGAGGCAGGAAGAACCGAATTAAAAATCTGATTTCAGATATTTCCTAGCTATGTGATGCTACACAAGTCACTTAATCTTTGCCTCAGTTTCTAATTTATATTATATATATATATACATATATATATAATATACTCTAATATAAATCAAGATTATAATAGTACCAGGGGCGGAGCCAAGATGGCGAACTGCAGACACCATTCTCTGTGAACTCCTGAGACCTTCCCTCAGACCCAGACAAAGTGAGCCTTCGAACTGGTTTTGGAGTGAGGGCTCTGCCAAACATTTGGACTACAACGCACTTCTATCAAAAATCTGCCTTGAAAGAACTCCGGAGAAGGTTAGCCTCAGGGGAAATCGGCCACTGGTCGAGATCAGACTCCAGCCGGGACGGAAGTCAGGGCTGCGATAGAGGGGAGGATTTTAGGCACTCAGGAAGCCCCTGGGAGACGCCTGGGCCACTTTGCTCTGCTTGCGGGCAGGTGCTTTGGCAGATCTGCCTTTGGTAAAGGGTGGATGGAGAGCAGCTGAAAACGTGGTCCTAGTGCGAATCTAGCCCCACCAGCCTCAAACCTGAAGTCAACTCGGCAAACTGCCCCAGGGCAAATACAAATTGTTGCAGTATTTTCTGCTGGTGACCGATATCCCAACTTTAAATCATGAGCAAGAAGCAGAAGAGAGCTCTCACCATAGACAGCTTTTACGGAGAAAAAATAGAACAGTTCCCAGATCCTGACATTATGAAAACAATCCCAGATGAAGCCACAAAGGCAGACTTAAGTTGGTCTCCCTTTCAGAAGGCTTACCTAGAAGATTGCATTAAGAATCTCAAAAGAGAGCTAGAAGAAGAATGGGGAAATAAAATGAGATCAGTGCAACAGAAATATCAAAAACTGGAAAATAGGACTGGTGAATTGGAAAAAGAAAACAATTCACTAAAAAACAAAATTGGTGAATTGGAAAAAGACAATTCACTGAAAAACGAAATTGGTGAATTGGAAAAAGACAACAATTCACTGAAAAATAAAACTGGCAAAATGGAAAAAGAATGCATTGAATCAAGAAATTCAATTGGCCAGCTACAAAAGGAGCTAAAAAAGATAACTGAAGGAAATAATACTTTAAAAATTAAAATTGAACAAATAGAAGTACATGACTCAACAAGACTTCAAGAATCAATCAAACAAAAACAAAAAAATGAAAAAATAGAAGAAAATATGAAATATCTCTTAGGAAAAACAACTGACTTGGAAAACAGATCCAGGAGAGACAATTTAAGAATTATCGGACTCCCTGAAAGCCACGATGAAAAAAAGAACCTGGATGCTATCTTCCAGGAAATCATGAAAGAGAATTGCCCTGATGTTTTAGAATCAGAAGGCAAAATTGGCATTGAAAGAATTCACCGATCACCTCCAGAAAGAGACCCCAAAATTAAAACCCCAAGGAATATCGTGGCCAAATTTCAGGACTATCGCACCAAGGAAAAGATATTGCAAGCAGCTAGAAAGAAACAGTTCAAATACCGAGGAACTGTCATTAGAATTACACAGGATCTGTCAGCTTCCACTTTAAAGGATCGAAGGGCCTGGAATCAGATATTCCAAAAGGCAAAATAACTTGGATTACATCCAAGAATAAGTTATCCAGCTAGAACGAGCATCATCTTCCAGGGAAAAAGATGGTCATTCAATGATACAGGAGAATTTCACCTATTTCTAATGAAAAGACCAGATATGAACAAAAAATTTGACCTCCAAATAGAGAACTCAAGAGAAGCATAAAAAGGTAAAAAGGAAAACTCTTGAGAACTATATTTCTACTATAGGTATCCTTAAAGAATGGCAGTATAATTTGATTTTTCTTTGATAATAATGGAAAAGAAATTAGAGGTGGAAGGGATACCATATTGAAAAAGAAAAAAGGGGAAGGGGGGAAAGGAGGCAAAATAAAGTAAAAATAAAGGAGGTAAAATAAGGCAAAATCTCATAAAGAGACATAGAAGATCTAATATAATTGAGGGAAAGAAGGGAGGGTGATGAGTATTGTGTAAACCTTACTCTCATTAGATTGGACTCTAAGAGAGTATATCAGACACATTTGGCTTCAAAGAAAGGCCTGACCCTCCTTGTGGGAAGGTAGGAGGGAGGGGAGAAAAGGAAAGGGATAAACTAATAGAAGGATTAGGGGAAAAGTTTAAAGAGGAGGGAGGGACTCTAAAGGGAGGAGGATTATTGGTGGGAGGTGGTCATCAAGAGCAAAGTACTAGGGAGGGGGGAAGGGAGAGAGGGGAAAGGGAAGAGAAAATCATAACTCTGGGTAAATAAGATGGCAGGGAATACAGATATAGTTATTTTAACTGTGAATGTGAACGGGATGAACTTTCCCATAAAACGGAAGCGGGTAGTGGACTGGATTAAAAGCCAAAATCCAACAATATGTTGTTTACAAGAAACACATCTAAAGCATAGAGATACATACAGAGTGAAGGTAAAGGGCTGGAGCAGAATCTTCTATGCTTCAGGTGAACAAAGAAAGGCAGGGGTAGCAATCCTTATCTCAGATCAAGTAAAAACAAAAATAGATCTAATTAAAAGAGATAAGGAAGGAAACTATATTTTACTAAAGGGTTCCATAGACAATGAAGCGGTATCAATACTAAACATATATGCACCAAGTGGTATAGCATCCAAATTCCTAGAGGAGAAACTAACAGAGATGCAAGGAGAAATAGACAGTAATACTATACTAGTGGGGGATCTCAACCTTGCTCTCTCAGAATCAGATAAATCAAATCACAAAATAAATAAGAAAGAAGTTAGGGAGGTTAACAAAAGGCTAGAAAAGTTAGGTATGATAGATCTCTGGAGGAAATTGAATGGTGATAGAAGGGAGTATACTTTTTTCTCAGGGGTCCATGGAACTTATACAAAAATTGATCATGTGTTAGGGCATAAAAACCTCAAAATCTAATGCAGAAAAGCAGAAATAGTAAATGCATCCTTCTCAGATCATGATGCAATAAAACTCACATGTAATATAAGGCCAGGAGAAAATAGGCCACAAGTTATTTGGAAATTAAATAATCTAATCCTGAAGAATGAATGGGTGAAAGAGCAAATTATAGACACAATCGAAAATTTCATCCAGGAGAATGACAACAATGAGACAACATACCAAAATTTGTGGGACACGGCTAAAGCGGTTATAAGGGGTAATTTTATATCTCTAGATGCTTACTTGCGTAAAACAGAGAAAGAGAAGATCAATGAACTGGGCTTACAATTAAAAAAGCTAGAAAAAGACCAAATTAAAAACCCTCAATTAAATACCAAATTGGAAATTCTGAAAATTAAAGGGGAGATCAATAAAACTGAAAATAAGAAAACTATTGAATTAATAAATAAAAGTACGAGTTGGTTTTATGAAAAAACCAACAAAATAGATAAGCCCTTAGTTAATTTGATTAGAAAAAGGAAAGAGGAAAATCAAATTATTAGTCTCAAAAATGATAAGGGAGAACTTTCCTCCAATGAAGAGGAAATTAGAGTAATAATTAGGAGTTTCTTTGCCCAACTTTATGCCAATAAATTTGATAATGTAAATGAAATGGAGGAATATCTACAAAAATATAGATTGCCAAGGTTAACAGAAGAGGAAATAAATTATTTAAATAGCCCTATTTCGGAAAAGGAAATAGAACAAGCTATTAACCAACTCCCTAAGAAAAAATCTCCAGGGCCAGATGGATTTACATGTGAATTTTACCAAACATTCAAAGAACAATTAGTCCCAATACTATATAAACTATTTGAAAAAATAGGGACAGAAGGTATACTACCAAATTCCTTCTGTGAGACCAATATGGTGCTGATAGCTAAACCAGGTAGGGTGAAAACAGAGAAAGAAAACTATAGACCCATTTCCCTAATGAATATTGATGCAAAAATTTTAAATAAGATTTTAGCAACAAGATTACAGAAAGTCATCCCCAGGATAATACACCATGACCAAGTAGGATTTATACCAGGAATGCAGGTCTGGTTCAATATTAAGAAAACTATTAGCATAATCAATTATATTAATAACCAAATTAATAAAAACCATATAATTATCTCCATAGATGCAGAAAAAGCCTTTGATAAAATCCAACACCCATTCCTATTAAAAACACTGGAGAGTATAGGAATAAATGGGCTTTTCCTTAAAATGATTAGTAGTATCTACTTAATACCTTCAGGAAGCATCATATGTAATGGAGTCAAACTAGAACCATTCCCAATAAGATCAGGAGTGAAACAAGGCTGCCCACTGTCACCATTATTATTTAATATTGTCTTAGAAATGTTAGCTTTGGCAGTAAGAGAAGAAAAAGAGATTAAAGGAATTAGAGTAGGTAATGAGGAAACCAAATTATCACTCTTTGCAGATGACATGATATACGTAGAGAACCCTAAAGACTCAACTAAAAAACTACTAGAAACAATTCACAACTTTAGCAAAGTTGCAGGATACAAAATAAATCCACATAAATCATCAGCATTTTTATATATTACCAATAAAGTTCAGCAGCAAGAGATACAAAAAGAAATTCCATTCAAAATAACTGTTGATAGTATAAAATATTTGGGAATTTATCTGCCAAGGGATAGTCAGGAACTATATGAACTAAACTACAAAACACTTTCCACACAAATAAAATCAGACCTAGTCAATTGGAAAAACTTAAAATGCTCATGGGTAGGCCAAACAAATATAATAAAAATGACAATATTACCCAAACTAATTTACTTATTTAGTGCCATACCAATCAAACTCCCAAGAAATTATCTTACAGATCTAGAAAAAATAGTAGCAAAGTTCATTTGGAAAAACAAAAGGTCAAGAATTTCAAGGGGATTAATGAAAAAAAA
>JAJPUD010003297.1:196620-213182 GCA_023553655.1 Myrmecobius fasciatus | reverse complement strand
TTTGTGTAGATAAGATTTTTCTTGCACAACAATGATAAGTTTGGAAATATGTATACATATATTCGATTTGCCAATATTTTAACATAATTAACATGGAGTGGATATCCTGCCATCTAGGGGAGCGGTAGGGAGTTGGGGGGAAAAATTTGTAACAGAAAGCTACGTAAGGGTTATTGTTGAAGAATTACCCACACATATGTTATGCAAATAAAAAAAAAAGATTATAATAGTACCTACTTCTCAGTGTTGCTGTGAGGATAAAATGAGATAACATTTGCAAAGCACAATATAAATCATCATCATCCTCATCCTCATCTTCATCATCATGATAGGTAAGTAACCTACCTGATATCATATAGCAAGAAAGTGACAGAAGTGGGCATCAAGCCCAGGACTTTTTACTACAAATTCAGTGTTCTTTTCACTATTTCATATTGCCAAGATATACACATTTGTATTCACTTGGTGCTGCCACCTCCTGGTCTGCCCCCTTCTTGGCAGAATTATTCACTACTTTCTCAGATCTAGCCTATTTTACAAAGAAGTTATGGTCATGTTCTATTTCCTTTCAGAAACAATTATGGCTTAGTAAACATGTGTGGCCATGGGGCAGGTGAGGGAGGAAGGGCAGAGAGTGACGAGATCCATAAAATGATTAAAATAAGGTCATCTGAAGAACACAGGATTTAGAATTGGAAGGGATAATAATAATAGCAGAAGCACTACAATGTTCTTTAAGGTTTGAAAAAGTCCTTCCATATGTTATTTCATTTGATTCTCACAATAACCTTTTGGGGGAGGTGCTAAAACAATTTTCATTTTACAGATGAGAAATCTGAGTCCAATGAGTAAAATGTTGGCAATTTTCCTTAGGATCAACTAATAAATTGATTTAAACTCAGTCTTTCTTGATTATCAGTACAGCTTTCTATCTACTCTACCATCTAGCTGTTTCCTTTAGTTGATAATTTGTTGGGTATATGATAGTGGGGTATATGATAGCGCGGAATCCTTTTGTAAATGGGTTAGATTAGATAGTCACTGAGATCTATTTGAATTCTCAATTCTATGATTCTGTGATTTTTTTTGTAGCTGAGGAGATTGAAGAGAAATAAAATGATCAGCATAAGATCACACAGCTGTAACTAGCAGAGTTGAGATTTCAATTTAGTTCTTAGGATCTGAGACTAATCTGGGACTCTTTTCCATAAATTCAACTAGAATGTTGATAGTAGGTACCAGATTAAATGGAAGGCTTCCTTCATGAGGTATTAGATATGACAATTTTTAGAGTTAGTTTGTCACAGACTGAACAATATATTTTTTTATAATGCTATTTTTCTTCTTAATAGAAAACTCTCCATTTTCATCACAGGATTCCAGTCTATAGGTTGGATCTCTTATAACAATGATGTTATTGCAATTATCCTTGATGATAATGATATGGAATGTCCTAATTATTTACAACATGTGGCATCTTTCACTAATTTAACAAGATAAAACATAATGATGTGATCTGAAGGAGAAAGGATTAGTCAAACTTTAAGGTGGATGCCCTTCTCTCTAGCAAGTTCCCTTATTCCCCATGGGTGCTGAAATTTGTCCAATCTGGTGGAAGTTGGAATATTTTGTGAACAATAATGTATACTTTATCCATTGTCACTGCAACAAAGTGGAAGGAACCTGTCTTGCCTCGAGAGCTGGATAAAGCATGCTTTCTCTTCCAGAATAGATTTGATCAGCTCCTTTTAGGAATTCTCGCCTCTGCCTGGATGAGTAGCGACGGGGGGTTTGTGTGCTGATTGAGATTTGAAGATACAGTGTGTGTAAGAAGCCATCACCATTAATATGGGTGCTGTTTCCTACTTGACAGTAGAAAGAAGAGAATAAGAAGCTTGGGAGATTTTTTGCTCTAGCTGCAGACATTGATGGTGAAATACATTGCTCAGGCTTCATATTTATTTGCAAAACCACAACTGTGTCTGACAATATGTGCAATATTCCCCAATATTACTTTAAGTGAACTTAGAAGTCCATGTCATCTAAGTCCCTCCTTTTACAATGGGACCTTGAGACTCAGGAAGGATATATGACATATAAGATCACTAAGCAAGCACTCAGATATCTTGATTTCTCATCCATTTTTCCTTAATAATGTTAGAACATAGCACATAGAATATAGCAGCAAAAATGCAGAGTGAGAATCTCTGAGCACTGTTTTCTTAAACTCCCAAGAGAAGACAAACTCATACAATTTCATGACCAAGACTCAGAAATCATCCAGCCTAATCTATCCATTTTACAGATTAAAGAACTAAAGCTACTTATGACAATCAGTCCTAGAATCTAGGTCTTCATACGCCAATGTAATATTGTGTATTTTGGAAAGCCCAGTGTACTTAACCACTGGAATTGGGGGAGTCATTATGCATTTGGCTTCAGTGAGGGTACCCTGTTGTCTGGAGTACCCTTATGCCCAGAAGGAGCCATCCAAACACATCACAATTATTTCCATGGATTTCCAGACTGAAATCTATAATGGAGACTTTTTCAAGGACCACAGAAGTGGTCTTCAAGTTTGAGAAGAAGACAAACCACTTAGGTCATTTCATATATTGACTTTAAGTTTCCCAAACACAGAAAATAAAACCAGCTCAGAAAAAAGACTGAGTTTTGAAAATTTGGTCTTTCTAAAATCCTGGCTGTTAATTGCTAAGTGTGACTACAAGCAAGTCAGTCAATCTCTCTGGATCTCAGTTTCCTCAATTTGTAAGTGTGTGTGTGGGTTGGATTAAATGATGTCCACAGTCCCTTCTAGCTATGAATCTTGTCTTTTAAAAAATTCAAAATTTCAAACTTTTTAACTAACAAGCATTTATTTTCTTTCCCTCCCAACTTAAAAGAAAAACAGAAAACATACTCAAATCAAACAAATTTTATGAACCTTTCATTTTGATATTTTGTAAATATCTTATTCCCCTTCACATGCTCCTTAATCCAGCTACAATAGTCTATTTGCAGTTCATTGAACACTATAATTCAAATTTCATCAGTGCCTTTTCACTGATTGCTTTCCAGTGCTCTGTCCCTTCATCTCTGCCTCTGTTTCATGGTTTCCTTCAAAATTCAACTCAAATCCCACTTTCTCCAAGAGATCTTTCCTAGTCCTTTCAGGTCCCAGTGCCTTACCCTCTCAGAGACTGCTTCATCTACTCTGCATATATCTTATGTATATAGTGACTTATATGCTGTCATTCTCATTAGAATGCACACTTCTTCAGGAGAGTTTGTTCTTGTTTTTTCTTTCTGTTTTCAGCACAGTGCCCAGCATAAAGTAAGTGATTAATAAATGCCTATTGACTGGCTCAACATACTAGTCAATGACTCCAGATCTTAGAAAGGCTTCTTGACATGTGACAGACCAGTATTAAGTCATTTAAGCATGACAAAATTAGTTTTAGGTTCCATGAACAGATACAATCTCATCACCAGAAACTTAATGTTGCTGGACTGATTCTCTGTGTAAAAGTTCACAAAAATCTACCACAAACTGGAAACTGTTAGGAAACACTATCTTGGAATAACATTGAGTATATTTTGTAAAATCATTGAATGTTACAGGGGATCTAAGATTTCTAGGAATGCTGAATGGATGGTAAAGAGAGACCAGTAGAGTCAGCTTACCTCTTGGGAACTGATAGATATACATAAATATTTAGATATATATAAGTTTTAGGTATGGTAATTGAAAACTCTTGGTTTACTTCTTACCTCTTAATTTTATTTGAATCAGAAAAAGAGGAAACAAACTGTTATTGGTGACTCAGAGACAACCTTGCCTTCTCTTCTCACTTTAAATTCACATTGTCTTGCATAATATGGAGAAATTCCTAATGACTCTGCCCTGTGGCTTTCTATATAGCTAGATGCCAGCAGGCTTTGAAAGCAAAGAATGCTTAGAACTCCTTTTCTACCTTCCATATCCATCCCAACTAAGGAAAATTTCACCATCAGGTCTAAAGGAAGATGCAGGGAAAAACTCTAAAACATTTTAATGACTGCAGAAAAGACAGATTAAAATGCATATATAGAAGTGAGCAGAACCAGGGGAACATTGTACATAGTAACATCGAGATTATGTGATGATGGGGCAGCTAGTTGAGGTATGGATAGAGCATCAGCCCTATCGGGAAGACTTGAGTTCAAATCTTGCCTCAGACACTTAATACTTCCTGGTTGTGTGACCCCAGACAAGTCACTTAACCCCAATTGCCTCAGCAAAAAAAAATATGTGACAATCAGCTATGATAGACTGAGCTCTTCTCAGCAATGCGATGGTTCAAGACAATTCCAATAGATTTAGGATGGAAAATGCCATCTGCATCCAGAGAGACGTATGGAGACTGAATGTAGATTGAAGCATTTTCACCTTTTGTTTTGCTTGCCTTTTGTTTGATTTTTCTTTTTTGTGTTTTTCCCTTTTAGTCTGTTTTTTCTTGTACAACATGACAAATATGGAAATATGTTTAAAAGGATTTTATGTGTAGAACCTGTATAAGATTGCTTGCTGTCTTGGGGAGGGAGGAGGTAAGGAAAATGAGGGAGAAAAATTTGGAACACAGAATCTTACAAAAAATGCATGTTGAAAACTAACTTTACATGTATTTGAAAAATAAAAACTATTGAGAAAAAAACAAAAACAAAAAATGCACACTCAATTCATTTGGCCAAAATCTAGCACACAAATTCTGTTGGACCTGCCTGGATATGTGGCAGAGAGTACCAAATTGCTTTTGCTTCCTTGTTTCCCTGTTGACAAAATAAGATGTGTAGGTTGAAGGGTATCTATACTTTGTGGGATAGTCACAAACTTCTTAAGCTGTATGTATTGTCTCAAAAGGGACCCTCTTGGCCTTCATCTTCTTTGGTCTGAGGCCTCAGATGATTGTGCAAGACTGAGGAGGTGACCTGGTTCTCTACATATTTGACTTGTGTTCCAACACAATGAGTCAAGGTTTGAGGATCAGGAGTTTGCTTGTATATTATCAACATGAAATGTTCATTTTGGGAGGCAAATCTGTCTTTCTTTGCAGTACAGTTACTGTTCAGATGTAAGCAAAACCCAGTGCTGAATAGTGAGATACCCTCCCCTCCTCATGCCTGCCCCAGGCGCCTGGGGGTGAAATAATTCGAAAGATATCTGTAGATATCTTATAGTTAATATATGATCTTTTAACCATGTTTCCTGAAGATTGCTATCTCCACTTTTCTGATGGGGACACTATGATCCAGAAAGTCAGAAGCAATATGGGAAAGCAAAAGGCTTTATATACTTCAAAAGTGAATAACCTATTGCTGAATGACTGAGTCAATTTAAGTGTGAAAAATTCCTTCCACTCAATGAACAAGCATGTGTCAACTAAGCACTGCCTAAGTGCTGAAGATACTAAGGAAAAAAGGGAGAATCTCTACACTTAAAGATATCGAGGAAATAATATATAAGCATAAAAGTGAATACAAATATTTGTAAAGTAATTTCATTGTATTTTTGGGGGTGGGGTTGGGGAAGGCAGCAATAGCTTGTTCTCTTTTTTTTCTGTCATGTGTAATTTTTCTTTTTTTTTTTTAATAAAGCTTTTTATTTGTAAAACATATGAGTGACCTTTCAACATTGACCTTTTCCTTTCCTTCCCCCCACCCCCGACCCCTAGATGACAGGTTATCTAATACATGCTAGATAGGATAAATTATATGACAAATACAATACATGTATACATATCTATACAGTTATCTTACTGCACAAGAAACATCAGATCTAGAAAGAGAAGAAGAAAAAAAAACAACTTAAGAAGGAAAACAGAATGCATGGAAATATTCACAGAAAGCGTTAAAATAATAGCTTGTTCTCAAATAAGCAATGTTACTGAAGCTGAGCTGGGAAAGACTAGGGATTCTGAAGTCCATGTGAGCAGGGATTACATTCCAGGCAATGTCCAGGAGACAACATGTGCAAAGGATGGCTATGGTGAATGGAGTGGCATATGGATGGGGCAGCAAACCGCTTGGTCTGGTTAGACTGGAGAGCATGTGAATGGGGTAAAAGGCTTTAAATGTCGGATGGAGGAAATGGCATTCGATCCTAAAAGTGATAGGGAGTCACTGAAATTTCTTGAGCAGAAGTGCTGTAATCAGACCTATCTTTTAACAAAATCAATTTGGCTTCTATGTGAAATATAGATTGGAGAGGGGGAAGGATTGGAGGCAGAGAGACTGATTATAAAGCTATTGTAATAGTCCGTGTGAAAGGTCAGTTTTTCTTTCTCATTTTTTTTCCTTTTTGATCTTATTTTTCTTATTTACCATGATAATTGTGGAAATACTTGCACTTTTTTTTTTTTAAAGAAAAAGAGTAGGTGCTCAAGGAATGCTTGTTGATTGATCATTGGTTTAGAGGCAGAAGAGGCCTTTCAAGGCCTCTTATCTTAATTGTATGATGAGGAAACAGAATCAAAGAGGTAAAAAGGTATCTAGGTCATGAAGTCAGGAGGGGCTGACTAGGGTAAAAGAGATGGTAACAAAGGTAAGAAACAGAGAAAAAAACAGACATCCCTTTTTAGGGTTGCTTTTAATGAGCTGCACGCTATTGTGAAAGAGAGGGAGTTTGGTTTAGGAGAAAGAGAGCTAGACTAAGAATTAGGAAACGCTGGGTTAAAATCCCTTGACACATGCTGGCTGAGTCCACAGGGCAAATCCCTTATTTTCTCATTGTTCCCAGGTAGCTTTCTAGGACTGTTCCTTATAAATGTAGATTTGCAGTAATAGAAGAGATTCACTTCCCAGAAGTTATCTCTACCAAGGAAATCATGGGTTCCATCCAAAAATCAACCAACCCAACCAACCTGCAAAACTCCCCCGTGAAGTGGAGATACCAAAGGGAAGGAAGCCAAACAAGTTAGTGTTCTTAATACTCGCCTTATGTAAATAATAACAGCTCATATTTACATAGTGATTAATAGTTACAAAACCCTTTCACATCCATTATCTCATTTGATCCTCATAATAGAGCCATGACATAGAAAAGGCAGGTGCTGGTGCCCCCATCCCTCCCTTTTACAGATGAGTTCCTGGATATAGAAGCCAAATGACTTCCTCAAGTGCAGTGCCCCTCCCATCACCCCTATTCCTTGTTTCACTATTTTCTTTTCCCCCTTCATTTCACTTTTTATTACTCAGATCCCCTCCTCCCCCAATAAGGCAAGAGACTAGCTAACTACAAGGTTGTTTTAAATATTAAGTAGAAAGAACAATGGTCTGGTCATGAGGGGTCCTGGGTTCTGAAGTGTGCATTCATGGTGTGACAATGAGCAAGTCACCTTACCTCTCAGGATCTAGTTTGCTCAACTGCAAAATGAAGGATCAGACAAGATCACAGAGTCACAAGACTATTTCTCTTCTTCTTCTTCTTCTTTCTTCTTCTTCTTTGGTCTTTGTGTCTCCAGCACAGAATCTGTCTGACAGTAAGCACTCAAAAATGTTTGTGGCAGTCATTTTTGTGGTGGCAAGAAACTGGAAACTGAGTGGCTGCCCATCAGTTGTAGAATGGCTGAATAAGTTATTCCTATGAATGTTATGGAATATTATTATTCTATAAGAAATTATCAGCAGGATGATTTCAGAGAGGCTTGGAGAGATTTACATGAACTGAGGAAGTGAGTAGAACTAGGAGAATATTGTACACAGCAACAGCAGTTTTTTTCTCATTTTTTTTCCTTTTTGATCTTATTTTTCTTATTTACCATGATAATTGTGGAAATACGTACTGAAGAATTGCACTTTTTTTTTTTAAAGAAAAAGAGTAGGTGCTCAATGAATGCTTGTTGATTGATCATTGGTTTAGAGGCAGAAGAGGCCTTTCAAGGCCTCTTATCTTAATTGTATAGATGAGGAAACAGAATCAAAGAGGTAAAAAGGTATCTAGGTAATGAAGTCAGGAGAAAGTTGGACCTGGAATCGGGAAAACTTGAATTCAAATTTAGCCCCAGATACTAGCCATATAGCCCTGGGCAAACCATTTAACCTCTATCTGCCTCAGTTTCCTCATCTGTAAAATGTTTCCATATTTTCTAGATATTGACTTGAAGAGAAAATGTTTGCATCCTTTATAATAAGTACCCACTTTGCCCTTGGATTTCACTACCGGATACACCACCCTACTATTGTTCTCTGACTACCTTCCATCTTATTCCTTTTCTCTTTTTTCTCTGTTGTTGAAATAATTAAAAACAATTTTTAAAGCTTTTTATTTTCAAAACATATGCATAAATAGTTTTCAACATTCACTCTTGCAAAACCTTGTGTTCCAAAAATTTTTTCTTGCTCCCTTCCCTCTCCTACCTCCCCAAGACAACAAGTAATCCAATATGTTAAACACATGCAATTTTTCTATACATATTTCCGCAATTATCATGCTGCACAAGAAAAATCAGATTGAAAAGGGAAAAATGAAAAAGAAAATAAAATGGAAACAACAACAACAAAGTGAAAATGCTAGGCTGTGATCCACACTCAATCTTCCCAGTACCCTCAATGGGTGCAGATGGCTCTCTCCATCACAAGACCATTGGAACTAGCCTGAATCACCTTGCTTTTGGAAAGAGCCATGTGTTGACATAATCTTAAAAACCTTGTTTGTTCTCCTTAATGCTTACACTAGTTCTTATCCAATGTAATCACAATTACATGGGAACAAATCTCTCCCAAAGAAACCAATTCATTTCATCCCACTAGAGAGACAATTTTATGGCTGAACCCGGTAGGATCAACCCAACACTGGTGTATACTGCTTTAAATCAGCCTTGCAAGTGGCTACTCATCTGTCAAGAATAGGTGGAAAGCAATGACAGCAAATAAGCAAGAATGTTGCTTATATCTTCCTCCCATTGCTCATCCTGCTGGGGCCCGATTTCCTTTCAAGAGGGTCCTGAGAAATATCTCCTCTGCCAGACTATGGAGAGGTGTGGGTAATAATGCAACATACCTTACAAACAAAAATGTTGCTTTTCTTGGCAAAATAAAACTCAAAAAAGGATGGAGGTTGGAATAGTCATTTGATCCCATTGGAAATGAAGCTAGGACCCCCCAAACCTTTACTTGTTGCCCTTTGAGGTGATCCAAGCCTGATTTTTGGGAGAAGGGGTAGGAGAAGGGACGAGAGAGAGAAAGAGAGAGAGAGAGAGAGAGAGAGAGAGAGAGAGAGAGAGAGAGAGAGAGAGAGAGAGAGAGAGAGAAAACGTGAGCAGGTTGGTTATTTTATAGGTGTATTTGCAAAACTGTCTTAGCAGAACATAGCAGAGCTGGGAGCAGACATTGAGGAAAAAAAAGGGAACCCCCAATACTACTCTCATCCAATTATTTTCTCTCATCTACCACAGTGGACTTTGGATAAGAAAGGGACAAATGGGGAAAAAAAGAGCTTACATTCCCATTACAATATAAGTTTTTTTTGAAGGCAGCTTCTGTTTATTTTTTCTTTGCCTTTGTGTAGCAACAAAATACTTTTTACACAGAAAACTTAATATATTTACTAAATTAAATTAGAAGATTGGGAGTGTCAGAAAGAGAAGATAAAGGAAGGAACCTGCTTTAAGGGAAGCAGGTACAAAACACCTTATAGGTTTCCAAATAGATTCAAATAGAAACATTCTGAATTGTCACCTCAACCACAGATCATCTGGTCCTTACCTTTCCCTCCTTAGGATCATAGATATAGAGACCAAAGGGACTCTCTAGTTCATCCTCAATTTACAGTTGAAGAAACTCAGGCTGGCATTTGGGGAGTAAGTAGAAAAGTTGGGATTTGAAATATCTCTTCCATTATACCAGGCTGCCTGCTTCCCTTCACACCTGAGGACAACTTCCACAGAAAAGAACCTACTCTGCTTCCAGAGCTGACCTAAGAATAAAATTCCATGGTCACCATTAGAAACATAGCTCTTCCTTCATTGTCAGGAAATTGTTCCTTATATCTAACCTAAATTCAGGCTGCATCCTAAATTTTTTTGTCTGTGGTAGAGTTGGAGATTAGCTATTTGTCACCCTCCTCATAATAATGTTTCCTTTGAAAATGGACCACCAAGATTAATTTTCCACTTACTTGCACAACAATCCCATAAGGTAAGCAGCACATATATTAACTTCATTTTCATGAGGGAACTGAGGCTCAAGAGCATTGAATAATTTAGTCTAAAGTCACATACCTAGTAAATCTTGGAGCTTAGATTTTAACCCAAATCTCTTGGATTCAAATTTGGAAGTTTTTCCTTCAGTTTTCTGAACTGAGCAACTTATGGTCTTTCTACCAGATCGTTGGGTTTAGGGGTGAGGGAGAGGGCAGAGTGAGCAGGGGGAAAAGCTGATTTTTTTTTAGACAAATGGATGAACATGCTAGAGAACAAGTCAAATCAAATTAATAAGGGCCAGGTACTACCCTAGATGCTGGATGTCCAAATATGGATCGTGGTTAAAGTAAAATTCTAGGAACAGGATGATTTGGCTGGGATCATGATTCTGGTGGTCTGCTCCTTGGGAGTTGGGAAGCTCTGAATTCAAATTTTCCCTCAGACATTAATCTTGTGATCCTGAGCAATTCACCCTGTTTGCCTCAGTTTCATCATCTGTAAAAATGAGAGTAATAGAGTAGTTTACACACAGCGTTGTTATGAGGAACAAGTGAGATAATATTTATAAACTGTGTTGCAAACTTTTAGGCACTCTATAAATGTTAGATCTTGTTGTTGTTTGGGAGCAGATGCATTTCCTGAGCTGGATTAGACTGGACTAATAATCGCTTTTGTTCTTCTTCCCAGAAGTGTCCCCTTCAGTCTGCTTCCTTAATCCACAAGCAAACTGGAAAAAGATTTATGAGCTGACAAAAAACAAAGGAGAAGGCTGCCTCTGCAGAAATAACTTAGCAGCTGAGATATGACCAATCCTAGACTTTCAAATGCTATAAATCATACTTAAGACCTAAAAAGGAGAGAATCAAATAACGCTTAATCTGAAACCTGATTAAACATACAGGCTCAGGTACTATGGTTCTCACTAAATGTCTTGGAACAAGTACTCAGGTAAAGCCATCTTGGCCTTGATGCCTCCCAGTCTGGGTCTAGCCTAGCCTATGGAGTGGACTTTGGACCAGGGCAATGATGAAGGGAAAGCACCCAAGGGATCCTTCCAGTGCAGAGCAGTCCTAGCTGGCCTTGCCTGACTTGGATGGTCACCTCCAGCAAATTCCTCCAGTTTAACCTCCTTTACAGCCTTAGACATAGAAGGAGCATCACTTCCATGTTCTTGTCCCAGGAAAGCTGGAATTAATCCAATCACTCAATAAACATTTATTAAGCACCTCCTATCGCCAGGAACAGTGCTAAGCTCAGTGGATACAAAAAGAGACAAAAATATATTTAACTGATAGCAGATCACTTGTTGTCTTGAGGAGGAGGAAAAGTAAGAGAGAAAAAATTTGGAACATAAGAGTCTTACAAAAATAAATGCTGAGAATCATCTCGACATATATTTGTAATATAACATACTATTAACAATCTGAAAAAAGTGAATGCTCCAAATTATTAATAAAAGAAATTCAAATCTTTAAAAAAAAATCCAAACCCCCAAATCAGAAAGAAGCAAAAGGCAGTTCTGAACCTAGCAACTTACAATCTAATGAGAAAGTCAACATGGAAAGAAATATATATGTACAGGAAAACCAGAAAATGATTAAAAGAAGGAAAATACTGGAATTAAGAGAGATTGGAGAAGGTGGGATTTTAGTTGCTACTTAAGGGAAGCTAGAGGTTGAGTGCAGATGAGGAAGAGCATTCCAGACATGGAGGATAACCAGAGAAAATGTATTAAGGAACTGTGATGAATTTGTCCTGAAATCTGACTTGGTAATTGTCTTACTTTTATTTAAAGCAGGTTATTTAGGAAGAGGAAAAAGCAACCTAAAAAGTCTTTTAGTGTGAAGATTAGTAGGCAGAAAATCTAAATCAGAGCCAGGGAGCCTGGGAGAAAACAGATTAAAACTGTAGTTCCATTTCAACTGATTCTCAGCTCTGTGTTCTTGACTGGTCATTTAGACTCCCTAAGACTTATTTTCCTCATCTGTAAAATGGGCATAATGATTACTACCTTGGCTCTTTCACGAAGTTGTGAGGAGAATCAATGAGATAATACATGCAAAAGCACTATGAAAACTATAATGTGTGATGTGGATTTAAAGTAAAATGTAAAGGTTTTGTTTTTCTTTTTCCAATAAGAGTCAAGTTAATTGCAGACATGGTGTCGATCACTGGTGATACAAAGAAAGGCAAAATCAGCCCCAGCCCTCATGGATCTCAGAAATCAAATGGGGGAGACAACATATAAAGAACTATATTCAAACTGTAAGAATAAATTGGAGATCATCTCAGAGGGAAAGCACTAACATTAAGGGAGACTAGAAAAGGCTTCATGTAGCAGAGATCTGAAGGAAGTCTGGGAAGCTAGGAGGTAGAAAGTTCTAGGCTTGAGAGATAATCAGTGAAAATATTAGAAAATGTCACTAGATCACAGAATACTCAAGGAGGATTAAAGTATAACAAGGATGGAAAGATAGGAAGGATTCAATTTGGGAAGGGCTTTAAATGAATAGAAGAATTTGTATATTACTGGAGGTAACAGGGAGCTACTGGAGATTATTAAAGGAGGGGAAGGAAGTATTGATAGTCACACGCACTTTAAGAAGATCATTTCTATGACTGAGTAGAGATTGAATAAGAGTAGGATGAGACCCAGAAGCTATTGTTGTAGTCCACATTTGAGATCCAGAAGCTGCTGTTGTAGGCCAGGTTTGAGACCCAAAAGCTACTGTTGTAGTCCAAGTTTAAGGTGATAAAGGTCTCAGAGGAGAAAAGGGGGCAGGTAGGAGAAATGTTATCAAGGAGAAGTTGATAGGATTTGGCAACAGATTGAATATGGGGGCAGAGGAGAGTGGGAGAGTGTGAAGTCAGACATGACATTGACATTTTGAGCCTGAGTGACTGGGAGGATAGTAGTGTCCTCCATAGTAACATGGAAGGTAGGAAGAAGAGGGTGTTTGGGGAAAAAAGATATTAAGTTCAGTTTGGGAGGCAGAAGAGGAAATAAAGTGCTTATTAATTGAAAAAAATTAAAACTTAAACTTAAAAATTAATTTAAAAATGTAAAGTTTAATTCAAAATTTTTTAAAAAGTATAACATAAGCATGATTTCAGTAGAAAGTAAGTACTTGAGGGTCAGAACTGTTTGCTTTTGTCTTTGTGTCATCCATGACTCATATATGCCTGGAACATATTGATTACTATCAACAGACCTTAGTGCCTCAAACATGGACAAATCACAAAATTTTCTTCAAATAGTGCTTTTCTCAGGGATTCCTTACATGGTCAGACCCTACATGTCTGTTGGGGAAAAACAGGATTGTGCATACATGGGCTTTGAATTTAATTAGCTTTGTCCATTCTCTCTCCACTACGAGTAATCATAGAACTGTAAACATGAATTTTGCTATGAAAAAATTCTACTACTAAGCTTACAAATAAATGGTAGAGTGTTCCTGATGAGGCAAGTGGGAGGGTGCTTGGCATCAGGGAAATTAGCTTACTCCATAAAGTTTGGAATGACTGCCATCTTGTTTGTGTTGTAGTTATTTTTTCCAGTAATTATGTTTTCCAATGTCTTCATTTTACAGATGATGAAATGGAGACTTAAGGAGGAAATGGGTCTTGTTTGTGCCATCTAGCTAGTCAATAGCAGAATTCAGATTAAAACTCAATTAATTCTCTTGGCTCTTGGCAAAGGAAACAAACATTTATTAAGAACCTATTAAGTGCCAGGGACCATGCTAAGTACTTCATGGATGTTATCTTATTTGATCTTCATGACCCTCCTATGAAGTAGGTACTATTATCACCACCATTTCACAGTTGGATAAATTGAGGCAGACAGAAGTTAAATGACTTACCCAGGGTCACAGCTGGTAAATGTCTGAGGCTGGATTTGAACTGTGGTATTCCTAACCCTGAGCCTACTGCTCTATCTCCTGTGTCACCTGGCTACCTTAGTTCAGCAGAATATCATTTCTGTGCTTTTAAATCCAAGATGCTGCTTCCCTTCTTAATGCTGGATCCAGAGCTATACTGTTATGTGGTTAAATATGGTTGTTATATGGCCCCTTGAATATTTTTTTCCTCTTTAATCTACCTCATTTTGCCCCACCTCCACCCATGCATACACAATCTCCTTCCCTTTAGAAGTTCTCCAAAGAGGGGCAACAAAGAGGCACTTGACCCTGAATTTTCCCCAGTTACCAGCCCTCTCTCCTTCTTTCCTCATTCCTAACTTTGACTCCTCCCCTAGGACTCCTAACTCTCCACCTGTTCATAAGACTCCCCACCTCCTCCTTGGCCATCCAGAGCCCTCATTCTAATCTCACCCTATCTGTCTTCTCCTCTATTGGTTCATTTGACTTAACTGTGGTATACGCTACATAAGGCTCTTTCTTGATCTTCTCCCACTCCTTCTAGAGATCCTTGAGATATCCTCCTATTTCATATATTCCTATTTCTCTCCCTCCCTAGAGATATCTGAATTGAACTGCCTGAGGTCAAGAGTCTTTGGTGCTAGAGGTGAGGACAAACACTGGATAAATAGAGAGCACTGATCCACATATATGGACATTTGTCTTCCAAAGGCAACTTTCTTTCCTATGCTTTTCCCATAATTTGTGACAAACAAAACTCATCAGCTTCTCCATCTTGCCCATCTTGCCTCCCAGATTCCCTGTGGAATCATGCTTCTAGTCATCTGAGATTATACCGCAAAGTTATGATTCCTTCTCCCTTTTTTCTGCATATCCAATTAATTGCCAAGACTTTTCAAGTCTACAACATATCTTATATCATTTCTCTCCATTCATAATATTACTTAGTTCAGGCTCTTATTACCTCTTGCCTAGAACAGTAGTCTACAAACATTTTGGATTATGCAACTTTTGTTAGTCAAAAAATGTATGAACATGTACCCCTATATATATATAATATATTTATAAACTATACATCCATTCTATTGAAATTATATTTATTATAAAACAAAAATTTAAGAGGAAGAGATAAAGATGAAACAATATTTCAAAGATTTTTATAAAGAGGCAAAAATACCTTCTTTTAATGCATGATATTTATTGGGGGCAGCTAGATGGCACAGTAGTAGAGCACAGGCCCTGGGGTGAGGAGGACCTGAGTTCAAATCCAACTTCAAACACTCAACAAGTACTAGTTGTATGACCCTGGGCAAGTCACCTAACCCCAACTGTCTGGCAAAATAAATAAAAATTTTAAAAATAATATTTATTTTGATATTTAATACAATTATGTATTATGTGATACAGATTAATATTCACACTGACAGTTAATATTATTGATATTATTATACTGAAAAATCATTAATTTAGTAACAACAATGTGATTGAATATGCTGCATTATTTTTGAAAATGTTGAACACATTTGAAAGCCTGGTTCTAAGTTCAGTTTATTTCCATACCTGATTTTAATATCACTTATAACTGAAAAGAATATCTCACAAAAATACATAGATACAAATGGAAAGACCACACCATTGACTGTGTTTATTAAATATTCTCATTTCAGAATTTCATTCACCAAATATGCAAAGGTTTTTTTGTTGAAATTTGACTAATAAACTTAGATCTTTCCTGATGTCAACCAATTGTTTTCTTACAAACAAAGCAAAAGCTGTTGAACTTTTGTTTTTAACCAATAGATTAAAAACCCACTGAAACTGACTTTGCATTTTTTGTTGGGGAGATTTAAACAGGCCAGCAAATCCTCCTTTCCAAGTTGTGTGCAAGTATGAGTTTTTATAGGTGACATTAAGAATTAAGAATCTGGGAAGCTGGAGGGATGGTGGTACCCTTTGACAGAGACAGGAATATTCAGAAGACAGATTCTGGGGAAAGATAATATAATGAAATATAAAATGTTCACACTGCAACCATCTTGTGTTACTCACTCTTTCCTATGGTGGGGGGGAGAGAGAGAGAGAGGGAGAAAAAGAGAAAAATTAGTCACCAGCCCCTGTTTTAAATGGACCACGGAGTCCACTGAAAAGCTGATCTTGGCAATTAATCTGGGGTGTAGTCACTGATGTAAATGATCCATCTATAACTGTCTAGAAGGAGGCCAGCAGTTAAAAGTGTAGAGTAAGAGTGGCATGGGTGAACAATACTGGGTGAAGATGGTAATGTGATTATATATTGGAGGCAAGCTGATGATTTGGCTCTCATGGGGAAGATGGACTTCCTTTCCTTCCTTCCTTTCCTTCCGTCCTTCCTTCCTTCCTTTCCTTCTGTCCTTCCTTTCTTTCCTTCCTTCCTTTCCTTCCTTCCTTTCCTTCCTTCCTTCCTTTCCTTCCTTCCTTTCCTTCCTTCCTTCCTTCCTTCCTTCCTTCCTTCCTTCCTTCCTTC
>JAJPUD010003297.1:165838-196610 GCA_023553655.1 Myrmecobius fasciatus | reverse complement strand
CCTTCCTTCCTTCCTTCCTTCCTTCCTTCCTTCCTTCCTTCCTTCCTGCCTTCCTGCCTTCCTGCCTTCCTGCCTTCCTCCCTCTCTTTCTTTCTTCCTTCCTATATCTTAGCTTAGTTCAACAAGACTCAACTGTAGTGGAGCTGTCTGTATGAAGGTCATTCTTAATGATGGCAACTTGGGTTCACTTCTGGAATTAGGGCCCTTGTGAAAGAAGTCTTTCTTCAAATTTCTCGTAGCATATTGTATGGACCATTCCTTTACACTTAGCTCACTCTCTACTAAATCACAATTATTTTTTTTTTGATTCAGAGATCCTTGAGGGCAAGGGATATATCATTAAATCCCTAGAGTTTAGCACAATGCTAGCTACATAATAGCTACTTAATAAATATCTGTTAAATAAAATAGAATTGAATTGAATTTGTTACCATGGCTTTGGTTTTCTTCACCAGTTGTTAGCTTAGCTGTACTCTAGAATTGTATACAAAATGTCTAGGCCATTGTGAGAGGATTGGAGGATAGGTGGGTAAAGAATTCTATAGTTAAAAGAGGTATTTCTTGTGTTCATTTCCCACTCATTCATCAAGACCAGGGTGTGTGTGTGTGTGTGTGTGTGTGTGTGTGTGTGTGTTGAGGGGTGTAACTCAGGAACATTCTCCCCAACCTTCAAATCCAGACTCAGATCCTTCCTGCTCCTAGATAAGCCAATTCTAGAACCCATTTTGGAAATTCATCATCATAGCGAAAATTTCAAGTTAGAAGGAACCTTAGAAGTTATCCAATCTAATTCTTCATTTTTACAAATAAATTGAGGATTAGTAAGGGAACAAATCATTTAGTTTGGGAGTTTAGTACTCAAGGGGTTCCCTTAGTCTCTTGTACATCTTAAGCCCAATGGTCTCTCTTTCTCACTTAGCAAATTGCATCTCTGGAGTGGGCTAGAAATGTATTCATTTGGGGAACTAGAAAACAAAGAAGACACTCCCCTCTTTTTACCAGGTCCATTGCCACAGCCAAAGCAAGAAAGATAATAAATCCACATGCTTTTATTTTAGTCTGACCACTTTGGAATGAAACACTCTGTCCCTGATGTTTTTTGGCTGCTTAGCTAGTGAGCTTTCGTTAGTCTACCTAGCAACAAGTAAAATATACTTTTAACTGGCAGGGCCATTAAAGCTGAAAGACTGACTTATTTCCTTGCAGGATCTCCCAAACTGTAAACTTGTATGGGATGGCAGGGGACTGATGATGAAGCCCCTTGGGTAGCCTCCTTCTCTGACTACCAGTGGGCGCTAAATTTGTATTTTAGGAAGATTTGTTTATCCCAGTTTAAGGTGAGATTTTTTGCTAATTTCTTAGATAAAGATATATACACATATACTTAATAACACACACACACACATACACACACACACACACACACAAAATTAGTACTTCTAGGAATTTTGTTAGAAAATTCTGGATTCCTGAATTTCAGGCTCTATTCTCCTTAATTATCCCTTCAATCCAGTTGATAGCTGCGTGGATTCTTATACCAGGTTCCGACATAAATGAACCTCATAGAAATGAGATACGGTGGAGAGGAAAGAGAATGTGATTTTCCCCATATCTAGATCCCTGTGCCAGACACTGTATAGACACAAGAATTAATGACCTTATGGCCTAATGACCACCAGGTTGCCAAAGTACAAGGTTATAAGGAAACAAAGCTATCACTTACAGGAATTTTTATATTTTATATATAATATATATATATACATATAAACATGTGCATATGTGTGTACACATATATAATATATGTATGTATGTATATATATATATATATATCTTTGGGAAACCATCAGCAAAACTCAATTTGATTTTGTGTATGTAGATATGTTTAGATGTATATATACATATATGTATGTATATGTATACACACATATATCCATCCATACTCAAATGATAAACTAAAAGGCAAAAGTCAGGAGAGGAAAAGAAAAAAGTAAAAGTTTTCTAATTTTTTCCTTAAATGAAAATCCTTTTTAATTCCTAAGTCTTACCTTCAAGTGCCTGCTTTCCTGCTCCTTCGTGCCCTGTGTTTCAATTCTATCACATGATCCTGGATTCTGGCTCGAGGTACTGCATTCCCTGGACGAGGCTAAGGGGGAGAGAATCAAGTGGCTAAGCTGAAATGCATTTTGGAAACCTGTTGCCAGGACCTGGGTCTGACTAAAACTGCCCTTACTTATCTTTTCTTAGATTCTGGACTTAGATTCTGCAATAGGAAAACTCTCTTGAAGGAAAGTCATTAACCCCCCCCACACACACACACACACTTCTACCCCTCCTGCTCCTGTCCAAAATCTCCCCTTGTAGAGAATTATTGGTGAGAGAATATCTGGTGATGGGAATTTGTATGTAATAGCACAAGGATGCAGGATGCAGGGTTCAGAACAAGGCAAAATACCTGAAGTATTTGGAAAGCTGTTGTCTGGCTTTGCATCTTTTGTTGGGAGATTAAAATCTATTCTTACAAAAGGAAAGTACAGCGGTTAACTAACAAAGTAAGAATAAGGAGCCTCACACTGGGCTGTACTAAAGTAAACGTTAAACAAGCAGAATCAAAGACCAAAATTTTCCATTCTCTTCCTCTCCATTGCCAAAGGTGGAGAGAGGATGATAAGGAACCAGAGATCTTAGAAATGAATAACATCATCATTTGTTGAAAGAGAAACTGAATATCACGAGTCTTTTTATTATTTTTTTTTAGTAGAGCAAACAAGATTGATTGTTCATATGCAAAACTGATAGGTACTTTCCCGTCCAGATTGGGGAAATGGATTTCAGAGTGGCTTGAATCTATCTGAAAGGCAGTGGTCCTCAGAAAACCCAGGGTCTGGCAGCTTTCCCAAACCTGGGTGGGAATTACTGGCTTTCATGAATTCTGAGTATGGGAGCAGAGTTATTTTCAGTAGGAGCACTTTCAAAATCAAAGTGCAGCACCTAAGGGGAATCCCTCAAGTCAGAGGTCACTTTAGGTATTTCTGGTTGAAATCTAGTTGGCTTATTACAGAAGCTGAGGCTCAATAGGGCCTGCAGAGTGGAGCATACTGGAGACCAAAGCTTCTTAAAATGTGGGTTGTAACCCCAAATGAATGTGAGGGTTGTGAAAAATTTGACAATAGTAAGATATCAAATGTTTCACCAAGATTTCATTCCATATGTAAAAATAAACAAGCACATCCATCTTATTAGTATGCAAATGTATTTTCATCTTTAATAAATAGTAAAAGTATATGTCCACCAAAGAATTGTTTTAAAATAATTTTCTTTATGATTTGTCATCAGTAAATGTTTGATTTGTATGCCTATTATTTATATCTCCAAGGTTACATAAAAACTTCTTGGACAAAAAGGGGTTAGGAGTAGAAAAAGTTTAAGGCCTGTTATAGACCTATACCTGCTATTCTATTGGGTTTTTTCCTATCATTGCCCCACAGAGCTTTTGGTACTAACTCTTTTCTCCTTTGTGCCAAGCCCTTGAGTCTCTTTTTGACCTCTAAAAGTAAAATAGAATTAACTCATTTTGAACCAAAGTAACTCCATCTTGGTTTTAATAGGATTCTTGTAATTTGCTGGAATGTACACAAAGAAAATTGTATACATGCTGTTTGAATAGATAATTCTTTTTATGTTTAATTGCATACATATATATACATATATATAAATGCATATGTGTGTATCTGTACACACACATATACTATTCTAATTCTCTCTACTATTTATCACTCATATCCTGTTTTTATTGTTTATTAATATCGTATCTTGTAAAAGCAGATAATTCTTAAGAATGAGAACTACTTTACTTCCATGTATAACCAATAAGAATAGAGTATGAATTTTCTTTGATTTTGTTGCTTTTTTATATAAAAGAAGCCCTGTAGGAATATGAAACTGAATTTGTATTCTTCTTGATTGCAAATTTAAAAATTCTGTTGACTATCAATGTTGTATATGCATTTTTCCTTTTAGGAACCACAAAAGGAAATGCAGTATAGTGCCCAACTTCTTAAATTGTGGTTCGTGACCCCAGATGGGAACTCATAACTGAATGTGGGGTGTTGCCAAGTTATGATTTATTATCAGTAAATGTTTGATTTGTATACTTATTTCATATGCCTATATACCTGAGGTCACATAAAAATTTCTGAGGTGAAAAAGGATTGAGTGGAAAAAGTTTAAGAAGCTCTGCTACAGTGGATAGGCACTACACTTGGAAACATGAGAACTTGAGTCCCACATGTAATATTTCCTGTAAGGAAAGAAGGGAGGAAAGTAAAAAAGGAGAAAGAGAAAGAGAGGGAGAAGAAGAGACAGAGAGAAAAACAGAGACACAAGAGACAGAGGCAGACATACAAAGAGAGGGACAGAGAGACAAGAAATAGAGTCCCAGGAGAAAAAGAGGGAGAGACAAAGAGAGACACAGAGACAGAGGCAGAGAGGGGGGGGAGGGGAGAGAGAGAGAGAGAGAGAGAGAGAGAGAGAGAGAGAGAGAGAGAGAGAGAGAGAGAGACAACACACAGCGGGGGACAAAGAGACAGAGACAGAGGCAGAACAGAGAGGAGAGACATAGAGATACAAAGAGAGAGGGATACACAAAAAAAGAACAGAGAGACAGACAGAAAACACACAGAGAGAGACACAGAAAGGACAAAAAGGACTACAGAACTTTGAGGATTCAAATCTGAATCCTGCCATTTATCACCAATGTGAGTTTGGCCAAGTCCCTTAAATTCTCTTGGTTTTTGCCCCTACAAGGGGAAGGGCTCAGATCAGATGATCTCTACTATTCCTTCCAGGTTTAGCCTATGAAACTTAAAAATGACCAGTTGTATGGCCAAAGCCATGCTACCTCATATCCCTGAGCTTCAGTTTTCTCATCCATAAAATGAGGGAGTTGGACTTGAGCACTTTTAAGGTCATTTTCATCTATAGCACTATTAAAACTTTTTGACTTTTAGTTATGTGACCACAGCTAAGTCACTTCACTCTCTTAGCCTCAATTTTCCCATTTGTAAAAGGGGGATCATAATACCTATCTTAAACCTGTCTTAAGAGTGTGATATTTAAAAAATATTAGCTTTTATCATGATTATTGTTAGACCTAAAGAAAGTAGCTGTATTCTTTCTCCTCCTCCACCCTCACCTCTTGCTCACACTTACTTTATGTTGTTATGACCTAGGTGCCCCTCTCTGAGGTGAGACACCAGTCCTCACCAAGAAACAAACAAACCAGGTTGAATCGTTCCTTTGGGAGGCTGCCAATTGGCAGAGTTCTTCCCTGCCCTTTTGAGGGAGAGGATGAATTGCACCATTACATATGAATTCTTATCTCATCTAACTCAGGGGGTTCCTTCATTCAGAAAGCTCTCCCACCAAACACCAAATCTACAAATTATGGCCTTTCAAATTGAACTAAAATCTGAAGATTTACGTTTGTTTCCTTCCTCCCTAACTCTGTTCTTCCTCCCATCGCCCAGTCTCCAACTAATCCACATTTCCAATGATTATCAGAAGGTCTTTTCATGAAGGGAAGGTAGTCAATAAAACAAAAACAAAAACAAAATGCCACGTTGAATTCCTCATCTTAGTTTTTCTAGAGACAAGAAATTTTCTCCAGAGCAGTTCCACACTTAAGTAATAACTCCTGTTAAGAGAGCGTTCTGTGTCCCTACCATCTTGTACTTTGAAACCCAGATGGTCACCGGGGAAATTTATTTCTTGATGTACCTGGAAAGTGTCTGGCACAGAGGCCAAAGAAAAAACACATTCTCTCTCCTATCCACAACTTCTGTGCTCTGCAAAATTCTACTATGTCAGAACTCGGTGTGAGAGTTCACATAAGCCTGACTAACTGGACCAAAGGGAAAACAGGATAATTTAGGAAGAGTAGAGCCGTGAAATTCAGGGATCTAGGGTTTCCCAGATTATTGTTGTTTGTCCTTTGCGCTTGGAGAGACCAATGACATCAAGAGGGGGATGTCTTGACTTGCAAGTGAATTGGATTTCAGTGAGGCAGAGTTGTGCAAAGTCAGCAGTCTCACTCTCTCCTCCAGAGTCATTGGAGAGGACTGATGGTTGCTTGTTAAGTCTTTGAGAATGGCAGCAGCATAGAGATCGCTCTTAAGATGTACCTTAGTTCTTTTTCTCTATTCTAATTCATGGATTTAATAATAATAATAATTAGCATTTATGTAATGTTTTGCAAAGTATTCTATGAATACTACCTCATTTTAGTCTCACAACAACTCTGGGAAGTAAGTCCTAATATTATCTCCAATTTACAGTTGAGGAAACTGAAGCTGACAGAAATTAAGCGACTTGCTTAATGCCATATAGCTAATAAATATCTGGGCTCACATTTGAACTCAGGTTTTCCTACCCTCAGGGCCAATGGTCTGCTAGGGCTACTTTCACACACATCTATTTATTGGTTCTACCTTATTCAGGAGGATGGAAAAAGAGGGGTTAAAGTCATAAAATTTCTCTTCTGAGTTAACGTATTTCACCTAAGGAAATACAATGGAAGATAACCTTATTCCTTGGACTGGAAACTTGTAAATCTTTAGAGCTGAGTAAGATCAGCTTAATCTTCCTCAGATCTGCTCCGGCAGTAAGGTTGAGTGTTTACCCTCTTACAATAGAAGCCCAGAACAATACAGAGCGCAGGTAACACTTTTGTTCTGTGGAAATGTTGGCCAAGATCTCCTTCCAAAAGGTCAACTCATTGGCGGTCAGGAAAAGTCAGAAGAAAGGTTGAAAGGACAGTAACATTTACTATCCTATCAAGGTTTCAGCTGTAGAGAAGGTAGAAGAGGTTACTTATATTTTAAGGGTGAACCAAAACCTCCAGAAAATAATCGATAAATCAACAAACTTATCTACCTTGTATAGAATACCCCTAGTAAAAGAGGAAAGCTTGGAAGTGGAACTTAGATCTTTAGGCAGCAGACAGGAGAGATTTTGTGTGAAGAAGAGGGGAGGAAGACATAAGACCCATGACAGTACTAGGGTCAGAATGTGACCATGACAGATAAGTGATTCCTTTGCTTTCCCCAAATCTTTCCCAAATCCTCTTCTTTTCTGGGAATCCAATTATAAGGTAAATGCTATGTGTGACTCCTCTAGCATCCCAAAGTGGAAAACTGGTACAATTCTAGATTAGCCCTTGAATGGGATAGGTCACACCAAGGTAAAAGAAAGAGGGCTTACTGTCAGGGATAAATCTAAGCCACGGTCAGTGGACCAGACAGGATGCCCAGGGAAAAAAATCCTTTTTAACACTGAATTCACAGGATCATAGCTCTAGAGAAGGAAGGAAAAGAAAGGAAGAAAAGAAAAAAGGAAGGAAGGGAATAAGGAAGGAAGGAAAGAAGAAATGATAGCCAAATCATCAGCTTGTCTCCAATGTAACCACACTATCATCTTCATCCTGTATTGTTCACCACTCCACCCTTACTCTGCCCTTTTAACTGCTGGCCTCCTTCTAGACAGCTACAGCCTAACTGATGCTGTGACAATAGTGACTATACTCCGGGTTAACTGCCAAGGTCAGCACCTCAGTGAATTGTCTATTTTCTAACTAAAACTTTTCCTCCCTCTCCCCCTTCCTTCCTTTCCTCCTTTCCTCCTTTCCTTCCTTCCTTCCTTCCTTCCTTCCTTCCTTCCTTCCTTCCTTCCTTCCTTCCTTCCTTCCTTCCTTCCTTCCTTCCTTCCTTCCTTCCTTCCTTCCTTCTTTTTTTCTTTCCCTCCCTCTTGAGGATAACACATTATTTCCAGGCTCCCTGGTTTGCAACAGAGACATCTTACACTCTCCTTTAATCCTTATCAGCAGTCACATCTAATTCCTTTTCATACTTTCCCAGCCAATCACCTTAATTCAGGTCTTCATCTGGACCCCTCAACTGGACTATTACAATAGCCTCTTAATTGATCTTCTTCCTTCTTATTTTTTCTTTCTCTTAGCCATCCTGCCACAAGCTGCCATATCGATTTTCTTAAAATATAGGCCTGAAATTTCAATAGTTCTAGAATAAAACATAACTCTTCCACATGCTGTTGAAGTCCTTCACAATCTACTTTAAACTTAGCTTTCCAGATTAATTTCACATTGTTTCCCTTCCTGAATTTTTTTGGCTGAAATGTTTCCTTCATACTGGCCTAGAAGCTATTACTGAAATACAACATTCCATCTTCTGACTCTGTGCCTCTTGTAGAAACACATTAAGAACCACTTTTTCAGTTCAATCAATGATAAGAAATATAAATTTTTTTAAGTATTTAAAAAAAAATTTGGCAAGGCAATTTTTACCCAGGATCACACAGCTGGTAAAGTGTCAAGAGTCTGAGGGAATATTTGAACTTAGATCCTTCTGATTCCAGTGTCAGATGTTCCACCTACCTTGCCACCTACTTGTCCCAGAAATATATATTTCTCTGGGTTAAAGTCCTTTTTCAGACTTTTCCCTTTAGGAAAATGTGTAGGAGGTCAAGAACAGAATCAAAAATCCCAGATATGTGGATTTGGGTTGTTAACTAACTTTTAAAAAAAGTAATTTATTTTCAGTACATGGAACAAAACAAGTATTTCCATAAGGCAGTTTAATAAAAATGATTGTCCATGAAACTGTAAATCTGCCATATATAACTTGCGATTCCCCCCAAATATATAAAAGCTAATATGTAAATTTCTTTTTTCCCCTTTTTTCTTCCCTCCCCCACCCTAGAGATGACTACCATTAGACACATATAGATATGTGTGTGTTTTTCTATTTATCAATTCTTTCTCTGGATGAAGATAGCATCTTCTATATGTTTATTATGTTTAATTACATGTTATTTTATATGTTATTATGTTTAATTTGTGCATTTATAATAGTGAAAATGACTTCATAACCTAACTTAGGAGGAAAAAAGTACCGCTCATCTAGTTGATCTGCTGGCCTTCCTCATTCCCTAAAAGGGTTAGTGCTTCTATCCATCTAAGGGCACTGCCCTCTTCTCCATTCAGAAAGGATTAGGATTTTGATCATAGGAAGGAAACCCTTTTAGTTCTTGAGGGGAGTGGTCAAGGAAGGAATCAAAGAGTTTTACCAGAAGATTAAGGGATTATTGATCTAAAATGTTGACCCCCTCAATGGTATTTTAACATTCTTCCCCTTCAAGATTCCTATGTAACCTCAAATTGTCTTGGGGTGGAGATGTCTTTGGGGGACTTAGACTCTCTCTTAAGTTAGAAATACTTGCATTTAGAATAATGTTTAATTTAAAAATGTTTCGGGCAGACCTGTGGCTGAAATCCAGAGGATGGTGTTAATGTTTTTTTCTTTGACACTTTGCATAGTCTGTCCTCTATGTCTGAAATATTCTGCCTCCTCACTTTCCTAAGAATCCTTAGCTCCCTTTAAAACTTACCTCTAATGCTTTGTGTAAAGACTCCTATACAAAAAGCCTTTCATAATTGAGGAAGGGAAGGCACCAAATTACTTTGTATTTACTTTGTATATATTTTGAATTTCTTTACCCTTGCATCTGTTATTTCCCAGCCACCAGAAAATTGCAAGTTCTTTTGAAAGCAAAGATTATTTCTTTTTTGTCTTTGTATTTAATCCCAACATCTAGCACAACACCTGGCAGACAGCAGGTACATGTTGAATTGGATGGAATTCATGTCTGTCCATCCTATTCTCTTTCATCCACTTTATACTATAAATTTGCTATGAAGATCTACCAAAACATTAGGAGAATCCTCTCTTTCTCTACTCTGCTAGTTTTCCTGACATTTTGGTTACAGGTTTGCTCATAATACAATCAATCCCCAATTTTTGAGGATTGGGGGGTAATGTTTCTAAAAGGTGGCACAAAATTTTAAAAAACAAATGTTGATACATTGAACCCGTGAGAAATAGTGCATTAGGTTCCTGCAACCATCAAACCCCATCATCTTTCACTAGAGCTTGCTGAAAATACACTTTTCTACATTCAATTCTGATAATATGCACTTTTTCTAACATAGTTAACTATGAAATAACCCATAAAATGCAGTATATAAAATAAAATTGCTAACATGGAAAACTTTTTTGGTTAGTAATTCCCTAGAATTGTTACTTTTGTGCTAACATCTCAATAAAAACCAAACATTGATTTCAGACAATATTCACTTTTTATAACACAAAATCTTTGTTGTTTAGTCATTTGGTTGCATCTGACAGATCCTTCTATCTTGAAGTCTGTCCAAGAACACATGAAATCTATAGTAACAAATAAATATAGTAACATAAAAGCAAATACAATATGTGAAACTATAACATTTTAAATCTGAACCTTACCTTTCTAGTATGTAAGATGGCAATGTCAGGGCATTGTACTATATAATAAATTGTCATTTAGTTAACACTAAACTCAGGACTGATAAGAGCAATAGATATTCCAGCATAAAATTTATCTAACACCTTTATTTTCCTCCTAAGCTTCATCAGTAACTTTGTACACTTGGGCTTAGAACCTAAAGGACTTGCACTTTATGTGTATGTATATGTATACTACAATACAAACTTTGGGTTTTAAGGCACTAAAAATATGAAATTTTTTTTGGCTAAGGCAATTGGGGTTAAGTGACTTGCTCAGGGTCATACAGCTAAGAAGTGCTAAGTGTCTGAAACCAGATTTGAACTCAGGTCCTCCTGACTTCAGGACTGGTGCTCTATCCACTGTGCAACCTGAAAATATGAAATTATGAAAATAATGAGTGCACAGAGAAGCCCTTTATTCTCCAACTGGAGGGTAAACAAGACCAGGGAAGCATCTAATAGGATACCAGCCTCTCCACAAACTTCCAATGTATCCTGCCTTTCATTTTCCTCTCTACTATGCATAGTTACAAATGTGTGGGAAAATAAGGTTAACAATAAAATCATGAAAGTTAAATGAAAGAATTGTTGAAGATTGACTGGACGTCATTCCTTCCACATCTCAAAAATTAGGGGCATGGCACCCCCTCCAATCTAGAAAATCTGAATAAAATTTTTTTGGCCCTCCCTTCATACCAGAGATTTTTTTCTTTTTTCTTTTATGTAATGTTTACAATACCTTTTTGTAAAATCTGGTCATAGGCTCCATGTGGTATGCTGACCTTCATGCATCATCTGTAGCTTCTGCAAAACTCCTCCCCCCCAAACTCCCATTTAGTTTTTTATGCCAATCCATGGTATATCAAAACTGTGATGGGAAAAATTGCAATGTGGAAGGGATAACTGTACTTTGTTTCCTTTTTCTTCATGTTTTCTTCTATCCCAGAAGTCCTACAATAAGGTGAAACCTATGTAAGAATCCTCCATACTAGAAAGGGGCTGGTGTGGGCTAGGACAGACCAAGTACATAATTCCAAAGTAGATCCCAGGGACCCTGACTCAAATATGCTTTTAAATGGTCCCAACTGTCCTGATCAGTTTGCTCTCAGCAAACTTTCTCCAATGTTTTGGAATTCTTTTATTCATCACCAGCTTTTAGCATAGTGCCTAGATTATAACAAGTACATAATAAATATTGACTACTTAATGATTGATTCTTGTAGGGAACCCATCACTTTCCCATGGGATCTGTTCCAAGCTTTTAATTCCTCTCACTCCCAATCCCAATATTTCTCACAATAGATAAGATTACCTCTTACTTTAGTGAAATCATGACTTCTCCAATTTCTCTTGTCCTCTCCTCAAAGCTTCTTTTCCCCTTGTTTCTCAGATGAAGATGTGACCTTCCTTTTCACAAAGGTTAACCCTTCTTCTGGTGCCATAGATTCTATGTCCATCTTCCTGAATCCTTGAGGACCTAATTCTATTAACAATCTACATTTGCATCCTCTCTCTTCCTCTATACAGTATCTTCTCTCCTACTTCTATATTCAGGTCCCTCCTAAACTAAAACAAAGAAAAAAAGCAAAGCAAAGTAAAACAAAACAAAACCCTCATCTTTTGATCCTGTTATCCTTTAAATTACTTTCTTTCCATCTGCCTTTCTTTCATAGCCAGTTTCTTAAAAGGGTAAGTTATACCTGTACTTCCTCACCATCTACCCACTTCTTGGCCCAGATAAGTGTAGTTTCTGCTGCTACCATTCCAACGATTAAACAATCAATTCTAGTGGCCTTTTCAAAGTCCTCATCTTCCTCAATTTCTTTGTCAATTGATACCTCCTTCTCTTTTAGATTCCAAAATACTATCTTCTTTTGTTTTTCTCTTGCCTTTTGGATCATTCCCATCATCACTTCAGTGTCTCCTCTTTCTCATGCCTTAGTACAAGTTTTCCCTAAGGTTGTTCTTTCCTCCTCTCTGAGATGTCCACTCTTGGTGATCTCATTATTTCCACAGCTTCAATCCTCACCTCTATAATTATGGCTCCAGAATCTCCAATCTCAGCCTTGACCATGCTTTGCATCTTTCCATTGCATTCACCTGAATATCTAACTGGCCCCTCAAGCTCAACACATAAAATTTGTGCTCCTCTTTCCTCTGAAACTTGCTTGACTTCCTTCTTTCTGCTGCTGATATCACCACCTTCCCAGGAACCCAAACTTCGAATTCCAGTGCTGTTTTTGACTCCTAAGTCTTGTTGATTTCATCCATTTCCTCCTTCACATTTTCACTGGTATCATCTTAGTTCATGTCATTATCATTCATCTGGGCTATTGCAACTTCCTAACTGGTCTCACTACCTCCATGTAATCCATCTTATACATTGTTGACAGATTAATTTTCCTAATGCCCAAGTCTGATCATGTCATTTCCTTACTTAAAAATCTTTAGGGGCAGCTAGGTGGCACAGTGGATAGAGCACCAGCCCTGAAGTCAGGAGGACCTGAGTTCAAATCTGGTCTCAGACACTTAACATTACCTAGTTGTGTGACCCTGGGCAAGTCACTTAATCCCAATTGCCTCAGCAAAAAGAAAAAAAAATCTTTAATGGGAGTTCTAGTACCATGATGGTGGAGTGAGGAAGGAACCTTTTGAAATCCTCTCAAATTCCCCTCCAAACAATTAGAAAACCTCCTCAGAATTAGTCTAGGAACAGGGAAACCACTTACCAGTCCTACAAGAAAGGTCTGTCAAACTGTGATGGGAGGAGATTTACAGCAGGGAGCCTGCAATAAGGCTCCAATCCTTGGGCAATCCATCAATGATATCCTGCCCTCCTTCAAACTAGCAGCCCCCTTGCCAAGTAGTACTCTGTGCAGCACAGCAACTCCATTTCCAGCACAAGCCACTATTGAGAGCTTGACCCTATTGCTTACCAGTATGCTTTAGGAATGGCCAACAATAAGACCACATCCCTGGAGCCTACTAGCAGAGGAACCCTATTTTATAGCAACTCAGGTGAAGATAAGCAACAAGATCTCTCCTCCAGGAGAAAGACTTTTTTTTTTACTGTAGCAATCTAGCAGCAAGGCCCCATACATGGAGCAAATCAGCAACTAAATCTCACATCCAGGGGAGTATAATGAGGAGTCCTCACTCCCTACTGCAAACTAGAAAGAAGCCCGTTCTCCAGAGAAAACAAGCAGTTAAGTCCTGCAGTAAGACAAAGAGCCTCAGCACAAAAGTTTGGGACAATGCAGGACCAGAGCCCAGCTCTCACATAAAAACACCAAATCACCAAAAAAAAAGACAGAAAAAATGATTAAAAAAACAAGAAAAAAAAGCCTCTCATAGAAAGTTACTTATGGTGATATGGAGAATAAAGGCATAAACTTAGAAGAGGACAATAGTATCAAAATGGCTATATGTGAAATCTCAAAGAAATATGAAATTTGGTCTTAAGCCCCCAAAAAATTCTTGGAAGAGCTTAAAAAGAATTTTAAGAAGCAAATTAGAAAAGTAGAAGAAGATTGGGAAAAGAAATGAGAGTAATGCAAAGGAATCTTGAAAAAAGAGTCAATAACATGGGAAAAAATATATAAAAATTTACCATGGAAAATAACTACTAAAAAATAGAATTGGTCAAATGAAAAAGAAAATACAAAAGCTCACTGGAGAAAATCATTCCTTAAAAATTAGAATCAAACAAGTAGTAACTAATGACTCTATGAGACATCAAGATATAATAAAACAAAATCTAAAAAGTAAAAAAAAATGTAAAATTTTTCATCAGAAAAACAACTCACCTAGAAAACAAATCTAAAAGAGATAATATAAAAATTACTGGATTACCTAAAAGCCAGGATAAAAAAAAGATCCTGGACAACTTTCAAGAAATTATCAAAGAAAACTGCCCTGACATATTAGAACCCAAGAACAAAATAGAAATTGAAAGAATCCATTGGTAAATGCCTGAAAGAGATCCTACAATGAAAACTTCTAGGTACATCGTAGCCAAATTCCAGAGCTTACATCAAGAAAAAAACATTGCAAATAGCCAAAAAGAAACAATTCAAAAACTGTGGAGCTACAGTCAGGACTACACAGGATTTAGCAACTTATACATTAAAGAACCAGAGGGATTGGAATGTAATATCTTGGAAGGCAAAGGAATTAGGATTACAACCAAGAATCACCTACAAAGAAAAACTGAATATAATCTTTCATGGGGAAAAACGGATATTTAATGAAATAGAGGACTTTCAAGCATTTCTAATTAAATTCTAGACTGAATAAAAATTTGACCTCTAAATGCAAGTGTCAAGGGAAACATAAAAGGTAAAAAAGAAGCAAGAAAGAAAAGATAAGAAATATAATTAGGTTCAACTGGTTATAGTTCTATATGGTAATATTTGTATTTATTACTCAACTATATTACTATAAGAGCAATTAGAAGAAGTATATGTAGACAGAGAATGTAGATATAAGGTGATATTGATGGTATGATTCTCCAAAAAACAAAATAAGGGATTGAAAAAGAAAAAGAAGAAGGAGGGGAAAGATTGAATGGAGTAAATTATCCCACATAAAATTGGCATGAAAGATCTATTATAATAAAAGGGAAGATGGGAGGGTGAGCAAAGCTTAAATCTTTCTCTCATCAAAATTGGCTTAAAGTGGGAATAATATACACACTTAGTTGGAAACTGAAACCCATCTTACACTATAAGGAAATAAAAAGGGATAGGTATAACAGAAGGGGAGGGAAGACTGATAAAAGGGAGGGCAGATTGGAGAAAGCAGTGATCAGAAGTGGTAAGAAACAGAAGGGGATAAACAAATGAAAAATAATATGGAGGGAAATACAGTTATAACTATAAATATGAAGGGGATAAACTCTTAAAACAGAAGTGGATGGCAGAATAGATTAAAAATCAAAAACTACAATATGTTATTTAGAAGGAACATATTTGAAACAGAGTGATGCACACAGGATAAAGGTGAGGGGCTGGAGTAGAATCTATTATACTTCTGCCAAAGTAACAAAAGCAGAGATAGTAATGATTTCAGTCAAAACAAAAGCAAAAATAGATATTAAAAGAGCTTACCTTAAAATGATAAATACTACTTATTTAAAAGCATCATTAATCATTCTCTATAATGAGGATAAGCTAGAAGGAGTGAAGCAAGGATTCCCACTATCACCTCTATTATTTAGTAATAGAGATTAAATATCTGTAGTCTAGCTTTACCAGATCTCAAATTGTATTATAAAGTGATAATTATCAAAATAATGTAGTACTGGCTAAAAAATAGAGTGGTGAATAAAAGGAATAGATTAGGTACAAATTATAATAAATGACCATAGTAATTTGATATATGATTAACTCAAAGTTCCAAGCTTCTGGAACCAAAATCTCATTATTTGACGAAAAATTCTGGGAAAATTGGAAACTCACTGTGGTAGAAACTAGGTATAGAGGAACATCTTATATCCTATACCAAGATAAGGTCAAAATGGGTACATAATTTACATCTAAAAGATAATATCATAAGCAATTAAGAGACTATGGAATATCTTATCTGTCAGATTTATGGATAAAAAAAGAATTTAAGATCAAAGAAGATATAGAAAAGCATGACAAAATTTAAAATAGATCATTTTGATTATATAAAATAAAGTTTTCCATAAACAAAACCAATGCAACTGAAATTATAAGGAAAGCAGAAAACTGTAAAAATTTAGAGGGGTGTGGTGCCTTTATTAGAGATACTTGTTGCAGAGTTTTTTTATTCCAGTTTTCTGCTGAGTCAAATTTATAAAAATACAAACCATTTCCCAATTGATAAATGGTCAAAGGATTTGAACAGGCAGTTTTCACAAGAAGAAATCAAAGTGGGAGCCAAGATGGTGGCTCTTCTTCAAGCACCTCCAAATTCTTTTAAATAATGACTCTAAGCTATTTTTTAGAGCATCAGAACACACAAAAAGATGGAGTGGAATGATTTTTCAGCTGAAGACAACTTAGAATGTCAGCAGAAAAGGTCTGTAGCACTAGGGTGGAAGACTAGCATGTTGTCTGAGTGCAGGCTAGCTCAGACCTAGCCCCACCTGAGCACCAGCAAAGCAGGAATGGGCCTTGGGGTCCCTGAATCAGCAGTAATATTGGCAGTTTCTAGACCTCTTAGCTCAGAGACAAAAAAAAAAGATTACTTGGAAGGTCAGCAAAAAAGATTTGTCAGTAGGGTGAGAGGGCCTTGGGAAACTAGCAAACCAGGAATGAGTACAAGCTGTAGTGATGACTACAGCTTCCAGAGGCCTTAGCTCATAGGAGGTCTCTCTACCAACACTGATGAAGAACTCTGTTACTTTAGCACACTAAATCTCACAGCTACAATGGAGTGGGGACTTTCCTCACAATTCCAGGGTGAAAAGAGTATTTGTGGTCAGTTCCCTAGAGGGATCTCTGAAAACAACTGCACCAGATCCCTGAAGCTTGGGACACTGCACACTCTGACCTGGAAATGGAGCCCTACTTTAACAAACCAAGTAATAGGCTAGGAAAATGAGCAGACAACAGGAAAAGATTCTGATTATAGAAAGTTATATGGTCACAAGGGAGATCAAAACACACACTCAGAAGAACATAACAAAGTCAAAGTTCCTACATACAAAGCCTCCAAAAAAAATCAGAATGAGAGAGCTCAACTGGATTTTGAAAATCAAATAAGAGAGGTAAAGGAAAAATTGGGAAAATAATTGAGAGTGGTGCAAAAAGAAATACAACAAACTAATGAGGAGAAGAATGCTTTAAAAAGCAAAATTGTCCAAGTGGAAAAGGAGGCACAAAGACTCAGTGAGGAAAATAATGCCTTGAAAACCATAACTGAGCAAATGAAAACTCATAACTTAATGAGAAATCAAGAAACAATAAAACAAAACCAAAAGAATGGAAAAATAGAATATGAAACAACTTGGAAAACAACTGACCTGGAAAATACAATCAGGAGAGATGATCTGAAACTCATTTGCCTATCTGAAAGCCAAGATCAGAAAAAGAGCCTAGACGTCATTTTCCAAGAAATTATCAAGGAACACTGTACTGATATTCTAGAACCAGATGGTAAAATAGAAATTGAGAGAATCCACTGATCAGCTCCTGAAAGAGATCCCAAAATGAAAACTCCCAGCAATATTCTAGTTACATTCCAAAATTCCCAGGTGAAGGAGAAAATATTGCAAGCATTCAGAAACAATTCAAGTATAGTAGAGTCACAGTTAGGATAACACAAGATTTAGAAGCTTCTATATTAAGGGACTAGAGGGCTTGGAATATGAAGTTCCAGAGAGCAATGGAGCTTGAATTACAACTAAAAATCATCTACACAGCTAAACTGAGTATGATTCTTCAGAGGAACAGATGGAAATTCAACAAAATATAGGACTTTCAAGCACTCATGATGAAAAGACCAGAATGGAACAGATAATCTGATTTTCAAATACAAAATTCAGGAGAAGCATAAGGAGGTAATCAGGAAAGTGATATCATAAGGGACTTAAAAAGGTTTACTTTCCTAAATGGAAGGATGATATTTGTAGCTCAAAAGAACTTTATCATTATTATGGCAGTTAGGAGTATATATAGACAGAGGGCACAAGTGTGAGTTGAAATATGAAGGGATAATATTTAAAGAAATAAAATTAAGGGGTAAGAGAGAAATATAATGGGAGAATGGGAAAGAGAGATGTGGAATGGCATAAATTATCTGCCATAAATGAGGCAATAAAAAGCTTTTACAACAGAGAAGAAGGGGAGAGGGGAGGAGAAGTGAGAGCACTTTACTCTCATCAGAATTGACTCAAAAGAAGAAATAACATACTCAATAGGGGTATAGAAATCTTACCCTGCAGGAAAATTGGAGGAGAAGGGCATATAAGAAGAGAGGACATATTGGGGGAGGAGTGGTCAGAAATAAAACACTTTTGGGGAGAGTTAGGATGAAAGGAGAGAGAAAATAGAATAAACAGGGGGGAAATGCAGTTAGCAATTGTAATTGAAAAAAGAATTCTGAAGGAAGTTTCTCTGATGAAAATCGATATAGGTATGTATAGGCAACCGAGTCAAACTTATATATATATGCCATTCCCCAATTGATAAATGATTAAAAGATATGAACTATGCCCAAAGGAGTATAAAGTCATACCTATCCTTTGATCTAACAATATCACTACTAGGAATGAATCCCAAAGGAAATAAAAAAAGGAAAAGAACCTATATGTACAAAAATATTTATAGCAGCTCTCTTCTCAGGGCAAAGAACTGGAAACTGAAGATATGCCCATCAACTGAGGAAGAGATGAATAAATTATGGTATATGATTATGATGGAATATTCTTGTTCTATGAGAAATAATATGCAGGATGCTCTCAGAAAAACCAGAAAAGTCCTCCATGTGCAAAGCAAAATGTACTATGCACAAAGTAATAGCAATGTTGTGGGATGATCAGCTATGAATAACTTTACTATTCTCAACAACACAATAACCTAAAACTACTCTGAAGGATTTATGATGAAAAATGCTATCCATACCCGGAGAAAGGACTGATTGTGTCTGAATGAAGATTGAAACATACTTTTTTTTAAACTTTATTTTTCTTGAGGTTTTTTTTTTTGAGGGAATGGAATTTATGTTTTCCTTCACAACATGACTTTTCTGGAAATGTTTTGCATAACTTCATATGTAACTTTTTAATGGGAAGTATAAGTAGAAAGGAAGGGAGAGAATCTGGAATGCAAAGTTTTCAAAAACAAAAGCAAAATTGCTTCATATGTAACTAGGGGAAATAAAAATATTTAAAATATAGATAGATACATACATACATAAAGAAATCAAAGTTATCTATAGTCACATTAAAAAATGCTCCAAATCACCATTGATTAGAAAAAATGCAAATTAAAACAACTCTCTGATATCACATCACACCTATCAGATTGGCTAATATGACAAAAAAGGAAAATTTTGGATGTTGGAGGGGACATGGGAAAACTGGAACACAAAAGTACTATTACTAAAACTGAACTAATTCTAGAGAGCAATTTGGAACTATGCCCAAAGGGATATAAAACTGAATACCTTTGGATCCAGCAATACCACTGCTAGGTCTATATCCCAAAAACATCCCTAAAAAGGCAAAAGTTCCAATTTATACAAAACTATTTATAACAGTTCTTTTTGTGGTGTAGAGACCTGCAAATCGAAGGAATGTCCATCACAATCAGCTGTGTGTTTATGATTGTAAAAGAATATTATTGCTATAAGAAATGACAAGATTTATATGAACTGATGAACAGAACCAGGAAAACATTGTATACAGTAACAACAGTATTTTTGATAAAGACTTGTGACGACTTAGCTATTCTTAGCAATACAATGATCCAAGACAATCATGAAGGACTAGTGATAAATCACACTATCTGCCTCCAGAGAAAGAATTGATATTGATTGCATATGGACCGAAGCAGGTTATTTTTCACTTTTTTCATTTTTTTATTTGTGTATTCTTGTACAAAATGACTAATATGGAAATATTTTACATAATTGAACATGTATAACCTATCTGTCTACCAACAAGGGGGTGGGGGAAGGGAGGGAAGGAGAGATAGAATTTGGAACTTAAAACTTCAAATAAAAATGTTAAAAATTGAAAAAAAACAAAAAACAAAAAACAACCAATCTTAGTGACTCCCAGTGTCTAATGAATAAAATCCAAAATCTTCAGTCTGGCATTCAAGGTCCTCCATAATTTGACTCTAATTTATCTTTTTATCCTTACTTCTTGTATCTAGGCTCTAGCTAAACTGGATTAGTGACTGTCTTAAATTTTCCACCTATGTTTTTGTTCATGCTCCTACTCCTCTTGGAATGTTTCTAAACCTATTGAAATTTTACCCATCCTTCAAATCCCAGCTAAACTATCGCTTCTTTTATGAAGCCTCCCTTGCCCTCATAACTTGGAAATTATCTCTCCTTCCTGAAACTCTCACAGGACTCTGCACTCTTACGCATTTAATACTAAATCAATAAATATTGTACTTACTATATACCAGATACTATATTAAGTGCTGGAGATATAAAGAAAGGTAAAATCTTCTTGATGACATTACCATCTAATGGGGGAGACAATATGCAAATAACTATGTACAAGCGAGCTATATAGAGGCTAAATTGGAAATTTTATCATGATCTATTTTATATATGTCTTATATATGATATTAGACCAGAGATATGAAACTCACAACCCACAATACTGAGTACCACCGAATCAGATTAAATGGAATTAGGAAATATTGACAAAATGAATAAAAATATAATAAGCATAGATAATATTGCATTTAAAACTAAATTATCATGTGGCCCACAGGGATCCTTGTATATACCTTAGTGACTTCCATTTCTATTTGAGTTTGATACCAATGGATTAAAATCTAAACTCATGGAAGGCTAGGATTTTTAAAAAAAATTATCTTTGTGTACCTTCTAGAATTTTGCATATAGGAAATTTAAAAATGATAGTTGTTACCCAGAGGGCCATTGGCTTGGCTCTTTCTGAGAGTGAGGAGTGTCAAGATGAAGGAAGGTAAAGGAAAAAGAAACTTGGTTTTATATCAATCACACAGCTTATCTGATATTTTTAATTAAAATTTTCTGGCTCTAGACTCTCTTGTGTCCATTAAAATGGCAAATTTAAATAAACCCATAATTCAATTTATTTAGATCTAACTAAGAGTTATTAAATTATATTATATTTCAATAAATCAATATTTTAAATGCTTACTATGTGTCAGGTACTATGCTAAGTACTGGGGACAGCAAAAATGATAGTTTCTGCCTTCAAGAAGCTTACATTCAAATGAGGGAAGACAAAGGAAACTGAAGAGCAGAATGTACCAATAAAGGGGAATGGAGAAGTATGGAGAGTCAGAATTGAGCATGGCTAGGAGAGGAGTGATAGGATAGTACTGAATACTTGGTAAGTGTTTAATAAATACTTGTTGATTGCTTGCTGTGCCTAATGCAAATTATTGGGCAAAGTGATGGGATTACAAAGAAGAAATAAACAACTTAGAAACTACAATTATCTTTAGAAACCCAAGGGAGCATCTCAGTATCTATAAGAGGAGACAAAGTTTTGCCCCAGCCTCTCAAGATCAGCAGTTTGGAATTTGTCAGAACCAAATATGTCCCTACTGGAACATCTCTGTGGTGTAAATTAGGATGGGCATAATGAGTTCAGGGTGATAATAAGCCTGGGGATGTTTTTGGGAGGAGGCCTATTACTAAGCAGAGTTATGCTTATAAGAGTTCAGAAGGTAAATAAAAGTTTGAGATGTGTAAAACCTATTTTTTCAAAGCAGGACACACATTCACTCATGCCCCCACAGGTTGGTTGGTCAAAGACATTCAAAGACCACGGGGTGATTGATATCTAAGTGGTATTTGAAGTGGATTTAAGTGACCCAGAGATGCACAAAATTATCAGTCTCACTCTCCTGGTCATAGAAGTCCTGTGACAAGAAAAAAATAAGTCATAATATACAGAAAAAGGAAAGAAGGGGGAAGGATTATATGTGTGTGTATTTTGGGAAGATGAGAATCAATTTGTGTGAATCTCTTCCCTAAATAGGATCATCCCTTCTCTCCAACCCAGGAGCACAGGTTTTTCCAGCTAGCAAATGCTGGGGTGTGTCATTCCCTGTTAAAGATAATACCCAACACCCTAACCTTTGAGCCTAAAGATTTCTGTTTTCAGGAAAGGGACCACTCCAAAGGATAATATTTTTTTTATAGATGGTACCAGTACAAAGATGAACTCAGGTCTCAGCTGATCAAGATTTTCAAATGAGCTTTGGTTGTTCTATTCATCCCACCCTGGGGCAAATTGACTTACTCTGGCTGGCACAGATAATTAGACTGTTGGGCTGAGCCTAAAGATCAGTGTACTAGTCAGCTGCACATTTTCTTTCATCATGGCAGAAAAAGAATTGTAAATAGAACAGGTATCCATTGATTATAGATCCCCAGGAGAACATGTGTCTTTGAGAGCAGAGATTATTACAATTTTGTTGCACAGTAATCGGGCACGAAGTTAACACTTAAAAAATGCTTGAAGTGAATTTAAGTGATTTGGAGAACAGTCAATGTGGCACATAAATGAGTAGAATATTATTAGGAAATGATGCATTGAGTATAGCAAGACTTATATAAATTGATGAAGACTGAGCTGGGCAGAACCAAGAAAATAACATGCATAAGGATTAAAAAAGGTATTTAACCAAGATTAGTCTTTGTCCTGAGAATTGAAGACAATATCTCTCTATCCTTATTAAAGAGGGAGTTAACTTTGGATGTGGAATATGACACATCTTGGCTTTCTTTTGCCTTTTTTGTATCTTTAGCACTTAGCATGGTATCTTACATGCTGGTAAAAGTTTACTGATCGATTATTTTGTTTAAATGTCTTTCTTCCCTTAAGACAAGGAGCAAAGATTTTATTACTCTACTAACAGTGGGCTAAATCCATAAGAGTTTTTAACAATTAACATGGAGGAAGACAAATTCCTAGACTTCTTAAATGTTTTTCTTTATTACATGGTGGGGGATGACTGTGGTATAAAAACAAATGACAAAATAAAACTTTTTTCTTTCAAAAGCAGACTGCACAATTAAGGTAAAGGAAGTTAACTGGGAATTTAAAGCTTCCTATTTCAACTCCAACTCCTTATATCTATAAAACATTCATCAAAAAGATCTGCTCAAATGCTTTTTTCTCAGAAACCTTTTTCCAACAGGGGAGACATTAATCCTTAGAACAGAAACAGTGATTCTGGTCCTTGGAAAAACCACTGATTTGATTATGTTTCTAGTTACAGTTAAATTTCCACACCTCTTACTTTCAAGATATATGAGTCCAAAGAAGAGAAAAGGCTGAATTTGCTTTGAGTTTTACAAACAAGCAGAGAAGGGCATGGAGAACATGAATTGTTCCCCAAATCTGAGAAACATAGCACTCTGGGAAGGGGAAGAGTCAGGGTGGAAGAAACCCTAGTAGTTTGAGAGAGAGATGAATTTAAGGCAGAAAATAGTCTTAGTTCACCCAGTAAATGGTAAATTTGTAGAACTTGTTATCCCAAGACATGTTGGGAGGCTGAAAAATAACTAGTAAGAGAAATAGTTTTGAAAAATGAATAGCAGATTTATAATGGGTTAATAGGCAAAGTAAGATGTCATGGATGATCTAGAATAGTGGAAAGGGGCAATCTTTGAAACCAGGAAGACTGGCACATACTACTGACTATCATCATCACTGAAGCTCTCAGTGATCTAGGCACTAGTACTCACTCTGGCTATAAGCTGCCCAAGAAGGTCCTGAACTATAATGATAGATGGAATTTCTTTACTTGTGACTCCTTTTCTTTGACAACTACTATCATACTGACACAGAGCCCAATCATTTCTTGCCTAGACAATTGTAACAGCCTTCTTTCTCAAGTTCCTCCCCAACAATTCATCTTCTCCACAGCTGACAAAGTAAGTTTTTCCTTAAGCACAAATCACTTCCTTACCCAGTAAATTCCAGGGGTTCCCTATTACCTCCAAGATAAAACCCTCTGTTTGGCTTTTAAAACGTTTTACAACTTGCTACCTTTCTTCTCCAATCTTCTTACACTTTGCTCCTCTTTACATACTTACTCTACAAAGCAATGACCCTGGCTTCCTCTGCTGTTCTTCACACAAGATATTCTAATTCCTGATTTTACATTTTCACTGACAGTTGTGGAATCCTCTTTCCTCAGCTCCACCTCCTAGCTTCCTTCATAAAGTCCCACCTTCAGCAATAAGACACAATTCCCCTCGATACTAGCATCTTATTCACCCACTGAGATTATCTCTGATTTACACTGTCTATATCTTACATATAAAAGAATTGTTTGTATGCTTTCTACCCTATTGAAATGTGAGTTCCTTTTTTGGGGTTGGGGGGAGGCTTTCTTTGTATTCTCAAGGTTTAGCACAGTGTCTAACACACAGTAAACATTTTTGTTGAATTTCAGGGTCCTTTTTACTAAAGAAATAACAGATCTGGTCCCTATGCCTACACCCAATCCTTCCATTAAAATTTAATGATAAGGACAACCATACCCCAAATCCTAGTTTCTCAGATACTTAGATGCCCTTAGAAATCATTTATCCTAGACTAATCTTCTACACTAATTTTCCAGTTGAGGAAACTAAGGCCCACAGAAGTTATTAGCCCAAAGTTAAACATGGTGGCAGGCTTCTCAAGTCCTGGAGGAGGGGGTGAAAGAGAGGTGACAGCTAGGTGGCACGGTGGATAGAGCAGCAGCCCTGAAGTCAGGAGGACCTGAGTTCAAATATGACTCAGACACTTACCACTTCTTGACTGTGTAACCCTGCGCAAGTCACTTAACCCCCATTGCCTCAGCAAAAAATAAAAATAAACAAACAAATAAATAATAAGTAGCAGAGCTGGGCTTACAACCTAAGTCTTTTGATTCCTTGTGCTTTCTCCTGTTATCCTGCTCTCCCAAAGGGTTCTACTTCCAGGTCAAGCAGAATTCTAGACAAAATCTCATATGGATGAACCAGAGTAGCATTTCTGATGTTTTAATTTCTGGACTGAAGAACCTATTTTGCTGCTCACTTAATAAATTTTCTGTCTCAGCTTATCCCCCTCCCCAACCTTTTAAAGGAGAATACTCCACATATAAATGATCTGTAGACAAATAAAAGAATTAATGTGAGAGGCTGTAGTTGGGGTATTTATCAGAGGAGATTTGTTCCCAGCTTCTTAAATTGTGATTCCTAATCCCATAAGAAGTCTGGTAAGTGAATGTGGGGATTGCAAAATTATGATTTATTATCAGTAAATGTTTGATTTGTATATCTATTTTATATACTTACATACCTGGGTTCACATAAAAATTTCTCTGTAAAAAAAAAGGATCGTGAGTGGAGAAAGCATAAGAAACCCTGTTCTAGATGGTCTTTGAGGTGACTTCCAAGAAGATATAAAAGTACAACACATCCTGTTTTTTTTTTTTTTTTTTTTTTTTTCAAGTCAAGGCTATGCCTTATGGTCAAAACTATTCCTACGACCTTGGTTTAATCTACAATACCTACATCTATATGAAAACACATCCAATTCAAGGAACTTGACAGAATATTGAGGCAATTCTCTACTTCTCCCAAGCTAGAACAGCAGACTCACATACATACAATCTAGGGAGTGTGTGTATGTATGTGTGGGGTGCTCTTCCAAGCATCTCCGGAAATATAGGTTCATAACTGTCTCCTTCATCCTACCTTTTCACTTTTACTACTGACTAATTGATGCAAGAATTTATGATTTTCAAGGATTAGGCAAAGGGGATTGGTGAATTTCAACAGAATAGAATAGAACTCTTCTATTCTCCCTGCCTTCCCCGCCTCTCCACTCCCGCCATTGTGGACACCTGAATTGACTGGGTTAAGTGAAGTGCAGAGTGCAGATTATTCGGATGGGCAGAATTCTTTTCATTCCCATTTCTCTCTTGCGTTTTTCTCCATGAAGTCTGGTTAACTTCACAAGATAAAAATAAGGCAAATCGTCAGGCAAGTGGTCACAACTTGGGAAACTGAGGCATAGAATAGGGCAGGGGTTGAGCCATGTAATTAGGACTGAAGTGGTATTGGAATACAGATTTGACTTCCTTTCCATTGCCTTTCTCCCTTCAGAACAACCATACTCCCTTCCCTGCGCTTGACTGCACTCTGGTGCCTGTGCTTTCCCAGGGACAGATTTCCTTCGGGAAGGTTTGAGTTCCCCCTTCGTCCCTCACCTCCTCTCTTCGCACCTATTCGGGATTTAGATGTCCCAGTACCCAGCCTTCCCTGGAAGCTCCAAGGGTGCCAGAGTCTAAATGGGTATCCTTCAGACTGAGTTCCACCTTACCTGTGCAGCAGCGGCTACAGCTCGGGAGAGGATGCGCCTGGGCGGGTGTCAGACGGCAGGCGGCAGACTGGGGTAGCTCGGCTCCTTACCTGCTACCTTAGCCGGCTCCGCCGCTGTCCTGGGAAAGACCGAGGGAGGCAGAAAAGGAGGCGGAGGCGGGGAGCGCGGGGGCGGGGGAGACAGAAGGGCGGGGGCGCGTGTGCGCCAGGCAGTGGCCACGCGAGGAAATCCTGGGAGGGAGCGATCTAGATAGCTGTGTAGCTAGCGCTCGCGATCGCACAGCACCGCAGATGCGTGCTGTTTTCTGTCTGGGACTGGGAGTTCCTGATCTGACCGTGGGATCCCAGAAGATTGCCTAAGGGAGCTCTGGACCGGGCTGGCGGGCCATTCTTCCTCCCCTGCTCAGCCCACTCCGCCCTGGCCCTGCCCGGGCTCGGCCCGCCTGCAAACTGAGGTTTTGGCTCTGCTCCCCTAATCGGAGAACGGTTCACCCTGTGGCTTTTGCAACCCAGGATCGAACCTCCTGGGCTCGGCACTTGGAGTGTAGTCCAGTCAGGTCGCGTTAGAAAGGCCAGAAGCTGTTTCGCATATAACTTTCCCGCAAAATTTGAATTCCTAACTTTCTAATGGTACTATCTCAGCCAAAGGAGATGTGAGCTGGGAGCATGGGCTCCAGAGCTCACACTAGGGTTCCAGTTTGGAGTGGAGTGAGGAGTGGCCCGGGGCTGGGGATTTTATATATCCTTGTTTTGGCCCGTTCTCTAGAACTTGGGAAGTAATAAAAAAGGAAAAGAACTTATATGTACAAAAATATCTATAGTAGCTCTCTTCTCAAAGCAAAGAATTAGAAACTGAGGAAATATGCATCATTTGGGAAATGGATGAATAAATTGTATATGATTGTGATGGAATATTCTTGTTCTATGGGAAACGAAGAGCAAGATGCTCTCAGAAAAACTTGGAAAGTCCTCCATGAAGTCAAGCAAAGTGAAATGAAAGTACTGTGTACAAAGTAAAAGCAATGTTGTGGATCATCAGCTGTGAATGGCTTTGCTATTCTCAACAATACAATTATTCATGACTGTTCTGAAGGACTTATGATGAAAAATGCTATTCATACCGACAGAAAAAAAAACTGATTATGTCTGAATACAGTTTGAAATACATTTTTTCTTGAAGTTTTTTTTGTTTTGTTTTGGTTTTTTTTTTTTGGTGGGGGCAAGATGTATGTTTTCTTTCCCAATATGATTTTCATGGAAATGTTTTGTCTAACTTCACATATGTCTTCTTCTTTTTTTCTTTTTTCTGCTAAGGCAATTGGGGTTAAGTGACTTATCTGGAGTCACACAGCTAGGAAGTGTTAAGTGTCTGAGACCAAATTTGAACTCAGGTCCTCCTGACTTCAGGGCTGGTACTCTACCCACTGCACCACCTAGCTGCCCCTACATGTGTGTTCTTAAAGAGGGGTGTCTGTGGGGAGGAAAGGAGAGAATCTGGGACTCAAATTTAAAAAAACAAATGTAAAAAACATTAGCCTTGTGAAGTAGTTCCCTGACATTGGAAATATTCAAAGATTTGGGGTGGTGGTAGGTTCTATAGAAAGTATTCCTCTACCAATTGAGAGACTAGACTAACTGATCTCTAAGTCATTCATTTCCAAGTGTAATTTTCTGTGCCATCTTGATGTCATTCTTGACTCCTTGCTTTCAATTCATGTGAGGTAATTAGCAAGGACCACAGGTGGCACCTGAAGGAATCTAATAGGCAGAGGTGAAGAGGGAGGGCATTCCAGCCATGGGGGAAAAGCTCAGTAAAGACAGAGAAACAGGAATTTGGATGTCATATACGAGGGAAAGTTAGTGAATCAGTTTGATGAGAATAGACTGTGTGAAGAAGAGTAATATCAAATACTGGTAAGGCAGGAATAACATTGTGACAGTTTTAAAATGCCAGGCTGGCAATTCTGTTTTTTATCCTAGAGATAATAGGTTGCCACTGAAGATTTTTTTTAATAGGAGAGTGGTGTGGCTGGATTTATCTTCTAGGAATAATAATTTGATAATTGTGTGGGATGTGAATTGGAGAGAGAGAGAGACAGAGACAGAGACAGAGAGAGAAAGGTGGGGGAAACAAGAAAATCAGTTAGGTGGCAAAAATTTAGATAAGAAGAAATGAGGCTTTGAATGAGGCTAAATATTGTGTTAGTTGGTTAGATGCCAGAAATGAAGATAGATGCCATCAACATAGTATTATTGAGAGATAGGAACTTCTGAAGAACATGATCGTCTGTAGATCACATTCACTTTTCTTTTTGTCTTCCATGGCACAAATGAGTTACCATAACTATATGTTTGATGCTTCAATTGATTTTCATCAAGGAGATTTGTTTGCTTCTATACGTGAAAGAGAAGACCTTGTTGGAGAAGAAACCCTCTAAAGCTGCATTTTACTTTACCAAGTCAAATTTATTTATTTATTTATTTGCATTTGGCAAGGAAGCAGAGTGTTGTTTTATATTTTCCGTGCCTTTCAGTCATTCAATATAGGGAACTCTTGCTGTAAAAATCCTTCCACCATCATAGATATGAGAGAATTATCTGAGTCACTGAGAAGTTAAATGACTATAGGCATAGTCACCAAGCTAGTATGGATCACAAGCAGTTTGCTGATTTCAAAACAGGCCCTTTAATCCACCCTGCCTCTCCCATTCATACCCTCTTTAGCACTTTTCTTTAGTCTGCTGTTGAATACTATTTGTGAAATCCTGCCTGTCCTTTTTATTTTTTTCTTCCATGTTACCTTCAATGCATGTATATATTATTCTCTTAAAAATTTTGTAAAGGGGAAGGGAGAAAGCATTTATATGATGCATACTATGTACCAGATACTGATTATACACACACACACACACACACACACACACACACACACACACACACACACACACATATATATAAAATCTCACTTGATCCTCCCAATAACCCTTCCAGGCAGTTGCTATTTTCATCTCCATTTTACTGTTGAGGTAACTGAGGCAAACAGAAAGGTTCAGTGTCATCCTAGCTAGCAAGTGTCTCAGGTCACATTTAAATTCAGGACTTCCTGACTCTAGGCTCAGCAATCTATCCACTTCACCAGTTTCTAAAAGAAATTAGTCAGTCCTATTAATTTTTTTTTAGGGGGTGGTGGTCATGATAATGTCTGAGTTTTTTTAAAAATAAGAATAAAAATTATTTGGTGCTTTCCCCTCTTTCAACAATCTTAAAATGAGATAATTGCCCTGATTTGACCTCATCTATATATAATACAGTGTTCATTTTTGAAAGTCATACTTGAAAAATTGAAGCATGATTGGAATGGTAAAGAAATCTGAAAATCATGAATTATAGCAAATAGATTCAGGAACTGGAGATGTTTAACCTGGCGGAGATAAGAAGTAATGGGGAACTACTAGCTTTCTTCAAATATTTAAAGGGCTATCATGTGGAAAAGAAATTAGAATTGAATTATATTAGAATTCTATCATTCCAAAGGGCAGCACTAACCTCAATAGAGCTACAAGGAGGCAAATTTCAATACACTATTAGTATTATCTATATAACAGTATCTCTTTCTCTCTAATATGTATAAGATGTGTATATGTGTGTCTGCATACATGTATGTATGCACATATGTATGTATACACACGTATTTGTGTATATGGGTATGCATGCCCATGTATGCGTATACAAACTGTGTGTATGTATAGATGCATGTATACATGCATACATATGAACCTGCTCATATTTAGAGCTGTTCAAAAGTGATGATGCCTTGTAAAGTAGTAATCTGGCATTGGAAGTATCCAAGGATCTGGGGGGAGGGGTTCTCTGTTAATTGAGGGATTGGACTAAGAGATTTCTAAGGTCATTCATTTCTAAGTGTAATATTCTGTGCCACCTTGATGTCAACTTTGATTTCTCACTTTCAATTCACTTAACATAAGCAGCACACATATTGTTTTTACTTCAAAACATCTCTTTGATAGATCCTGATTCTCTCCATTCATTCAGATACCATTCTTATTAAGAACTTCTTTTCCTCTGTGAACTACTGTGATAGCTTCTTTTTGGTCTCCCTGTCTCTTCTCTGCCCATTCCAAATTGATCCTCCACACAGTTCCCAAAGAGATTTTCCTAAAATATAACTCTGCTCATGTTTTCCAACTAAATTCCAGTGGCTCCTTATTACCTCCCCAGGATATAAAGTACTTTGATTGGCATCAAAGCCTTTCACAAGCTGACCCCATTCTACCATTATCAGTCTTCCTGTATCCTATTCTTTTTATCCACTCTGCAATATACTGTCTGTTCCTCATAAGAGA
>JAJPUD010003297.1:120747-165828 GCA_023553655.1 Myrmecobius fasciatus | reverse complement strand
AACATACTCTGTAGACTCTGAATGTACTCTGTGTCTTTTGTGTGTACCTATTTTTATGTAATTTCTTTTATTAGAATGGAAGTGTTTTGAAGATGGGGACTGATTTTGTCTTTCTTTGGATCCCTAGCATTTAGCATAGTGCCTGCCACATCATGTTTAATAAATGTTTATTGAGTGATCAATTGATTAATACTCTATATGTCATGTTGTATGTTGCTAAGTCATAATGCAATTCCTGTTCTCACATTTTCAGTAAGTGGTGTGCTCAGGCAATGGGACTCTACCTTCTTTGGGAGTGAACCTCCCAAAGATGTCAGACTAGATGGAAAACTAGTTGGGATTTCCTAATTTTGGGTGGAGGTTGTTGTTCATCCTTCTTGTTGGCTATATAAAAGAAACCAATTGTGTTTGGGAGTTGTAAGCAAAGTGAATGGAACAATGGAATTTAGACTGGGTATTAGCAAATGGGGAGAAAAGAAGATTGGGGTAGGTTTTGGAAGCTTTCTGAATTTACATCTAGAAAAAAAAATCTTCAGAAAGACAAAATGCTTCAGATAATAATGTTGGCCACAATCTTTTCCATATCTATCTCTTCCCCACCATCCCTGCCTCATCAACCAATCCATGGACACACAAGTAGATCCTTGTACTATCTACAACCAGAACTGCTGGCATAGAGCCCTCAGCCTAGGTGTCTCCTTTTGATTCTAAGGACTGTCGTCTATCTTCCCAACCAAATTCCTGGCGTCTCGCCCTATATCAAAGTCTTCCCTGAGATTAGTGCAAGCAGCCTCTGGCCTTATGGCTCAGAATTGAAGTCAATGTTTCATATTCTGGATTTTTATAAAGCCTCTGAGAGTATCCAATTGCTTTACTAAACATTTCTCTTTATACTTCCCCATTATTCTTCCCCTTCAACTGGTTTCTACTTTCTATTTCCCTGAGAATCTGGCCTGAGTTATTTGGCTCTGGCCAAATTTAACTTTCATTCTCAGGGAGATAACTATATGGGTCCAGACCCTCCATAGAACAAACCACTGTTGCTTTTAGCTTAAAGGATAAGAATTCACCTATACCTTCCTACTTATTTCAAAGATCATTGACTTTGGATTCATAGGTCTTAGGTTAAAATTCTGCCTTGGAAGCTTCCTGTATGACTATGGACATCATTTTCCCATCTCATCTGTAAAATGTGGCAAAGATTTTGCAGTGGCAAGGAACTGGAAAATGAGTACATGCACAACAGTTGGGGAATGACTGAATAAGTAATTATTACAAATGTAATGGAATATTATTGTTTTATAAGAAATGATGATAAGAAATGAAGATGATTTCAGAAAAGCCTGGAAAGAGTTATATAAACTGATGCTAAGTGAAGTGAGCAGAACCAAGAGAATGTTATATATAATAACAACAAGATTATGTGATGATCAACTGTGATGGTTTCTCAATGATGGGGTGATTCAAGGAAATTCCAATAGACAAGATGGTAAATGCCATCTCTATCCAGAGAGAGAACTATGGAGACTGAATGGGGATCAAAGCAGAGTATTTTCCTCTTTCTTGAGTTGTTGTTGTTTGTTTGCCTGTTTTTAATTTCTTGTGTGGTTTTTTTTTTTTTGCTTTTGAGTTGAATTTCCTTGTGCAATGTGATAAATATGGAAATACATTTAGAAAAATTGCACATATTTAATGCATATTGGATTACTTGCTGTCTTGAGGAGGGAAGAGGGAAGGAAAGAGGGAGAAAATTTTGGAAGACAAGATTTTGCAAAGATGAATGTTGAAAACTATCTTTGTATGCATTTGGGAAAAAATATTTTTTAAAGAAAAATGTTTACAACAGAAATCCTCAATGTACAGATGAAAGGATATTAATGTGTAAGATATGACTTTAAAGAAAAAAATGTGGGAGAGAGATGAGGTGGCCCCCTTTGTCCCTTCCAGATCTGGGTCTATTATCCTACCTCCACTGTTCTGAATGCCTGTCCTGAAGTGGTACAGTAAATAGAGTGTTGGACTTGGGGCAGAAAGCCCACAAATGGCTTATTAACTTTGTGACTCTGGACAATCATTTAATCTGCTTCAGCCTGTTTCCTCATCTCTATAATAAGGATAATAATAGCACCTACCTCTACCTCACAGGGTCTTTGTGAGGATCAAATGAGATGAGATTTGTAAAGTCCTTTATAACCTTAGGGCAATTATAAAAATGCTACATAAATGGGAGAATTTGGGAAGCGTGGGATTTAAAGTTAGAAAGGTGACCCACAATATACCTAAATGCTACTGAATAAGATTAAAATATTATTGGGACATATTTAATCAAATCAACAAAATAAAACAATAGATAATATGTTAAAATACAATAAAATGTAGATATGTACTATATGTGTACATACATAAATATATATTGTATACACACATATATACTGCATATTATAATATATACATATTTATACAATAGTATAATAGTTACATATTTATAAAATATACATACATATATCCAATATATGTATTATAAACATGTATACAAAACATACATATTATATAATACTACATTTTAAAACTAAGTTAATATATAAAGCTCACAATGATCTTTGTCTAAGGTTTGACTCTACTGATTTAATACAATGTTTCATTTTTACAGCTGAGAAAACTAAGGCACAAAGAAGTTTGACCAAACTATGACTAAAGAAGGAATAAAGTAGCAGAGCCAGGATTCAAATCCTCATTTCTAGCTTTAAAGATAGTGCTCTTTTTACTGCAGTATTAATGAATGTGGCAGATTTGTGATTCTTAAGGTTTCCTTGCAGTCCCTAGTTCTACTGAGTGATTTTCTGTTTCCTTCTTAGTTTGCTGTCTGTGATGGAGACTTAAAGAATGTAGGTGTGGTTCACTTTCACCCAGGGCCCAGGTCTCTCTGAGAGAGCTTAATGCTGAGGGGAATTGAGTTTTTCCTTTTAGCTGCATTATCTTTCTTTTTCAATTAAATTTAATTTTTTCATGCTTTTTAATAATAACTTTTTATTCTCAAGATTCATGGAAACATTCACCCTTGCAAAACCTTGTGTTCCAAATTTTTCTTCCTCCCTTCTCCCCTTCCCCCCTTCTTCTCTTCCCCTAGACAAAAAATCCAATATATGTTGAACATGTACAATTCTTATATATATATATATTTCCACATTTATCATGTTGCACAAGAAAAATCAGATCAAAAAGGAAAAATGAGAAAGAGAAAAAAAGCAAACAACAAAAAAAAAGGTGAGAATACCACATTGTGATTGACATTCAGTCTCCATAGTCCTCTTTTTTGGAACTGTATTCTCTTTCACCTAACCAGATCTGGTCATATTTCTGACCTGAAACCTCATAACTATGATTAACCCTGCCTCATAGACTCAACTAGGCAGTTTGAAGAAGAGGCCAGTGGTTGTGGGCCTTGTCAAGCGAGTGGGTAGATTTGAGGGGAGAATGTGCCATCAAGATATCTGGAATTCTGTTTTGTTCTTTGAATGAAAATAATTTTATTTTTTATTCTGAACTTAACTTTACATGACCATAAAATGTTAAACATATATTTTAAGTTATATTTTTGAAGGGCAGCTAAGTGGCTCAATGGACAGAGTGCCAGGCCTGGAGTCAGGAGGGCCAGGACCTGAGTTCAAATCTGGTTTCAGACACTTATTAGCAATATGACAGTGGGGAAGTCACTTAATCCTGTTTGCCTCAGTTTCCTGATCTGTAAAATGAGCTGGAGAAGAAATGGCAACTCATTCTACTATCTCTGTCAAGAAAACCTCAAATAGAGTCCTAGAAAGTTGAACACGATTGAACAACTTTTTGAAAATAAACTTTAACATATAAATTATTGTAGAACATATGATCCCCTTCCATTCTTTTTTGTCTATTCCTAAATTTGTATGTGCATTTTACCCTTCTATATAGTCATAATCAGTATGATTGCTGTTATCCTTGCTTGTATTATTTCTTTGCTTTGTAATTTTTTATATCTTTTTATATTTGGAGTTAGAATGATTGGATCAGAATCCTAGCTTTGCTACTGTCACCTGGGAAAATCATTTCCATGCTCTGGAGATCAGTTTTTTCATCTATAAAATAAAAAGCTGGTCTAGATCAGAGGCTTTTAACTTCTTTTGTGTCATGGATTCTTTAACAGACTGATGAAACCTATGACCCACTTCTAAGATAATACTTTTAAATAACTGGGAAATATACTCCCAGTTCACAGACCTTCTGAAATCTCTTTGTGAATTTATGGATTAAAAATTCTTGGTTTAGGTGATTTCTGAGTTCTTTTTCAATTCTAAATCCTAGGATCTTATTCTATTATAAGGCTAAATCCTATAATGCTAACCCAGAGCTTTTGTGGCTTGATGAAAAGAAAGCAGTATTAGGAGTGAGATGAGCTGACTTTACATCACAATTTTGTTATCTATTATGTGTGTGGTCGTGGGGGAGACATTTAATAATAGTTAATATTTACACAGTGCCTACTATGTGCCAGACATTGTGCTAAGGGCTTTACAATTATTATCTCATTTGATTCTCACAACAGTCTTGGGAAGTAGTTGCTATTACTAGTCCCATTTTACACATGAGGAAATTGAGGTAAAAAGGGGTTAATGACTTGTCCAGGGTCACATAGCTAGTAAGTATATGAGGCCAGAGTTGAACTCCTTTAACCCTTTAACCCCCTCCAACCCCCACTACTATTATGCAATTCTACCAGCCTGTGTAAGTGTATCTGTTTCTCTATGATTCTTCCTTGATTTGTCATTTTTGCCAATTTTATGGATGCTTTCTTTGTTATTTAGTATAACAATGATGCCATTTTAGTGGAATAGGATTATGGTTATGAACATTTGAAAAAGAGTAGAGCATGCTTTGGAGATGCTATACAATAGAGATTTGTAATTGTAGGCAGTCTTCCAATGGTAAAATTTCATAGTGTTCTATGGGGATTTCATAGAGCCCCAGAAACCCAGTTCCTTGATTTCCTGGGTCAAGACTGAACTGAGAAAGTTGTTTGATGAAGAAGGGTAGCCCATGGCTCTCAGTATGAATGACTGTGTCTCTAGTGGATGATTACTAAAGATCTGAGTAACAGATGGAGGTAGGCCATTGTGGGACCTTGGGTGAATGCTAATTTATTTAGTCCTTCCCTGGCGGAAGGATGAGAACAATTTGTTCCAAGGGCTATGAAGGCAGCTGAATGAAGCGGGTACTGCATCAAACATCAAAGATTTCAAGGACATCCACTGCATCCTGGGGCCATTGCTAGTCATCTAGCTGGATGCTGCTGGATTTAGCTCTGGAGGCTGATGACTATACAACTCTGCCTCATTTAAACCCAATTCACAAGCAAGTCAAAACACCCTATGGTGTCATTGGTCCTCTCTAAAAATGAAGGATGCTCAATAATAACTATTTTTATGGAATCGGGGAATATCAGGGCTAGAACATCACCTTCAAATATTATTTTATTCCAAGTCATACCTGGAGTATGAATCCCCTCTTCAGCATCCTCAAGGAGTTATCTTACCTTGGACAAGAAGAATTTGCATACCCTCTAAGAACTTTTTCCTGTAGAATTCTCTCTGACAAGTCAACCCTTTCTCCTTTATCCCTCTCCTTGAAAGGAGTAAGGACTATTCTGCATTAGAAATTATGAGTTTGGGGAACCTGTGATTGGCTAGACTGAGACACCTCTCAAGGATCCAGAATACATGTCCAGTTTAATGGGAAGTTCCCCTGTCCAGTAAATGAGGGATTTCCTGATTACTGCTACTACATTTTGTGGGTAGTATTATTAATGTAATTGTCTCTCCACCTTTTTCTATTTAGAGCACATGCTCTTAAGTCCACGTGGGAGGAAGCCCTTTGCATCTTGTGACACTTCCTGTTTGCATTCTTTGTTATAATTTATAATTATCTGTTGTTAATCTTGACCTCCAAGAGTGGAAGATTTCCACCCCCCTCCCCATATTATAACCTTCTGTTTGGCAAAACTCCTTCTGGTGTTAACCAACCAGCTTTGTCTTTGTGATTTTCTGAGGAGACAAGTCTCAGCAGTTTTGAAACAAAACTGACAGGCATCTAGCAAGACTGCATGTTTAAATTAACAGCAAGTCCCAGTTGACATGGAGGTAGAAACATCACTGAGAATTCTTTTCTCTAGAGGCTTAAACTGCACCTTCCAACATCCTCAGAAGGGATCTGCCAGCCAGGGCTTATTCAAGCAGGGTTTGATCTCAGAGAAGCTAGGTTCATATACAGGTTCCTTTAGTTATTATCTGTGGAATGTGGATCAAGTCACTGAGCATCATGGGACTTAGTTACCTCCTTTGTAAAATTAGGATAACAATAACACTTGAACAGCTCCCCCAGGAACAAAAGAGATAATGTATTCTAAAGTGCTTTATAAGCCTTGGAGTAATTTATAAATGAACCATTAAGTAATCTTTGAGTCAGAACGTCTGAATTTGGGGAGTCCCAGCTTTGAAACACACTAATTTTGATCTTGAGTTCCTTAATTCCTCACCTGTAAAATGAACTAACTAATGTATGTCTGAATGTATTTATGTGTATATATTTGTACATATACATATATATATACACACAAATATATTAGAATATATGTAATGTATTTATGTATGTGTAATATATGTGTGTGATGTATATATAAGTGTGTTGTATTACATGTATGTAATATGTGGAAGTGTATTGTAGTGTGTGTATGTAGTACATGTGTATATATATTTATATGTTATATGTACAATAAAATCCTACTTGCTAATGGCCCCCCCATTTATATTTATTAACTTTTTATTTATTTTTGTACTTAACCCTGTTTGCCTTAACCAGTTTCCTCATCTATAAAATGATCTGGAGAAGGAAATTGCAAAGCATTCCAAAATCTTTGTCAAGAAAACCCCAAATTGTGTCACAAAGAATCAGATACAACTGAACAAGTTTCAAGGAATTTAAGGGAGAGGCATCAAGTATAAAAATAAGCACATAAAGATTGGTCCAGGCAGAATGGGCATATGGGAACAAATTGTTCAATGGCAAGAAGGTGACTGAAGCAGCCTGTGAGGAGCACTTAGAACTTGGTCAATTTCGAAGATGCCAAAGTCATTTACTGAAACCCAGGGTATTGCCAGTCATTGGACTTTTGTCCTGCCACTGGACTTCATTGTGCATGAGAATGAGGTTGACAACTTTAAGCAACTCTGCCTCACTTAAATCCAATTCACTTATAAGAAAAGTTGTCACTTCTGATGTTATTGGTCCCGTTCGAAAATGAAGGATGAATAATAATAACACCTTAAGGCCCTGAAGTAAGGACATTTTCCCCATATTTTTCATTAATCCTCAGCACCTAACATAAAGCACTTAATAAGTGCTTTATGAATGGAAAGAGAGATGAATAGCTGAACTGACCCTTTCCTTCACTGATGTTCCATATCACTGACCCTTCCCAGACCAATGAGGTCTTCTGCTCATCCTTTTTCTTTTAGTACACTTGGACTAGCTCTTGGCAAAAGACCTATTAGGAGAGGGAAGGGCTAGGATAGTTCTTTGCTGTACTGGTATTGAGGGTCAAGTATGGTTGGTAGGTAGCAGTAGGAATGTGAAGCATATTCTAGTGACATGCTGCAAAGACCAGCACATTTCTCTCTGATCCTCCCTTTAAACAGTAATCACCCAAGAGAACAGTATTTATGAGAAACAGTTAACTCCACCTCCATCTCATAAGAATTCTTTAGGTTTCTATAGAGTCCTTTCTCTGAATTGCTGGTGACTATAGGATGGATAAAGCAGCTCAGCAGGTAATTTGGAGTCAACGGACCCTGAAAGTGACCTTAAGCTGACATGGCATCCTTCTGTCTTGTCCTTCCATTTAGAGTTGCTTATTGCCTAAGCAGAACTCTCCTGCTAAAAATACAGCTGAAGGATATGGATTAGAGAGAAACCAACTTGTGGTTTTCCTCTTCCCTTCCCCCACTCTCCTAATTCCACTTCAATCTTGTCTTGGAAAATGCCAGCTCTTTCTAACTTTGCTCATAGGACCATGAATATGCTATTCATGTAATAATTGATGGTGGAAAAAAATAAAAATCTAAATCCTCAAAACCACTTCACCTTGGATTTGACCCCTAGCCCCAAACACCAGGTGTTCCCAAACCCACCTGTTTTCTTTAGGCTTTGTTTTCTTTATATTTTGTTGACTCTGAAATAGTGGATTAGCATCACTAACCATGTTCAGTAAAAGGACTTAGCATAAGACGGGAGAAATGTCAGACCAGAACTGTCAAACTGGAAGGATCCAGCCTCAGTTCTAGCTGAAACATGATTTTCTTTTTAAGGCATCAGATCCTTTTTGTAACTGGTATAAGGGACCATGACCTTGACCCAAATGATGCTTTCTAAATCTCATTTATCACTGAACTCTCAATTCCAGGTATCTGAGCAAGTCTCTTGACTATAGCTTTGGATTTTTCTTGATTCCCTTGGTGCAGAAGTCATTAGCTTTTCATCCTATATCCAGTCCTTCTCAAAATGTTCCTTTTTCTGTTGAGGAAATTATTATTGTTCTAGTCACCTGGATTTGCAATCTTTGAGTCATTCTTAACTTTCTCCCCTCCCTTAACCTCCATATTCGATCATTTGTTAAAGTCATCAATTCTATCTCCAAAATTTTTCCCTCTACTGCCACCACTACCCCATTAGTTCAAGCACTTATTATCCCCAAATGGGCCTATTGCAAAGGTCTTCTGATTAGTATCTTTGCTTCCAATGTCTCCCTTCTCCAACCATTCTTTACCCAGTTCCCAAAATAGTCTTCCTAAAGCATGAATCTGATCCAGTTACTCCTTTGCTTAAGACAGTTTTTTGTTTATTACATAGAAATGCTTATGATCCACATTCAGACTCCATCAGTTTTTTAAATTTAATTTTATTGGATTTATTTTATAAACTGCAGCTTTGCTGATATCATTATTTGTTTTGAGCCTATTTTAAGATTATTTTGTAGGGTTCTCTAAGCAAACCATCATCACCTGCAAAAAATGTTAATCATTTTTCTCTTTTCCTGTGTTTGTTCTCCCAAAGTTTTTCTTTTCTTAAAGAAAGTTTAATAGCTCTCCATTGCCTCTAAAATAAAATACAAGAAGAGAACTTTCAGAAGAGGATTAAAGTAATTGACAGCCTGGTTTCAGCCTAGTTCCCCAAATTAATTTCATATCCTTTTTTTTTTTCATGAATTCTGTGTTTCAGCCAGACTGGCGTTTTGTTGATTCTTGAGCTGGATTCTCCATCTCTTAACTATGAAGACCTTTGCAAAAGATCATTTCAATCAAGCCTCACTTGATTCTCCTGACTTACTGTTGTCTAGGGGTCATAATGCCTGCTTCCATTATGGTCCATTCTCTGCTCCTCTCAAAATGGTGCTATTATGTAATAGAACCTCCTCTCCTCAACTCACATGTGAATTTCACCCATTTGGATACATTTACTGATGTCATCAACTCCTATGGATTCAATTTTCAACACAGTGCAAATAACTCAGATCTATTTATCGAGCCCCAATTTTTCTCCTTGACTTTCAATTTCACATTTCCATCTATTGAACATCTAGAACTAGATGTTTTATAGACATCTTAAACTCAAAATGTACCAAATGGAATTCATTATCTTTCCTCCCAAGCTCTTTCCTCTTCCTATTTTCCCTGTTACTATCCAGGGTATCACCATCCTTCCAGTCATCCAGACTCAACCTGGACTTCGTCCTTAATTCTTCATTCTCTCATCTTGATATGCAACCTATTGCTGGGTCTGGTGCATTCTATGCTCAAAAACGTCCCTCGATGCTCCCTTCTTTCCTGGGACACTGACACCACCCTGGTGATCATCACTTCATCCCTATCCAAATGCAATTGCCTCGTGATTGGTCTTCTTGACTCAAGTGTGTAACCACTCTGCTCCATTCTCCATTCAAATCTCAAAGTAAATCTTCCTAAAGCTCAACCTGACCATTTCGTTCCTCTATTTAATGAACTCTAGTGGCTTCCTATTGTCTCTGGTATGAAACACAAAATCCTCTATTTGGTTTTTAAAGTCTTTAACAGCCCAGCTCCATCTTACCTGTCTAGCCTTCTTATGTCTTATTCCCTTCCACATACCTCCTATAGGGCATCATTTCTGCATTTTCACTGGCTGCCTCCATGACTAAAATTACCTTCCTCCCCACCTCTACCTCTTGGCTTCCTTCCTGACTCAGCTAAAGTCCCACCTTTCCTATTAGTTTTTCCCTAATTTTAGTGCTTTCCTTCTGGAAGATGATCTCCAATTTATCTTGTGTACATCTTGTTTGAATGTAGTTGTTTTTTATGATGACTCCCACACTAGACTGTGATCTTTTTAGGACAGGAATTTTTGCTTTTCTTTAAATCCCTAATGTTTAGTGCCTGGCACAGAAAAAGCATTTAATAACTTCTTGAATCATTGTCATTTCCAGCCTAATATTCCTTTTTGGTTTAGACTACCAGATTTATATAAAAAGTACTTTCCCCTCCATAGTTCACTTCTCTGAAAAGCTTTCATCAGTTGCTGGAAGTTATAATCCAGAAGTGGAGCAATGACAGAACCGAAGTCCAGGTCAATATGAAAGTCATTTAGAACACTCACTCTGGCATATTTTATCACTATTAAGTCTACTTAATGAATATGGCATGTATGTGCATATGTATATTAAAAAAAAGATTATAGGAATGTGGCTGAAGCTTAATCACAAGGGTTCACCAGAATGAAAACAAATTTAGAATGAGTACCAGATTTCAAAAGACTTTGAAAGTGAGCCTCCCAGAGATAGAATGCCAGTTTCAAATACCACATTACAAAAGAACTATTGTTTAAAAATAGAAAAGGCTTAAAGGAAAAGAAAAAAAAAACAGACAAGTTAAACTGTTGAGTGACCTCCTATCTGTTTGTGATAAACATCAACCTCATCTTCTTTTATGCCCAACTTTTCTGGAGTAGGATTATCACCAGTTGTCTGACCTTCTAAAATAAATCTGAGTGAGTTTGTTGGACTCTCTTGTGTTTGACTGTATGTGTCTTAGGTTTCTTGAGATGTCATCATTTTTACCTTAAAGTGAATTTCCTTGTTCTTGGGAGTCTTCTTGGGACACAGGACCTCAGAAAGCAGAATCTTATCTTTAGAGCTCAGAAAGCTGTCTCTTCTTCCCCACAGCATAATGATGCCTCATTGTTTTTTCTCAAAGAAATTGTGACATCTTTATATACCACTATTACTTCAATAGGACTTTCCTTTGTAACTTAAGTGCAGTAACATGAAACAAATATACATACTGGCCATGTGTGAAAATCCATGCTTCATTCAACATTTAGGATAAAAAGCATCTTCTACAGTGAATTTCTCCCCATTAACCAGGAAACAGAATGACCCAATCCAATGTCAAGTCTTCTCTCACATTTTTTTCTTTTACAATCTATTTTTATGGATACTAAGATCATAGATTTTGGAGGTAGAGGGTCTCTTAGAAATCATCATGTCGAAACCCCTTATTTAAGAGATGAAGAAATTGGCCCAGAATAATAAGTTGTCTTCTCTAGAGTTACACATCTAATAAATGTCTGCAGTGGGATTCAAACATAGGTTTTCTTGACTTCAGAGATAGTACTTTACCACTAAACTGTACTATCAAACATAATGATCACCACAGATTTGTGGCTATTCCCTATTCCATGAAGTCCTTCCATTTTATCCTAGCAGCCTTTGGAATTCAAATTGTAAAGGAGTAGGTCCCTGGAAGAAGACCAAGGGAAATATGACAGATTTTGTTTTTATTTTTGTTTTTTCTTCAAAATAATCAGTCTATGAAAAAAATGCTAAAAAGCCAAATCAAGATTTAATTTCTGTGTGATACTTGGTAGTGTTATGTGGTAGAAAGGTCTAGGTACTAGTTAGTTCTAGCTTGGTTACATTTATTCAAGTCACAAACTTTTGGGGCTTTGATTTCCTATTAGTACAATTAGGCTATTGGGCCAAATGATTTCTAATTTCCCTTCTAATTTTTATATAATAACTTGTATTACATTATATATATATATGATATATTAGTATTATAGTATAACAATATAGTATACTAGTATATATAGTACTATAGTATATGATAATACAGTATTATAGTACATATAGTACTATAGTATAGTGTGTTATAATACTATAATAAATGATATCACAATAACATTCATATAACAACATATATTTTATAAATTTGTAATATTATATATATACACAAAACGCTTTTACAAAAATTATCTCATTTTATCCTCACAAGAATTCTGGGAGGTCAGTACTACCATTAACTCCATTTTACAAATGAGACAAGAGGGGCAGCTAGGTGGCTCAGTAAATAGAGCACCAACCCTGAAGTCAGGAGGATCTGAATTCAAATTTGATCTCAGACACTTAACATTCCCTAGCTGTGTGACCTCGGGCAAGTCACTTAACCTCAATTGCCTCAGCAAAAAGCAAAAACAAACAAACAAATGAGACAAGATAGAGGTTAAGTGACTTGCCTACAGTCACTCAGCAAGGAAGTGTCTGAAGTCACATCAGAACTCAAATCTTCTTTATTTCTGGTCTAGTGTTATATGCATGGTACTGCCCAGCTAAGTTGTACTTGGTATAAGAAAGCATATAAAAAAGGATACTCTTGCCCTACTGACCCTCTATATCATTTTCCTAAGTTAGTGCTTCCATTCTAATATTTTCCTTTTGGGGAAAGCCCTAACAGCATCTCAATTTTCTCATTCATCAAATGAGTGGGAGAAGAAAATGGCAAAACACTCCAGTATCTTTGCCAAAAAATCCAAAATGGGAACACGAAAAATTGGACACGATTGAAAAATGACTAAATAACAACTAAAGTATGAGTTGAGAAATGAAATTATCCCCCCTTCCCCTGGTATAAAATTTATAGGTTACATAAATGCCAACACTTGCATACTCAATTCCTTTGGTGAACCAGCATGGATGGATCATAGGATTTAGTGATAAAAAGGGACTTCAAAAATTGTCTTTCAGTCAGATGAGGAAACTGAGTTCCAGATAGATGAAATGGCTGTCCTCTAGGGATTTATCTAAACCTTTTTTGAACCTGTTGATATTTTCAATTTGGGACTACTTACCTTTATGGAGTAACAAAGGCATCCTTTTTAGTATTCCTAATCTTTGGCTCCAGGGAGTGATTGGCATAGGAGGGAGATAGGGGTCAGGAAGTATATGTGACATTAATTGAGACTTGTGACAGATAATTATGATGCTGACCATGTTAGGGCCAAATTCTTTTTGGAACTCATCATGAAAGTGTCATTTAGCCAGGTTGTAGTTACTTTGGAATAAGGGTAATACCCTCATCAAAGTCTTCTAGGATGTATTCGAGATTGAGTAGGGAATTGTCAGTTCCCAGATTTGAATCATGTCCAATATTGTAAACTCAGAATTCAGAGCTTGACATTCTCACCACTGAGCCAGTAGGAGCCAATTCCAGACTACTGTCTGTGGCAGGTTCTTAGAGTCAACCTCCCATGAAATTGTTAATTGGCAACTCAGTCCATGGAGAGAAAAAAGTCAGGGAACTTCAGTTGAAATCCCATCTCTTCCATTCAACTCCTGTGTGACCTTAGCTCTTAATCACTTACCATTTCTGATAATGGGATTGGTGACTCTAAATTTGTTTCCAGCTCAGAATCTATCCTGCTATGTACACAGATAAGTACATAGAAAATTATTTCAAGGAGGACACTAATAACAGGGGTAACTGGGAAATACCTCTAAGAAATGATGAATTGAGCAAGCCTTAAAGGGAACTATGGGTTCCAAATGGTAAGGACAGCCTTACAAAGTCACAGGTACAGGAGACTGAATTGCTGTTATTTTTTTTCCCTATTTTTTTTATTAAAGCTTTTTATTTGTATAACATATGTATGGGTAGTTCCCCAGCATTGATCTTTACAAAGCTCTCCATTACAACTTTTACCCCCAGTCCCCTCCCCTCCCTAGATGGCAGGAAGTCCACTACATGTTAATAATGTAATAATAGTTGACAAGTTATGCAAGAAAAATCCTATCTACAAGAAAAAGAAAAGAAAATCAGAGAAAGGAAACACAATGCAAGCAAACCTCAATAGAGAGCATGAAAATGTTATGTTGTGGTCCATATTTCATATCCCTCTCTCTGGGTGTATATGGCTTTCTTCAGTGAACAATTGGAACTGGTTTGAGACAATTCTTTGTTGCAGAGAGCCATGTCCATCAGAATTGATCATCATGTAATATTGTTGTTGCTGTGTATAATGATCTCCTGGTTCTGCTCGTTTCACTCAGCATCAGTTCATGCAAGTCTCTCCAGGCCTCTCTGAAATCATCCTACTGGTCGTTTCTTACAGAGCAATAATATTCCATAACATTCATATACCATAATTTATTCAGCCACTCTCCAATTGATGGGCATCCATTCAGTTTCCAGTTTCTAGCCACTACAAAAAGGGCTGCCACAAACATTCTTGCACATGTGGGTCCCTTTCCCTCCTCTAAGATCTCTTTGGGATATAGGCCCAGTAGAAACACTATTGCTGTTATTTTTTGTCCTTCATTTTCAAAGAGGATTAATTAAAGATGTCTCCACATACTCATGGATTGGATTAAAGTGAAGCAAAGTTGCACAGTCATCAGCCTCTGTCTTCCAGAGACGTTGATATTTCAATGGCAAGACAAAGGTCAGAAAGACTGTTGATGGCTCTGACCAAGCTCTAAGCACTCTACAATGTCTGTTTTAGTCGCCTTCATAGCCATCTGAACAAATTGTTTTCATTTTCCCATTCCACTTGAAGAAGTCTTTACATACTTGGGAAAGACACCTGCCTAACTCACAGATGAGTTTTAGGTCTGTAAGATACCTCAACCTAGTTTAGCCCATTGGCCAAGATGGTTACTGGGACATAGTCATTATGCATGGTATAGCTTTTTGGAATGATGGGTGAGAGTTGGGTGACTAGTTTGATATCAAAGATGAATAAGTAGTCCTGAAAAGGGCTTCACAAGCCTTCATACCAGAGATGTGAGTCCTCTTGAACACCCCACACACCCCAGGAGATTGAATATTGAGACAAGGTACAATAAATAAACTAATTTGACAGGACATGTAGATATTAGAGGAATTGATGTGTAATCCATCTGGAGATCTAGGCTGGACCCAGTTTGTACAGGGCTTTAAACACAAAATACAGAGAAGTTTGTATTTTGTCATAGAAAAAATAGGGAGCCTTTGAAGTTTCTTGAATAGGTTAGTAACATGGATAGACCAGTGCTGGAATACAATATAGAAACAATAGGGAAAGCTCCAGAAATAATTAAGATGATCTGTTCTCAAGGAGGAATTCATTTAGAAGAACTATTATTCCATTTGTAGCCAAGAAGGGATTCTCTATTTAATTTTAACAGATGATAAAAATGTTTTATGCTTTTTTAAATTGCCTTGAATTGTTATACAATAGTTAATAGAAATTAATAGAAGACCCAACAAAAAAGTCTTGAAAAGATGGAAAAGAGATATGAAGATCTAAAAGCCCATAGCTGAGGATGGCCCCGTATACTTGTATTTTATAATTGTGTTGGTTCTAGATTCATAGTACCAATAGCTTTCCACTTGCCTTTCTTGTGCACTTTGTTATGTTTGCTTGCAAACATGTTGCTATCTGCCCAAGATTGTGGTCAGAAGATAGAAAACCCAGAAGTTCATTCATCAATCAACATATTGAGTGCCTAGCCCTATGGCTATGCTTGAGTGAGCCAGCAATGGAGAAGAAGATATGGTCCCTGACTTCAAGGAATTCATGGGTATGGTGGGAAAGGAGCTTGAGTTATGGAAATTTGAAGTTTTCTCCTTCTACGGGTTTTTGGCCGCTTAGGAGGCATGACAATTTTTGTTGTAAAAAAAATTTTCAATAATATTTTATTTTTCTAAATACATGCAAAGATAGTTTTCAACCTTCATTTTTTGCAAACTTTGTGTTCCAAATTTTTCTCCCTCCCTTTCTTACCTCCCTCCCTCCCTTCTAACCTCTCACCTTCTCAAGGCAACAAGTAATCTGATATAGGTTAAATATGTACATTTCTTTTAAACATATTTCCATATTTGTCATGTTGTACAAGAAAAATCAGAACAAAAGGGAAAAAACCATGAAAAAGAAAGCACTTAATAAATGCCTTACCCATCTAATAATTTAATTTCCTTACCTATAAAATAGGAGTAATTATAGCACCTATTTCATACGGTTACTGTAAGTCTTACATGAAGCACTATATAAATATTTTATATTATCATTATTTGCAATTCTTTATTGACAATACGCTTCAGTCAATTTATATTCATGATGCACCTCTTCTTTGCCCTTTGGGAAGTCTATACCCTATATTCTTTGGAGACTGGATCTTTGGATCATATGGACTCACAGGAAGAAGATGAATGTTAAAAATGTGGTTCTTTAAGGGAGAGTCTTGGGGTTATTGAAAACACCTAGAATGCTATGATTCTCTTTCTTCCTATTCAGTTCTGGGCCTAGTTCATTGTCCACTTGTACTACCTGGTCACCAGGGAGAAATGAGAAATAGGAAGTATGTATGAGAGCTGTGACCCAGACCTAGAACAGAGATGTAAACTGCTTACTGTAGCAATTAGCACTATCAGAGCAGGGCAAAGCATATCTGATTAGAGATGGATTTGGGGCCACCTGGACTTGGAAGCTTTTGAGATCTGTATCACCTAGTGAGATAAAGTCTCCTTCAACAACATTCCCTTGCTTCAAGTTGATGTAAGGCTTTGACCTCTAAAAAGCATGATATGTGTAAGTCCTTCTGTTAATCCTTTTACAAGCTGGGGGAAGCAAGAAAGGCAATTTTGGAAAATGGTCAGAGATAGTTCTAACTAATTCTGTCCTATATCATAAAAATGTGTGGGATTACAAAATGAACTATCTATGTAACAATAATAAATATATGTTAACATAATATGATAAATATAAAGATTTATAAATGAAAAGAGATCATAGAGTTCAGAACCTGTGCCACCAAGGGTTTAGGTTGATTACCAGTTGGTATAGAGAAGATCCCTTTCCTGATGAATCAATTAATTAAAGAGATACCTTGTTTCCTGTAAGTTTGCCTTTAGAAGTCATGATGTTTTGTGTGGTCATTTATTTTTGTCAATTTTTCTGTGCTAATAGTTCATTTAAATAAATCAGATTATAGTCACTTTGACTATATGTCATGTCTTCATATTTTTAATTTTTTTCTTATTTGGTATTGATTTTTATCTTCATCATATGTTGTTAATCTATCTCTAAACAGTTGACATAGAAATGACCTCCATATCTATAATCAGTCATCTAAAATTTGGCCTCTGTCAAAGAATTGACATAACCAGTTTTATTTTTTTAAAGAGACTTCTCTTTTTTTAAAACAATTTAAAACATATTTTAAAAAGAACATGACATGATTTTAAAATAAGGGCTTCTTCTGAAACTGAATGGATGCCCATCATTGGAGAATGGCTGAATGAGTTATGGTACATGAATGTCATGGAATATTATTGTTCTATAAGAAATGATCAGGAGGATGATTTTAGAGAGGCCTGAGAGACTTACATGAACTGATGATAAGTGAAATGAGCAGAACCAGGAGATCATTGTACATGGCAATATCAATATTATCTGATGATCAATTCTGATGAACATGACTCTTTCCAACAACGAGATCACTGATGCCAGTTCCAATGATCTTGTGATGAAGAGAACCATCTACTCCCAGAGAGAGGATTGTGGGAACTGAATGTGGATCACAATATAGCATTCTCACACTTTTTGATGTTGTTTGCTTGCATTTTGTTTTCTTACTCATTTTCTTTCCTTTTCAATCTGATTTTTCTTGTATAACAAGAGAACATATTGTATAACAATATATTTACACATATTGGATTTAACATATTTTAACATGTATAAATCTAGGGGAGGGGATGGGAGAGGGAGGGGAAAATTTGGAACACAAGGCTATGCAAGCGTCAATGTTGACAATTATTCATGCATATGTTTTGAAAATAAAAAGCTTTAAAAAAGTAAGGGCTTCTTTGTTTCCATTTCCATAAATTCATCTTGATTACCCTGACTAGATTACATATTCTGAAAAGGCAGGAATTGTGTCTTAAATTGTTTTTGTTTCTCCTTCAGCACCTACAGCAGTCCTGATCACAAGATAGACTCTTTTTAAAAAATTATTAAAATTTTTTATTTACAAAATATATGCATGGGTAATTTTTCAACATTGACTCTTGCAAAATCTTCTGTTCCAGATTTTCCCCTTGTTCCCCCCTAGATGGCAGGTAGTTCAATACATGTTAAATATGTTAAAATATATGTTAATGCAATATATGCATACATATTTGTACAGCTATCTTGCTGCACAAGAAAAATTGAATCAAGAAGGAAGGAAAAAAAAACCTGAGAAAACAAAATGCAACCAAACAACAGTAAGAGTGAAAATGCAATGTTGTGGTCCACACTCAGTTTCCATAGTCCTCTCTCTGGGTGTAGATAGCTCTCTTCATCACTGAACAATTGGAACTGGTTTGAAACATCTCATTATTGAAGAGAACCATGTCCATCAGAATTGATCATCATATAGTCTTATTGTTGCCATGTATAATGATCTCCTGGTTCTGCTCATCTCACTCAGCATCAATTCATGCAAGTCTCTCCAGGCCTCTCTGAAATCATCCTGCTGGTCATTTCTTACAGAACAATAACATTCCATGACATTCATATGCCATAGTTTATTCAGCCATTCTCCAATTGATGGGCATCCATTCAGTTTCCAGTTTCTTGCCACTACAAAAAGGGCTGCTACAAACATTTTTGCACATATGGGTCTCTTTTCCCTCACAAGATAAACTCTTTTTTTCCCTCACAAGATAGACTCTTTTTCCCCCTGAGGCAATTGGAGTTAAGTGACTTGCCCAGGGTCACACAGCTAGGAAGTGTTAAGTGTCTGAGATCAGATTTGAACTCAGGTCCTCCTGACTTCAGGGCTGGTGCTCTATTCACTGTGCCACCTAGCTTCCCCACAAGATAGACTTAATAAATACTTATTGGTACCTGGGAAATTTGTGCCTGTTAAAATATGGTCAGTATTATTTTTTTGTCCTCAGAAAAAGACAATGAGAGATAATTTGGCATTGTCCAAAGAAGGCCAGCCTTCGAGTCAGAAAGATGTAGGATGCTAATTCTGTGACCATGAGGCTTGTCACTTTACCACCTCAGTATCACAGAAAGCTAAGAGTATGGGTTATAGAAGAGTTTTTGAGCTGACATAGTAGAGGGATTTTTTACATTGGGAATTTCCAAAAAACAAACAAACAAACAAACAAAAACAATAAAATCACAGGTCTCGTGCCCCTCCAAAAAGAACAAAGTCATTACAATATTACTTCTGCATTACTTTTCTTCTCCTCATGTCTAAATCCTACCAGGCCTTCAGGACCAACTCAAATCCCACCTTCTCCATGTAACTTTCCCTGGCTTTTCCTACCTCCACAGATTTTCTCCTTTTCTGAGCTCCTGTAACCTTTACTGTTTATATCAAATCTTTTTAAACTATGGGTTGAGATCCCCTATAGAGTCATGTAATTGAATGTGGGGGTTGCCAAAAAATTGGCAACAATAACATTTCTGATTGCTCTAAATCCTTCAGTATCAAATATTCTACCAAGATTTAATTCTATATGTAAAAATAAATAAGAACATCTATTTCATTAGTATGCAAATATCATCTTTAATAATGGTAACATTATATGGCTACCAAAGAGTTGTTTTAAAATAAATTTCTTTTCTGGAGAGCAATTTGGAACTATGCTCAAAAAGTTATCAAACTGTGCATACCCTTTGACCCAGCAGCATTTCTATTGGGCCTATATCCCAAAGAGATCTTAGAGGAGGGAAAGGGACCCATATGTGCAAGAATGTTTGTGGCAGCCCTTTTTGTAGTGGCTAGAAACTGGAAACTGAAAGGATGCCCATCAATTGGAGAATGGCTGAACAAATTATGGTATCTGAATGTAATGGAATATTATTGTTCTGTAAGAAACGACCAACAGGATGATTTCAGAGAGGCCTGGAGAGACTTGCATGAACTGATGCTGAGTGAAATGAGCAGAACCAGGAGATCATTATACACAGCAACAACAAGACTATATGATGATCAATTCTGATGGACATGGCTCTCTTCAACAATGAAATGTTTCAAACCAGTTCCTATTGTTCAGTGAAAAGCCATATACACCCAGAGAGATGGATGTGAAATGTGGACCACAACATAACATTTTCATGCTCTCTGATGTTTGCTTGCATTGTGTTTCCTTTCTCATATTTTTTTCTTGTAGACACGATTTTTCTTGTACAACAATGATAAGTCTGGAAATATGTATACATATATTCGATTTGTCAGGTATTTTAACATAATTAACATGTAGTGGATATCCTGCCATCTAGGGGAGGGGTGGGGAGTGGGGGGGGAATTTGTAACAGAAAGCTTTGTAAGGGTTAATGTTCAAGAATCACCCATACATATGTTTTGCAAATAAAAAGTTTTAATAAAAAAGAAAAAAGAAAAAGAAAAAAAATTAAATTAAATTGAAAACGTATTCAGGCAAGTAATAAATAAATAAATAAATTTCTTCATGATTTGTTATCAATAAGTGTTTGATTTGTAGACATATTTTAAATATCTGTATTCCTGGGATCATGTAAAAATTTTTCCAGTGAAAAAGGGTTTTGAGTAGACAAATTTTAAGAAGCCTTGATCTATATCATTCTTTACTTTATTTGATTGAGTTCACAGCTTTACTCACCTTATTCAGGAAAAGGTACAGAGTGAGAATGGGGAACCAACATAATCATCATAAAGAATGAAAGTTTTGAGGAGTCAGACTGTATTAGATAAAGAAGTAGTCACATCAGAAGTCTGATGCACTCTATATTTTGTCTTGACCCAAGACTCATATTCCTGTCTAATCTGTCCTCCTAAAACTGGTTTCTTTTTAAATTCCCCTCTTTCAGTTTGCATTATTACAGATTCTGATTTGGACTTTGGTCTCCTTCCCCAAAAAGGGATCACTCCTTTTCAGTTTGTGCTAATCACCGGGATATGTTGGCTCTGCACTAGGTGAAATATAATAGTACTTATACTTTGGATTAATTCTTAAGTATTGTGTGTGAGTGAGTGGCATTTACTGTTGCTTTATATGTTTGGGGTTGGACACTAGTTTTTATAAAGATGTTTATTTCCTCTTAGATAAATGTTTGCATTTCTGATAAGCTACTAATACTACCAAAAAAAAAAAAAAAGCAATGCTTGGTTAATTGAAGGGTTCCTTAGCAATTTTTTTTGTCATGGACTCCATTGAGAGGCAGGTAAAATTTATCACTTTCTTCTCAATGTTTTTTAAAATAAGTAAAGGAAACGCTAAATTACATTTAGAGATTAGTGAAAATAAAGAGATACAACTATTTTCCTATCCTAGTTTATATTTCCCCTGAAATTTGTCATAGACCCCTGATCTCTGACCCTAGTACCAAGAGGCTTCCCACAGACATCGTTAACCAAGTCTGAGATTATAGTATACAATTAGACTTTCTCTACACAAATGATACTCTTTATTAGAACAATAAAACTCTAATATAAATTAATCACAAATTACTACTATAGAACTGCTGATTAGAAAGGAAGATAGAGTTTAGAGAAAAATTTAAAAAGAAATTAACATCTAGGTACACTTTGATACCTTTCTCAACTAATTTGTTGTTGATCATTGCCTAATATAAACTTAATCCTAACTCCTTTTTTGAGTTAAAACTTGTGGCTCTTAGATCCCTATCCAACTCCCAGCTTGTTAAAAAAAAAGTAACTTGTTTTATAAAAAACAAAACAAAACACGCACAAAAAAGTTTGAGTGGCACCAGTTTTCTCATTTACTTTGCCAATGATTGTAGCCAGTCAATGTATAAAAGCAAATATGACAGAGAAATCTGTAGAGATAGTCTCCCCCTCTCTTTCCCACCCTATTAGAAAACATTATACAGCCATTCTGGAGAGCAATTTGGAGCTATGCTCAAAAAGTTATCAAACTGTGCATACCCTTTGACCCAGCAGCATTTCTGTTGGGCTTGTATCCCAAAGAAATCATAAAGAAAGGAAAGGGACCCATATGTGCAAGAATGTTTGTGGCAGCCCTTTTTGTAGTGGCTAGAAACTAGAAATTGAAAGGATGTCCATCAATTGGAGAATGGCTGAATAAATTATGGTATATGAATGCCATGGAATATTATTGTTCTGTAAGAAACGACCGGCAGGATGATTTCAGAGAGGCCTGGAGAGACTTGCATGAACTGATGCTGAGTGAAATGAGCAGAACCAGGAGATCATTATATATGGCAACAACAATACTATATGACGATCAATTCTGATGGACATGGCTCCCTTCAACAATGAAATGTTTCAAACCACCTCCAATTGTTCACTGAAGAAAGCCATATACACCCAGAGAGAGGGATGTGAAATGTGGACCACAACATAACATTCCCATGCTCTTGATTGATGTTTGCTCACATTGTGTTTCCTTTATCTGATATGTCTTTTGTGTAGATAAGATTTTTCTTGCACAACAATGATAAGTTTGGAAATATATATACATATATTCGATTTGTCAAGTATTTTAACATAATTACCATGTAGTGGATATCCTGCCATCTAGGGGAGTTGGGGGGGAAAATTTGTAACAGAAAGCTATGTAAGGGTTAATGTTGAGGAATTACCCACACATATGTTATACAAATAAAATTAAATTTAAAAAAAAGAAAGCAACTAGAGGAAGAATCAAATAAACATTTTAGGGACAAATTCCAAAGAAAAAAAAGAAAGAAAGAAAGAAATTACTCCCTCTTGATCACAATTAATTTCTTCACATTGCTTGGTCTCTGACATAGATTCAACATATCTTTGTTTTTAATTCTTACAGAGACCATTCTCTTTTTCCAGAACAATTTAAAACACATTTTAAAAAGAACATGACATGATTTTAAAATAAAGATTTCTCTGTTATCATGTAATTCATCTTGATTCCCCTGACTAGATTGCAGACTCTTAAAAGGCAGGAATCATGTTTTAAATTTCTTTTCTTTATTCTTCAGCTAGAGTGCTGACTGCATAGTAAGCTCTTAATAAATAGTTATTGGTATTTGGGAAATCATGCTGAGCAAAGTGTGCAAAACCAGGAAAATGATATAATAATAACAAAATTGTAAAGAAAAACAACTTCTAATGGATTAAAAACTCTGATCGATGCAATAACCAACTATGCTTCTAGAGGACTGGTGATGAAGCATGTTACACACATCTTGACAGAAAGATGATGGACTCAAGAAATAGAATAAGAGTATCCAATGTGAGGACTTCTATTGCTTGACTGAATATTTGTTAAAAATATGCAATTTGATTTTCTCTATACAAATGATGCTCCTTATTAAAACAATGAAACTATAATATGAATTAGCCATTAATCACTACTATAGAATTGCTGATTGGAAAGGAAGATATAGTTTAGAAGAAAATTAAATATCTGGGTTACTTCCTTCCTTTCTAACTTCTTTTCCTTTCTTCCTTCCTCTTTTCAATTTGAGGAGGTGGGTAGAAAGGAGAGGGCTAGGTCTAAGGTAGTCCTCAATTTAAAAAAAAGAAAAAAGGAGAATAGAAACAAAGTCGAAAAGGATAACAGATAACCAGGACAACTTTAAAAGTTACATATTCAATTTATTATGTATTTTAAAAGAAAAGCAAACTATATAATATTTACTATTTCTTGTACAAGCCTTTTTCTGTTCTACCATGTATATAGAAATGGTCATTATATTTGATTTTTTAAAGTACAGAATACAAAAATAAATTTAGTTGAAAAGCTTTGTTGAATAAATGAATGAATGAGTGATTATGTTATTAATGATAACATTAATAGTAATGGTGAGAGAGATAAAAGTCACAAAAATGACTGGATAAAGGTGATAGAAAAATATTGATGCCTAAAAATTCTTCCAATTGACTTCAGCTCTTTCACTTCATCTAGTCATTGAGGAAATATTCCATAAAGATTATTTATTAGCTCTAGTTGGGTTGTGTGAATGACCTCTTTAACCACACCTTATCCAAGACCTGTGATTGATATTAAAATTCTTTGTCTCCAGAACATAGCTCCTTTAATTGGGGTAGGTCCCTAAATTGACTCTTGGTTGATTTCAACCAAGTATCATTTTCCTGTCTTATAAAGTGGACAGAGAACCCCAAGAGTGCCCCAATTTCAGTTGTGAGCCCTGAAACTACTGATGAGGAATATCCAGTTTAGGAAGAAGTAGTAGATTATTGTATTTGTGTTTATATTTTAGTTTCTTAAGGGTAGAGCTCCTGTCTTATCTAATTATATATTTTCCTTACCACTTAGATAATGTTCTACACATAATAGGTATTTAATAAATAAATTTAAATCCCTGTGCTAGATGCCAATCAATTGGGAAATGTCTAAAAATTGTGGGACATGAATGTGAAGTAATATTAATCAACTGTATGAATCAACAAATATGATAAATACAGAGATACATGGAAAGACTAACGAGCTAATGAAGAATGAAGTGAATAGTGCTAAGAAAACAATATACACAATGACTACAATGATGTAAGAAGAAAGAACAATCACAAAGTAATCAAAAGTGAAAGTTGCAAAATTACAAAGAACAAGCAGGGGTTCAAAGAAGGGTTGTGAGAAGACACTCCTATTCTACCTCTTTGCAGAGGTGAGAAGTCCTTTGAAGTGGTATAGTTGTATATTTTCAGACTTTTTCGATACATTGATTAGCTTTTTAAATTTTAAAACAAATATAATTTGTTATATGAGATGGGTTTTTGGTAGGAGGGAAAGGGGAAGGAAGTTGGGGAAAAATATGGTATATAAAATCAATAATTTTTTTTTCCTGAGGCAATTGGGGGCTTGCCCAAGGTCACACAGCTAGGTTGTGTTAAGTGTCTGAGGTCAAATTTGAACTCAGGTTCTCCTGACTTCAGGGCTGGTGCTCTATCCATGCGCCACCTAGCTGCCCCCAAGAAATATTTTTTTTAAAAAGAATTGGTTCCTTATATTTCCTTGGTCATTCTAGTTGACTTGGTAGCAGCATGAAGAATTCACTCCCCAAGCAGAATTCCTTTGCTCAGGTAACTCTTCTCTGTATTTCCAAATAAAAAAGAACTTTGTCAGAAGTCATTGATGTGGTGTAAGGCAAACAGGATAAAGTACTTGGGCAATCATCCTCTACTCTTTACTCAAGGTCATAACAATTGTCAACATTCCCAGCTGTAGCTCAGCACCTGATCTTTCTGCAGGGACCACTTCTGTTCTTGTCACATTCATCTCTTGATTAGCTTTAAGCCCAGAGGCTTAAATGATGAGTTATCCTCACACAGTGCTATACAAACAAAATAGGTACCTCTGCAGGATGGACAGGAGTCATGGTCTGCTCTGGTCATGCCTTTGCCAGACTTATTTTGAAATGCCCATTTGTGAATGACTGTAGCAGGCAGAGATTCAGGCCCTGGGTACACAATATAATGATAATAATAGCTAGCACTTATGTAGTGCTTTAAGATTTACAAATGGTTTTACAAGTGATATAGGTGACATTATTATCCCCATTTTGCAGATGAAATAACTGAGGATGAGAGGGGTTAAATGGCTGTGCTAAGGGTCACACAGTTAATCAGGGCCTGAGGCAGGATTTGAATTCAGGTCTTCTTGATTCTGTGCTCAGAGCTCTATTCACTTTGCCATTCTGGGTCCATGGACCCAGAGACAGTGATATTACATAACCTCCTCAGTATACTTGCTAAAGCCTAGCAAGATTATATCTCGGCACACAGGTCACTATTACATTGTTAGTTAACAGCCTAAGCACTTTTAATAATAGCAATGTACACCTTTTATAGGAAGGTGCTACTATTTATCCCTTCTTATACTGAGAGAAAACAAGTATCTCTCCTCAGCTTTCTTTCTTCCAGTCTAAATAATTTTAGTTCCTCTGATCTTTCATTATAAATTCTATTTTTGATCAAACATAAATATAAGACAAAATCTATCCATGTTTTTCCTACGTAGATATAGTAAAAGTGATAGATATCCTCAAAGGGAAGCTGCCCTGCATTAGTGCTTATCTTGTTTCCTATTAACCAATAGAAACCTGGCTGGAATCAGAGAAATTCCTTTTCTTAATCTTACACAAGATATTTCATTTTCCACTTTCAGGCATTTTAATTGACTCCCCACCCCCTTCACGCCTGGAACACTTTTCCTCCCCAACTCTGCCTCCTGACTTCCTTCAGATTCTGGCTAACATCCCTTCTACAAGAAGCCTCTTGATTCCTTCCCTCTGTTGGTTATTTCACTTATCCTATAAATATTTTAGTTGTATATAGTTGTTTGCATGTTGTTTCCCTCATTAGATTGGACTCTTTGAGAACAGGGATTGTTTTTCGTCTTTCTTTGTATGCCCTGCATTTAGCACAGTACGTGGCATAAAATGATACTTTCAAAATGCTGTTCATTGATTAGATAATTTCTAAGGTTCTCTTTAGCTCTAAATTTATGATCCTATAAACCTATGCCCTTGGGATCATAATTGTACCCATTACTCTTGGCCAATGCCAGCCCACCAAACTGTCATTCAAATCATGGACTCAGCATATTGGTTAGAGTGAAACATAATGATGATGGTGGTGGTAGAAATGATGGTGATGATAATGAAGTTTTGTAGGAGCTGAGGTACAATGGATGGAGCACTAACCTAGCCTTAGATCCTAACTCTGGGAAAGTCATTTAATTCCTCTATGTCTCAGTTTCCTCAATTATAAAATGGAAATAATAATAGCATTTATTGCCCATACTAAAATGAAATAATATTTGTTAAGTGTTTTGCAAACCTTCAAGTGCTATATAAATGTGATATATCTATATCTGTCTATCTATCTATCTATCTATCTATATCTATATCTATATGTAGTTGTAGTTTGGGGATGCTGACAGAATGTTCATCTGTGTAGCTGAGGATGCAGGGTTATGCATCTCTAATACATATTGATTTCTTGGGTTATTTAAGAAGAATCAAGATGTTCCCAGGAGATTGGAATTAGAAGGCTCAGTGACAGAAACTGCCCTTCCAAGTGTGTGACGTTGGTACTTTTTTGTGGTGCCTTTTTGAGTTGTTTTAGTCCTGTCCAACTCTTTGTGACCCAATTTGGGGTTTTCTTGATGAAGATATTGGAAGGATTTGCCATTTCTTTCTGCAGCTCATTTTACAGATGAGGAAAGTGAGTCAAACAGGATTAAGTAACTTGTCAACAATCCTTTTGAAATGACATCACATTACCTTTTATTTGCTTATTGTGTACATGTTATATCCTTTCATCCAGGTGGCATTGTGTTTAGAGTGCTGGACCTGGAGTCAGAAATGCTTGAATTGAAAACCTCAGACACTTACTAGCATCGAGACCCTGAGTAAGTCATTTAACCCTGTTTGCCTTAGTTTCCTCACCTGTAAAATAAGCTGGAAAAGGAAATGACAAAGCACTCCAGTATCTTTTCCAAGAAAACACCAAAGAGGGTCATGAAGAGTCAGACATGACTGAAAATAACTAAATAACAACATAATGTTGTAAAATCTAAACTCCTTGAGAACAGGAGCTGTTTTAGTTTTATCTTTATATCCCCAGTGATCAACACTGGGCCATATAAAAATGGTTAATAATGTTTGTTGAATTGAATTTCTTCCCAGTAATGAGTAATAAAGTAATTTATCTTCTAGACCTTTTTTCCCAAAGAATGTTTTCTGCCTCATACTGTAGAAGTTGTTTGGGCTGTTTTGAGGCTTCTGTAATGTAGGGGAAAAGCTTTTGGGGAATGGACAGTGGAATAGGGGTGGGGATAGGGGGAATCAGGAGATCTGGATTTCAATTCTGACCTGATGTATATAACCTATATGGCCTTTGGCATATCATTTGTGTCTTTGTTCTTCAGTTTCTTCAGCCACAAAATACAAGTGTGTTTGTGTGTGTGAATTAGATGATATATAAAATATCATCACACTCTATGATTTACCCCTAATTTGGTACTTTGGGGGCCAAAGTGGATTTTATGGCATTGATATGACACTTTAAGGTTTGCTTAGTATTGATAGTACATGAAACTGAAAATCTTTATTGGATATAGCATGCCTTTAAGTATAAAATAAATTTATCATATGCCTTTCAAAACTATCCTGTTTATCTGTAATTCTTTCTTTTCTCTTTGGTGCATTTAAAAATGTTCCATTATCCTCTTTTCTTTTTTCTTTTTTTGTAGAGTATAATTGGGTTTATATAGTTCCATAGTTGGTCTTGGCAGGTAAAGTCTCAAGTACTTTATATTGTCTATGGTTATTTGAAACAGAATTTGTCTTTCTATCTCTTGCTGCCAGACACAATAGATTCCTATTTTCATGTACTATCCTTTTTTTTTCTGTTCTACTATGTAGAATGTTGAAGTGATTATTTTAGCTGGTGCTTATTATGATCAGAAAAAAAAGAAAACATAAAAAAATAGAGGAAATAGAGGAAGTGACACAATCAGGACCAGGATCTCTCTCTCTCTCTTTCTCTTTCTTTCTCTCTCTCTCTCTCCCTCCCTCCCACTCTCTCTTCTCTCTGTCTGTCTCTCTCACACACATATGTATATATAATATATATATATACATATAAACATACACTATATACACATACTATATATGCATATAGTGTGTATATATGTATATATAATGACTACAATGACTTAAATGGAAAGAACAACAATCATAAAACAATTAAAATAATGCTGCAAAATTATAAAGAACAAACTTGACCCTAAAGAAGGAGTCAATGAGAAGATACCTCACTCTTCTTCCTTTACAGAGACAAGGGCCCATAGGTATAGAACATTACATATAATCTTGATTTGTTTTTGTGAATGTCAATCAGTTTTACTGATTCTTTTTATTTTTATTAAAAATTCTTTATTAAAAGGAATGATTATCTGAGGTGAGTAAAGGAGAGAGGAGAGTTATATAGAAGGAAATCCAGACAATGTAAAAATAAAAAAAGTCAATAAAAATCTATTTAAAAATATGAAACTAAAATCTACCTTATTATAACTTGTACCAGTCATCCTAATTCTCTTTTTCAAATGGCAGTCCTTCAAATATTTCACATTCCTTCCCCTTTCCAATTCCACTTTTTTTCAAGCCAGTTCTTATATTTCTCTTATAGAATAATTTTGGGTCCTTTTGCCATGCTGGTTGCTTCACCAACTTGTCAAAATTCATCTTCAAACATTTAATACAATATTCTAGATAGAGCCCAATGACAGAAGGGCAGAATGAGGCAATTACCTCCCTGGTTCTAGACACTAGACTTTGATTAATACATTCTAAGAGCAAATTATTTTTTTCCTGTCATGTTAAATTATTGACTCATACTGAACTTGCAATGAACTAAACACTTCAGCATCTATCATGTTGTCAAACTATGTATCTTACATCTTTTTCTTTTGCAGTTGCTTGTAAACTGTATGAAAAAATACTTTTTACATGTTATCTCATTTGCTTCTCCCAACAATCCTATGGGGTAGGTGCTGTTGTTAGCTTCATTTTACAGATGGAGAAACTGAGACTGAAAGAGGTCAAATGACTTGCCCATGCTATCACGTAGATAATAAAGTGTATGAGACAGATTTTGAAGTCCAGCACTCTAGTCACTGTACCACCAGATGACTAATATTGTGTTTACTTATAAATAGGGCATGTTTATAAAAAATACAAATTAGGAACCTCTAGATAAATTTTTTAAAAACTACTTTTGTGCTCTATAGTAGAAAATTTATTGTCCTCAAACTCAGGGGACCTGTGTTTGCCCTCTGCTGTGTATAACATTTCTGTGCCTCAGTTTCTTCATTTGTAAAATGAGAATAATAGTGTCTGTTCTACCTACATGAAGTTCAAATGTATAAAGCATTGTATAACTATGAGATCCATTAGACTTAGAGCTCCTTGAACATAGAAACTGTCATTTGCCTATTCTTTGTATCCTCCAGGGCTTCACACAATCCCAGGCCCATAGTAGGCCCTGAATAAATGCTCGTTGACTTAACTTGAGGTAGGATGATTATGGTGGTTTCTTTAAGTGTCAGAATCCATGAATTCTGTCTTTTTCCTAGACTCTTGGCAGCTATAATGATCATAAAGGAGTGGGGAAGTCTTTGAATTTATATATATATGGGTTTTTTTTGACAAGGCAATTGGGGTTAAGTGATTTACTCAAGGTCACACAGCTAGGAAGTGCTAAGTATCTGAGACCAGATTTAAATTCAGGGCTGGTTCTCTATCCACTGCACCATCTAGCTGCCCCATAGCATACTGATCTTGAAAGGACTTCAGAGATGACTTTTCCTTTTCTTGTTGGTCAGTCCATTTATTTCTGATTCTGAGGACTATTGGGAGTGACAGATCTAAAAAGAGGCTCAGGTTCAAGTTGGAAATATAAGATTATAGTCTACGACAGGGATCCTTCAACTTTTCCCACTCATGATACCTTTTCACCAGAGAAATTTTTATGTGACCCCAGGAATATGGGTATATGAAATAGGTATACCAATCAAATATTTACTGATAGTAAATCATAAAAAATTATTTTAAAATGTATATAAAGAATTTTATATAAATTATATAAAATATATTTACTGATATTTTTATATTGAACCAAAATCTGATTCTGTCATCTTGTATTTTCAAATGGAAGTTCTTGCTTAAAGGATCTGAAAGAGTGGGAAAATCCTATGTACTTTAGGAAAAAGAGATAAGCTATCACACTGATTTTGACAATAACTCTCTGACAAATCATGTAGCAGACTGGAGCAATCTACACAGTGAGAAGCACTAGACCTATAGATAGGAAAATATATATCCAATTCTTAAACATTACTAGACATTCAACTTTAACTATTGTTTAATCTTAAATGTTGTGTGCTTTAGTTTCTCCATCTGTAAAATGAGTTTTGGAATTGAGGGCCTCTAAATTCCCTTCTGGCAGCTAAATGATGCAGTAGATAGAGCCCTGGGCTTAAGACCAGGGAGACTCATCTGCATGAGTTCAAATTTGGCCTTACACACTAGCTGTATGACCCTGAGCATGACCTTTAACCCTGTTTGCTCTGATTCCTCATCTCTCAAATAAGCTGGAGAAGAAAATGGAAAATCATTCTAATATCTTTGCCAAAACACCAAAATAGGTTCTGAAAAGTCAGACAAAACTCAAGTGGCTTCATAATAATAATAATAAGGTCACTTCTAGTTCTAAAATCTATTATCCTGGGACTTCCAGGACTGGAGCCAAGATGGCAAAGAGCAGTCATGACTCTGTAACTTCCTCTAACCTTCCCTCAAACCAACAGCAGATTAAGCCTCTAGACTGATTTTGAAGTCAAAGAACTCACAAATATTTGGAGTACAACACATTTCTAGAAGAAAATACCCTGGAAGAACTTCAAAACAGATCTGTTTCAATTGGGCAGGAGGGTGGTCTGCCAAACCCAGACTGCAGCACAGGGAGACCAAAGCAGGGAGCTGGAGTGGGAGTTGGAGCGTGTTGGCTTCCACACACCTGGGGGTCTTCTGAGGGCCTCTTGGGCTAATCTATCCTGATTGTAAGCAGGTGGTTTGGCAGATCTGCCTTTTTGTAAGGGGTAGATTGTGAAGAGCTAGCTGTCATTACACAGCACCTTAAAGCAATCAATCAATCAACAAAACTGCCCAGCACCTGAAATCAATTAATCAGTAGAATTGCATTAAAGCAGCTATCCCTCTTTTGCCTTGAACAGACCTCAAGCCTTAAAAAATGAATAAAAAAACAAAAGTAACTCTCACCATAGACAGCTTTTATGGAGAGAGAGAGAAGAACAGAGCTCAAATCCTGAGGTCCCAAAAGGTAAAGCAACTCCAGAAAAAGCCCCAAAGAGAGACATAAGCTGGACCCCATGTCACAAGGCTTTTTTTTTAAGATTGCATAAAGTATCTTAAAAGAGAGTTAGGGGGCAGCTAGGTGGCGCAGTGGATAGAGCACCAGCCCTGAAGTCAGCAGGACCTGAGTTCAAATCTGGTCTCAGACACTTAACATTCCCTAGCTGTGTGACCCTGGGCAAGTCACTTAACCCCAATTGCCTAAGCAAAAAGCAAAAAAAAAAAGAGAGAGTTAGAAGAAATATGGGGAAATGAAATGAGATCATTGCAAAAAAAAATAGAAAAATTGGAAAAAGAATGCATTGAACAAAAAAATTTAATTGGCCAATTGCAAAAGGAGCTAAAAACAGTAACTGAAGAAAATAATACACTAAAAATTAGAATCAAATAAATGGAAGTGAATGACTCAACAAGACTTTAACAATCAGTCAAGCAAAAACAAAAAAATAAAAAAAAATAGAAGGAAATATGAAATATCTTTTAGGAAAAACAACTGACCTAGAAAAGAGATCTAGGAGAGACAATCTAAGGACTATAGGGCTTCCTGAAAACCATGATGAAAAAAAAGAACCTAGACATCATTTTACAGGAAATCATAAAAGAAAACGGCCCTGATATTTTAGAATCAGAAGGTAAAATAGCCATTGAAAGAATCCATCAATCACCTCCTAAAAGAAAACCCAAAATTAAATCCCCAAGGAATATTGTGGCTAAATTTCAGAACTATCACACCAAGGAAAAGATACTGCAAGCAGCCAGAAAGAAACAATTTAAATACCGAGAAGACACAATTAGGATCACCCAAGACCTAGCAACTTCCATCTTAAAAAATCGAAGGGTCTGAAATCTGATATTCTGAAAAGCAAAGGAACTGGGATTACAGTCAAGAATAAAGTATCCAGCTAAAATGAGGATTATCTTTCAGGAAAGAAGATGGACATTCAATGATATAGGTGAATTTCACCTATTTCTTTTTTTTTTTTAATTTTTTTTTTTATTAAAGCTTTGTATTTGTATAACATATGTATGGTAGTTCCCCAACATTGATCTTTACAAAGCTTTCCATTACAAATTTTACCCCCAGTCCCCTCCCCTCCCCTAGATGGCAGGAAGTCCACTACATGCTAATAATGTTGAAATGCTTGAGAAGTTATGCAAGAAAAATCCTATCTACAAGAAAAAAAAAAAGAATCCGAGAAAGGCAACACAATGCAAACAAATGTCAATAGAGATCATGAAAATGTTACATTGTGGTCCATATTTCATTTCCCTCTCTCTGGGTGTATATGGTTTTCTTCAGTGAACAATTGGAACTGGTTTGAGACAATTCTTTGTTGCAGAGAGCCATGTCCATCAGAATTGATCATCATGTAATACTGTTGTTGCTGTGTATGAAGATCTCCTGGTTCTGCTCGTTTCACTCAGCATCAGTTCATGCAAGTCTCTCCAGGCCTCTCTGAAATCGTCTAGCTGGTCGTTTCTTACAGAGCAATAATATTCCATAACATTCATATACCATAATTTATTCAGCCACTCTCCAATTGATGGGCATCCCTTCAGTTTCCAGTTTCTAGCCACCACAAAAAGGGCCGCCACAAACATTCTTGCACATGTGGGGCCCTTTCCCTCCTCTAAGATCTCTTTGGGATATAGGCCCAGTAGAAACACTGCTGGGTCAAAGGGTATGTACAGTTTGACAACTTTTTGGGCATAGTTCCAAATTGCTCTCCAGAATGGTTGGATCCATTCACAGTTCCACCAACAATGTATTAGTGTCCCAGTTTTCCCACATCCCCTCCAACATTCATTGTTATCTTTTCCTGTCATTTTAGCCAATGTGACAGGTGTGTAGTGGTATCTCAGAGTTGTCTTAATTTGCATTTCTCCGATCAATAGTGATTTGGAGCACCTTTTCATATGACTAGAGATGGTTTTAATTTCATCATCTGAAAATTGTCTGTTCATATCCCTTGACCACTTATCTATTGAAGAGTGGCTTGAATTCTTATATATATGAGACAATTCTCTATAAATTTTAGAAATGAGGCCTTTATCAGAACCATTAATGTAAAGATGATTTCCCAATTTGATGCTTCCTTCCTAATCTTGTCTGCATTTGTTTTGTTTGTACAGAAACTTTTTAACTTAAGATAATCAAAATTATCCATCTGGAATTTCACCTATTTCTAATGAAAAGACTAGAACTGAACAAAAAAATTAATCTCCAAACACAGAACTCAAGAGAAACATAAAAAGGTAAAAAGGAAAAAAAACTGTTGAGAACTATATTTCTGTTGTGGGTATACTTAGAGAATAAGGGGATAATTTGATTTTATTTTGATAATATGAAAAAGAAATTAGAGGTAGGAAAGGGCTCACATTACAAGAAAAGAAAAAAGAAGGTAGAATAAGAGAAATTACATCACACAAAGAGGCAAAGAAAACCTCTTATAATTGAGGGAAAGAAGGAAGGGAGATGAGCATTGTGTGAATCTTATTCTCATCAAATTTGGCTCTGAGACAATAACAGACATATTTGGTATGACAAAGAAACTTGTCTCAATTTATAGGGAAATAGGAGGGAAAGGGGGAAAAGAAAGGGAAACACTAATAGAATCTAAAACAGAAGAATTAGGGAAAAGGTGTAAAAAAGGGGGAGGGGCTCTAAAGAGTAAGGACTGTTTGAGGGAGGTGGTCATCAAAAGCAAAATACTGGGAAGGAGAGAAGGGGGATAGGAAAGAGAAGAGCATAACCTAGGGTAAATAAGATGGCAGGAAATACAGAATTAGTTATTTTAACTATTAATGTGAATGGAATGAATTCTTCCATAAAGCAGAAGCGGATTGCAGACTGGATTAAAAGCCAGAATCCAACAATATGTTGTTTACAAGAAACACATTTAAAGCATAATGATATATACAGAGTGAAGGTAAAGGGCTGGAGCAGAATCTATTATGCTTCAGGTGAACAACAACAACAAAAAAGCAGGAGTAGCAATCCTGATTTCAGATCAAGTAAAAACAAAGATAGATCTAATTAAAAGAGACAAGGAAGGAAACTATATCTTACTAAAGGGTACCATAGATAATGAAGCAATATCAATATTAAACATATATGCACCAAATGGTATAGCATGGAAATTCCTAGAGGAAAAGTTCAGAGAGATGGAAGAAGAAATGGACAGCAAAACTATACTAGTGAGGGATCTCAACCTTGCTCTCTCAGAACTTGATAAATCAAACCACAAAATAAATAAGAAAAAGGTTAAGGAAGTAAACATGTTAGAAAAGTTAGGTATAATAAATCTTTGGAGGAAATTAAATGGAGACAGAAAAGAGTTTACTTTTTTCTCAGAGGTTCATGGAACTTACACAAAAATTGACCATGTGTTAGGACATAAAAATCTCAAAATCAAATGCAGGAAGGCAGAAATAGTAAATTCATTTTTTTTTCATTTTATTCATGATGCAATAAAAATCACATGCAATAGAAGGCCAGGAGAAAATAGACCGAAAAGTAATTAGAAACTAAATAATCTCATCCTAAAGAATTAATGGGTGAAACAAATTATAGACACAGTTACTAATTTCATCCAAGAGAATAACAATAATGAGACAACATACCAAAATTTGTGGGATGCAGCCAAAGCAATAATAAGGGGAAATATTATATCTCTGGATGCTTACTTGCATAAAATAGAGAAAGAGAAAATCAATAAATTGGGCTTGCAACTAAAAAAAACTAGAAAAAGAACAAATTAAAACTTCCCAATTAAATACCAAACTTGAAATCCTAAAAATAAAAGAAGAGATTAATAAAATTGAAAGTAAAAAAAAACTATTGAGTTAATAAATAAAACTACAAGTTGGTTTTATGAAAAAACCAACAAAATAGACAAACCTTTAATTAATTTGATTAGAAAAAGGAAAGAGGAAAATCAAATTGTTACTCTCAAAAATGAAAAGGGAGAACTTTCCGCCAATGAAGAGGAAATTAGAGCAATAATTAGGAGTTACTTTGCCCAAGTTTATGCCAATAAATTTGATAATTTAAGTGAAATGGAGGATTACCTACCAAAATATAGATTGTCCAGATTAACAGAAGAGGAAATAAATTACTTACATAGTCACATTTTAGACAAAGAAATAGAACAAGTCATTAATCAACTCCCTAAGAAAAAATCCCCAGGACCAGATGGGTTTACATGTGAATTCTACCAAACATTTAAAGAACGATTAACTCCAATACTATATAAATTTTTTGAAAAAGTAGGGAATGAAGGACTCCTACAAAATTCCTTTTATGACACAGACATGGTACTGATACCTAAATCAGGTAGAACGAAAACAGAGAAAGAAAATTATAAACCAATCTCCCTAATGAATATTGATGCAAAAATCTTAAATAAAATATTAGCAAATAGATTACAGAAAATCATCCCCAGGAAAATATACCATGACCAAGTAGGATTTATACCAAGAATGCAGGGATCGTTTAATATTAGGAAAACTATTAGCATAATTAACTATATCAATAACCAAATTAACAAAAAACATATGATTATTTCAATAGATACAGAAAAAAGCATTTGATAAAATCCAACATACATTCCTATTAAAAACACTAGAGAATATAGGAATAAATAGACTTTTCCTTAAAATAGTCGGTAGCATCTATTTAAAACCATCAGCTAGCATCATATGTAATGGTGATAAACTGGTACCATTCCCAATAAGATCAGGGGTGAAACAAAGTTGCCCACTATCATCATTACTATTCAATATTGTATTAGAAATGCTAGCTTTGGAAATAAGAAAAGAAAAAAAGATTGAAGGAATTAGAATAGGTCATGAGGAAACCAAATTATCACTCTTTGCAGATGATATAATGGTCAAATCACATCATCTGCAGATGGAGATGATATACTTAGAGAACTCTAGAGAATCAACTAAAAAAACTATTAGGAATAATCCACAACTTTAGCAAAGTTGCAGGATAAATAAATAAAAAAAGAAAGAAATCCACATAAATCATCAGCATTTTTATACATCACTAACAAAATCCAACAGCAAAAGATACAAAGAAAAATTCCATTTAAAATAATTGTTGATAGTACAAAATATTTGGGAATATATCTGCCAAGGAAAAGTCAGGAACTATATGAGCAAAACTATAAAACACTATCCACACAAATAAAGTCAGATCTAAACAATTGGAAAAACATCAAGCGCTCTTGGATAGGTTGAGCGAATATAATAAAGATGACAATACTACCTAATCTATTTATTTAGTGCTATATCAATCAAACTCCCAAGAAATTATTTTACTGACCTAGAAAAAAATAACAACAAAATTCACCTGGAAGAACAAAAGATCAAAAATTTCAAGGGAATCAATGAAAAATAAAGCAAATGAAGGTGGCCTAGCTGTACCAGATTTAAAATTATATTATAAAGCAGCAGTCATCAAAACCACTTGGTACTGGCTAAGAAACAGAGTAGTTGATTAGTGGAATAGGTTAGATTCACAGGATAAAATATTCAATGACTATAGTAATCTAGTGTTTGACACACCCAAAGACCTCAGCTTTTGGTATAAGAACTCACTATTTGACAAAAACTGCTGGGAAAGTTGGAAACTAGTATGGAAGAAACTAGGCATTGACCCACACCTAACACCATATAGCAAGATAAGGTTGAAATGGATTCATGATCTAGACATAAAGAATGATATTATAAACAAATTAGAAGAACATAGGATGGTTTATCTCTCAGATCTGTGGAGGAGGAAGGAACTAGAGATCATTATTAATCACAAAATAGATAATTTTGACTATATCAAGTTAAAAAGTTTTTGCACAAACAAAACTAATGCAGACAAGATTAGAAGGGAAGCAATAAACTGGGAAAACATTTTCACATTCAAAGGTTCTGATAAAGTCCTCATTTCTAAAATATATAGAGATTGACTCAAATTTATAAGAATTCAAGCCATTCTCCAATTGATAAATGGTCAAAGGATATGAGTAGACAATTTTCAGATGAAGAAATTGATAATATTTCTAGTCATATGAAAAGGTGCTCCAAATCACTATTGATCAAAGAAATACAAATTAAGACAACTCTGAGATACCACTACACACCTGTCAGATTGGCTAAGATGACAGGAAAAGATAATAACGAATGTTGGAGGGGATGTGGGAAAACTGGGATACTGATACATTGTTGGTAGAACTGTGAATAGATCCAACCATTCTGGAAAGCAATTTGGAACTATGCTCAAAAAGTTATCAAACTGTGCATACCCTTTGACCCAGCAATATTTCTATTGGGCCTATATCCCAAAGAGATCTTAAAAGAAGGAAAGGGACCCACATGTGCAAGAATGTTTGTGGCAGCCCTTTTTGTAGTGGCTAGAAACTGGAAAGTGAGTGGATGACCATCAATTGGAGAATGGCTGAATAAATTATGGTATATGAATGTCATGGAATATTATCGTTCTGTAAGAAATGACCAATAAGGTGATTTCAGAAAGGCCTGGAGAAACTTGCATGAACTGATGCTGAGTGAAATGGGCAGAACCAGGAGATCATCGTACATGGCAACAATAAGACTATATGATGATCAATTCTGAAGGGCATGGTTCTCTTCAACAATGAGATGTTTCAAACCAGTTCCAGTTGTTCAGTGATGAAGAAAGCCATATACACCCAAGGAGAGGCCTGTGGGATCTGAGTCTGGACCACAACATAGCATTTTCACACTCTCTATTGATGTTTGCTTACATTATGTTTTCCTTCTCATGTTTTTTTTGTAAGATAACTGTATAAATATATACACACATATTAAATCTGCCAAATATTTTAACATAATTAAGATGTATTAGACTTTCTGCCATCTGGGGGGGGTGAGAGGTAGAAGGGAAAATTTTGTAACAGAAAGCTTTGCAAGGGTCAATGTTGAAAAATTACCTATGCATATGTTTTGCAAATAAAATGGTATATGGATGTTATGGAATATTATTCTTCTGTAAGAAACAATCAACAAGATGATTGCAGAGAGGCTTGGAGAGATCTACATAAACTGATGTTAAGTGAAATGAGCAGAACCAGGAGATCATTATACACAGCAACAAGACTGCATGATGATCAATTCTGATGGATATGGTTGTCTTCAACAATGAGGTGATTCAAACCAGTTCCTATTGTTCAGCGATGAAAAAAATTGTATACATCCTGTGGGAACTGAGGGTGGATCACAACATAGCATTTTAATGCTTTCTGTGAATGTTTACTTGGATTTTGTTTTCCTTCTTGGGTTGTTTTTGGTTTTTTCTCTTTCTAGATCCGATTTTTCTTGTGCAGCAAGATAACTATAGATATGTATACATATATTGCATTTATCATATATTTTAACATATTTAACATATATTAGACTACCTGCCATCTAGGGGAGGGGATGGGGAAAGGAGAGAAAATTTGCAACAGAAAATTTTGCAAAGGTCAATGTAGAAAAATTGCTCATATGTTCTGTAAATAAAAAGCTTTAATAAACAAACAAAAAAATTAAGTCTATTATCCTATCAGGTAGAAAGAATATATCAAAACTGGAATGAGATCATCTGGGTTTGACTCTGATTTCTTCCACTTAATAACTGTGTGATCTTGTCTCTTTTTTGGATTATGATGTTCAGATAGCCCAAAGATTTTTAAAATTATTCTACTTGAAGGAAGGAATTTGTGTTCAAAGAAAAACTGGAATCCTTAATTGAACACCAGATAGATAATTTTGATTATACTAAGTTAAAAAGTTTTTGTACAAACAAAACTAATTCAGACAAGATTAGGAGGGAAACAATAAATTGGGAAATCACTTTTACATTTAAGGGTTCTGATAAAGGCCTCATTTCTAAAATATATAGAGAATTGACTCATATTTATAAGAACTCAAGCCACTCTCCAATTGATAAATGGTCAAAGGATATGAACAGACAATTTTCAGATGATGAAATTAAAATTATTTCTAGTCATATAAAAAGGTGCTCCAAATCTCTAATGATCAGAGAAATGCAAATTAAGACAACTCTGAGATACCACTACACAGCTGTTAGATTGGCTAAGATGACAGGAAAAGATAATGATGAATGTTGGAGGGGATGTGGGAAGGCTGGGACACTGATGCATTGTTGGTGGAGCTGTGAATGGATCCAGCCATTCTGGAGAGCAATTTGGAGCTATGCTCAAAAAGGTATCAAACTGTGCATACCTTTTGACCCACCCATGTTTCTATTGGGCCTATATCCCAAAGAGATCTTAGAGGAAAGAAAGGGACCCACATGTGCAAGAATGTTTGTGGCAGCCCTTTTTGTAGTGGCTAGAAACTGGAAGCTGAAGGGATGCCCATCAATTGGAGAATGGCTGAATTAATTATGGTATATGAATGTCATGGAATATTATTGTTCTGTGAGAAAATCAGCAGGATGATTTCAGAGAGGCCTGGAGAGACTTGCATGAACTGATGCTGAGTGAAATGAGCAGAACAAGGAGATCATTATACATGGCAACAACAAGACTATATGATGATCAATTCTGATGGATGTGACTCTCTTCAACAATGAAATGTTTCAAACCAGTTCCAATTGTTCAGTGATGAAGAAAGCCATATACACCCAGAGAGAAGGATATGAAATGTGGACCACAACATAACATTTTCATGCTCTCTATTGGTGTTGGCTTGCATTATGTTTCCCTTCTCAGATTTTTTTTCTTGTAGATCCAACTTTTCTTGCACAGCAAGATAACTGTAAAAATATGTATACACATATTCCATTTGTCAAGTATTTTAACATAATTAACATGTAGTAGACTTCCTGCCATCTAGGGGAGGGGTCAAGATTAGGGAGAAAAATTTGTAATGGAAAGCTTTGTAAAAGTCAACGTTGAAAAATTACCCATACATATGTTTTGCAAATAAAAAGCTTTAATATAAAAAAGAAAGAAAAATTACCCATGCATGTTTTGCAAATAAAAAAGGTTTAATAAAAAAATTATTCTCCTTAATCTGTTTTTCAAGCTAGTTGTTCTTTCCCCTTTTTGTTTTAATATTTCTTTTTGCCTTTCCAACTGTTCACTGAAGAAAGCCATATACACCCAGAGAGAAGAATATGAAATGTGGACTACAACATAACATTTTCATGCTCTTGATTGATGTTTGCTTGCATTGTGTTTCCTTTATCTGATTTTCCTTTCTTGTAGATACGATTTTCCTTGCACAACAATGATATGTGGAAATATGTATACATATATTTGATTTGTCAAGTATTTTAACATAATTAACATGTAGATATCCTGCCATGTAGGGGAGGGGTGGGGAGTAGGGGGGAAAAATTTGTAACAGAAAGCTTTGTAAGGGTTAATGTTGAAGAATTACCCATACATATGTTTTGCAAATTAAAAAAAATTAAAAAATATATTTCTTGTTGTCTTATAGAGCCATTGGTTTGTATTTGATCCATTCTAATTAATTTTCAAGGAGTTTACTCTTTGGATAACATTTTGATCCTCTTGCCAAACTCTTTTTTTTAAAATTTTTTTTATTAATACTTTTTCTTTGCAAAACATATGTATGGGTAATTCCTAAACATTAACCCATACAAAGCTTTCTGTTACAAATTTTTCCCCCCTACTCCCCACCCCTCCCCTAGATGGCAGGATATCCACTACATGATAATTATGTTAGAATACTTAAGAAATCGAATATATGTATAGTTATTGCATCATTTTTTGTGCAGGGGAAATCATATGTACAAGAAAGAATAATCTGCTAAAGGAAATACAATGCAAGCAAACCTCAATAGAGAACATGAAAATGTTATGTTGTGGTCCACATTTCACATCCCTCTCTCTGGGTGTATATGGCTCTCTTCACCGAACAATTGGAACTGGTTTGAAGCATTTCATTGTTGAAGAGAGTGATGTCCATTAGAACTGATCCTCATATACTATTGTTGTTGCCATGAATAATGATCTCTTGGTTCTGCTCACTTCACTGAGCATTAGTTCATCTCTTGCCAAACTCTTAATTCCCTTTCTCTTTCCAATTTCTTTTTCCATAGCTCTCATTTTTTTCCTCAAGCATTCTCATTGCATATATAAAAAACATTTTAATAGTTAAAAAAGAAAGAAAAACTCTTCCTTTTTCTCTTCCCAATTCTTTTCCAGTTTGTGTCCATGCTGTGTCTTTCTTTGAGACATTGCTTGTAGATGTTTCAGAGTCATTTTCTACTTCTTCATTTGTATCTTCAGTGTTCTCTGCTACCATAATAGCTCATTTTGTGGGGTTCTTTTGTGTACCCATTCTTCCAATCCACTTTCTGCCTTTAGACTTGATGTTAGGGCTGGGCTCTATAGCATTTGTGGAGGGAAAATCTGTGTGGTCTTCTTGCTGCTGTGTGGGTGGTGGTGGAAGTATTGAGTATTATGTTATTTCAGGATATTAGTGACAAGTTGAGGATATGCAAGCTTCCATTTCATCCAAAGTGGTCTGATTCAGGTTAAAGCCTGATTATTGTCCCCCTGACCTGAACTCCGCAAGTTTCTGATCTGGATTTGGATCTTTTCAAGGGTTTGGACTACCTGACCTCTAAAGTTCATTCCAGTTCTAAATCCCTTCCTGAGTCTTCATTTATTTTTTTGTAAAATGAGAGAGTTGGATTAGATTTCTGATCTCCATTCCTAGCCTTCCAGCTCTAACATTCTGAGATTCTAGAAATACATTGCCAAGACAATAGAGACCAGTTTTAATAGTTTAAGAGCTATGACTCTGACTGTCTTATTCCTTATGAAGAAGGTATAGAAGGGAAAGAAGCAGATTTTGTAAAAAACAAAAACAAAAACAAAAAAACATTTATTCTTCTTTCCTATATCTCATCCCTTTTCAGGAAGAAAAAGCACTGGCACCTCTTTCTAGGATACTTATGGTTTATGCTCAGTGTCTTGATCTTGTAATTTTGGTTCCAGGTTAGTAATTTCAGGAATGTCCAAACAAAATAAGTCACAGGTGCCCCAAGCATGTTGGACTGGATTACCTAATACACAAGGGCTGGGCCTGGACCCAGGCATGGGGAGTGGTGCCAATATAGGGGCTGGATAACAAGTGGGTGTGAGGTCTACTTCCAGCTGTCTGGCACACAAAGAAAGACCACAAAAACACATCCTTATTGACTTTCCCCAAGGTGAAAAGACTTGGTGGGATCCCAGGTATGGTCATAGAACTGAAGCAAGAAAGTACGGCAAAAACCATCTAATCCAAACACCTCATTTTACAGATGAGGGAACTGAGATTTAGGGAGATTAAATGACTTGCCCATGGGAAGAAGGAGGAGTGGTGAGGACTCCAGAAACAGTTTTATGACAAGGTGGAGTAGCCTATGTAATGTGAAGGATATCTTCAGAAATGTTCCTCCTCAATCCTCTATCCCATCCCACCCCACCCCTAATCCGATAATTTGCTATTAAAGATTCATTTCTTTGGGGAAAATGCATCAGTCTTTCCATTCTTTTTAAAAACAAAAAACAAAACAAAAACAAAAAACAAAACAAAACAAACAAAAAAAAAAAACCGCCAAAAAAAAAAAAAAAAAAAAAACACCCTGAATCCTCCTACTCTTGGCTTCAAGGTGGAAACAATAAGGAAAAAACATTAAGTTCCAAACCCTATGTGAATGAAAAGGCAAAGTGCTGTAGTCTAAGACTACCAGTTTTGAAGTTGAGAGGCCAGGATTTTGGCCGTTGATTTAATTGTGTGACTTTGGGCAAATAATTCCATTTTTCTGGGCTCCAGGTTTTCAATCTATAAAATGAGGTATTTGGACTTGGTGTTTTAACTCTGAGACCTTTTTCATGAGTGGAATTCTTGTATAACATGACATTATTGGATACTTTCCTCTTGGAAGTACACAGGTAGCATGCACTCTCAATGAAACTTTAGTAAATGATTAGCCAGTGTTTCCCACCAGTTCATATGAAAATCCACCAGAGAGAAAAAATAGTTAACATAAGATGAGGATAAGCTAAATTCAGAAAATAGCTTTAATATTGCAGTGAGAGGGAATGTAAAGCTTGTTTCTCTATTGTGTTTGTAATTGTCCATGATGGTTTAAAGATACCTTATAATGCATTTGTCCAGTGATTACAGTTTTCAAAGTTTGACACTAGCCCAGAAAAAAGACAAATCAGCCATTGATTGCATAGCTTGATGAGGTAAGATTAAAGGATAAAAGGGTACAATGGGGCTATTTTGGCACTGTGTACAAAACACAAATGAGGGTATGCATTTGCACTTGAATTTACATGGTGGTTTGTAGCCACAGGTTTGAAAACAATTTGATGACAGATTGAGAAATTATAAGAACATGTTGTGTTTAGTCAGAAGTGGTCAGAGTCTGATGTTATCACTGCATGAACAACAAACATTCAAACATTCTTCTTCTTGTCATAGAATAAAAAAATAGATTTGTAACATCCTGGAGCAATTATTTTCTTGCTTAAAATGCCATTAAAGAATTTTTAGCTCAAACTTTTTAGACCATCATTACAAACCTCTTGGGGGAACCACTGATTTAGTCCAGCCCCTCTCATTTTACAGAACAGGAAACTGATCCCCAGGGAAATGAGAGGTTAAGTGTTTCTTTTTACTTTCTTTCCTTCATATCTTCCTTCTGTTTTCTCCTTCCTTCCTTCCTTCCTTCCTTCCTTCCTTCCTTCCTTCCTTCCTTCCTTCCTTCCTTCCTTCCTTCCTTCCTTCCTTCCT
>JAJPUD010003297.1:67479-120737 GCA_023553655.1 Myrmecobius fasciatus | reverse complement strand
CCTTCCTTCCTTCCTTCCTTCCTTCCTTCCTTCCTTCCTTCCTTCCTGTCTATCTTCCCTGAGCCTCAATTTCCTTCACTATAAAACAAGAAGTTTAGACTAGGTTCTCTCCAAAGACCTATCTTCTATTTTGTGATTTTGTAATTTCTCTCTTTCAGGTTAATCTTTAAAATATCACCATTGTTGGACTGCCTTTAGAATTCTAGTCAGAGACAAGTTTTCTTTGTCCCTGTCTGGATCAAAAACCAAGTAGTGGATTTCTGGCTTTATTAGCATCTTTTTAAAAAATTCATTTTTTCCCCAGTTTACTTCATTCTCTCCCACCCCAACTGAGAATAGAAGAGACACAAAATCCATAGAAATATGCATAACCAGGAAGATTATTTTCTGCTTTGGCCATGTCCAAAAGAATGAATACCCATATATTGCTCATCTCTTTCTCTCCTTCCCTCTCTCTGTCTTTCCCTCCCTCTATCTCCCTCTCTTCTTCTTCTTCTTCTTTCTTCTCTTCTTCTTCTCCTCCTCCTCCTCCTCCTCTCTTCCTTCCTTCCTCCCTCTCCCTTCCTCCATCCCTTCATCTCCCTCCCTCCCTTTTTTCTTTCCTCCCTCTCTCTCCCCTCTATTTCTACCTCCTCTCTCTTCCTCCCTCCCTCCCTTGATCTCACAATTGTTTTAATTTACTTTTCTTTTTTTTTCAGTAGTGATTTAGAGCATTTTTATATGATTATATATGATGAATTTTTTTATTGAAACTTTTTATTTGTATAACATATGTATGGGTAGTTCCTCAGCATTAATATTTACAAAGCTTTCTGTTACAAATTTTATCCCCAGTCCTCTCCTCTCCCCTAGATGGCAGGAAGTCCACTACATGTTAATAATGTTAAAATACTTGACAAGTTGTACAAGAAAAATCCTATCTACAAGAAAAAAAAAAGAAAATCAGAGAAAGAAAACACAATGCAAGCAAACATCAATAGAGAGCATGAAAATGTTATGTTGTGGTCCACATTTCATATACCTCTCTCTGGGTGTATATGGTTTTCTTCACTGAACAATTGGAACTGGTTCGAGACAATTCTTTGTTGCAGAGAGCCATGTCCATCAGAATTGATCATCATGTAATATTGTTGTTGCTGTGTATAATGATCTCCTGGTTCTGCTCATTTCACTCAGCATCAGTTCATGCAAGTCTCTCCAGGCCTCTCTGAAATCGTCCTGCTGGTCGTTTCTTACAGAGCAATAATATTCCATAACATTCATATACCATACTTTATTCAGCCACTCTCCAATTGATGGGCATCCATTCAGTTTCCAGTTTCTAGCCACTACAAAAAGGGCTGCCACAAACATTCTTGCACATGTGGGTCCCTTTCCCTCCTCTAAGATCTCTTTGGGATATAGGTCCAATAGAAACACTGCCGGGTCAAAGGGTATGCACAGTTCGATAACTTTTTGAGCATAGCTCCAAATTGCTCTCCAGAATGGTTGGATCCATTCACAGTTCCACCAGCAATGTATTAGTGACCCAGATTTTCCATATCCCTTCCAGTATTCATCGTTATCTTTTCCTGTCATTTAAGCCAATCTGACAGGTGTGTAGTGGTACCTCAGAGTTGTCTTAATTTGCATTTCTCTGATCAATAGTGATTTGGAGCAACTTTTCATGTGACTAGAGATGGTTTTAATTTCATCATCTGAAAATTGTCTGTTCATATTCCTTGACCACTTATCTATTGAAGAGTGGCTTAGCTTTGATTTCTTTATATAAAAACTGCCTGTTCCTATCATTTGACCATTTATCAATTGGGAGTGGGTTTTTTTTTTTGCTTTTTTGCTAAGGCAATTTGGGTTAAGTGACTTGCCCAGGGTCACACAGCTAGGAAGTGTCTGAGACCAGATTTGAACTCAGGTCCTCCTGACTTCAGGGCTGGTGCTCTAACCACTGCGCCACCTAGCTGCCCCAATTGGGAGTGTTTTTTAAAAAATAAAGTTAACTATCAAACTGTGCGTACCCTTTGATCCAACAGTGTCTCTACTGAATCTGCATCCTAAAGAGATCATAAAAGAGGGAAATAGACCCACATGTTTGTAGCAACCCTTTTTCCAGTGGCAAGAAATTGGAAACTGAGTGGATGCCTATCACTTGGGGAATGGTTGAATAAGTTATGATATATGATTGTTATAAAATACTTTTGTTCTATAAGTAACAATCATCAGGATTTTTTCAGAAAAGCCTGGAGATACTTATATGAATTGATATTAAGTGAAGTGAGTAGAACCAAGAGAATATTGTATACAGCAACAACAAGATTATGTGATGATCAATTCTGATGGATATGGCGCTTCTCAACAGAGAGGTGATTCATGCCATTTCCAATGGTCTTGTGATGAAGAGTCTGAATGTGGGTCACATTGTGGTGTTTTTATTTTTTTTTGTTGCTGTTTGCTCCCTTTCTTTTCTTCCTCATTTTTTTCTTTTTTGATCTGATTTTTCTTGTGAAGTATGATAAAAGTGAAAGCAAGTGTTTCCAGTGTCAAAAGGGAGTTATCCAAAACTTTAGGTTTTTGAGCAGCTTTTTTCAGAAATAATAGTATCTGTAAGATTTCTTTTCTTTCAAGGTGATATGATCAAAGGAAAAGTATATCTACTATTTTTCAGGTCTGTGCTCTGGTCTGTGAGTGAGCATAAACATTCTTTTCCACACTGGAATTGTAAACAGTCCCTACCCTCCTGATACTTCAAACTTTGGTGAGCTAGTATTCCTCCTCATCCTGGGACTAAGACCTGGAACAAGTGTTGACAATGCAGCAAGGAACTGCACTCAGTGCTAGCCAAGGTACTCCTGTAATCTTCTCCTGACCCACTGTTTGACCTGTTACCACTTGTGGGCTGAGAGTTCTGGAAGATATTGTTATCACTGGTCTTTCAGTCACCCCCAAGGCCTGCTGCTGGTTTGCTGGGTGTGACCTGCACTGGTGCTTTACTTCCATCTAGATAGAACAGACCTTTCCTGCTGACCTTCTCAGTTGTCTTGGGTTGGAAAATTGTTTAATCCCATTCTTTTGTGGGTTCTGCAATCCCTGAATTCATTTTGAGACATTGTTTAAAGTTCTATAGAAAGGAATTTGGGAGCACTTAGGTGAGCTCCTACCTTTAATCTGTTATCTTGACTCTGCCCAAAATTTTAAACTCTTAGAAAAAACAATCTCTTCCTTTAAATCTTCCAAAAATTCTTTATTGAATTTGTACTCAAGCTATGCTTTTCTCTAAGATTTTGCTTATAAATATTTTGGAGTCATTCTCTTCTTCTCAGTTTTTGTCTTGAGCATCTGTTACCACAGTAGCTTTTTAGAGTGGTGGTTTTTTTTTTTTCTTTTAACTTGTTCTTTTTCCTAACTTATTTCCTGATTTCACACTTCATGTTTGGGCCAGACTCTACACTTCAAAAGTTTGAAGGAAAGGTGTAAGAAATCCTGTTGTTGCTTTCTTGGGGGATATTGTGTGTTGTATTATTACAGTATCTCAAGGAAAGTTCAGGCTAGGGATCTGAAAACTTGTAATGCTCCTAAAATGGTCTGATTGCTGTATGCTTATTCTGAGATCTGTAAAATTCTTACCTGGGTTTAAGCCTGAACAACAACAGACTGTTGCTAGATTCAGTTAACATCAACCAGCTAAAAAGCTGTGATGGTTCAGATTGTCAAAACCTCAGGCTCCTTCAGGGATTGGGATATTAGATAATAGAATTGAGATTCTGCTTTGTTCTTTGAGTCTGAAACACATGATTCTGTATATATCCAAGGGCCTGCTGTTGTTCCTAATCCTACAATCCCATCTCTATGCACCTTGGAAAGAGGAAATTCCAGAACCAGTGTAACCTTGTGTAGGCTGCAGGAACACATCTGGCTACTCTTGTTCACTGCCCAATTCCAAGTCACAGATCCACAGTAGATCAAGATCTATAGGTGGAAAATGCATTTTTTCTTTTTTCTTCCCTACCCCCCCTCCCCAAAATAGCAAGCAATCTGATAAAGGTTAAGCATGTACAATTCTTCTAAACATATTTCCATAGTCATCATGCTACACAAGAAAAATCAAATCAAAAGGAAAAAGAAACATGAGAAAGTAAAAAACCAAGAAAGTAAATAAGAACAACCAAAAAAAGGTGAAAATACTATGATTTGATCCACATTCAGTTTCCATAGTTCTCTCTGTGGATGCAGATGGCACTTTCCATCACAAGCCAATTGGAATTGCCTTAAATCACCTCATTCTAACAAACATTTATTAAGCATCTCTTAATAAATCAATAAATACTAAATACCTAGGCACTGTGTTAGGTGCTAGGAATACAAAAGAAAGAGTGAAACAATTCCTGTTTTCAAAGAGCTTACATTCTATTAGGAATATACATATAGCTAGGTATACATGAAATATATACAAAATAGATACAAAGTAATTTTTGAGAGAAAGGTGAGGAGAGGGAAATCAGGAAAGGCTTCATGTAGAAGATCTATCCATGGACCCCTTGGGAGTCTGTTGGGACTTGGTTAAAAAGCCCTGTTTTATTCTGTTAAATACTGCCTGCCTGATCTAATTTCATTTCTTGCAAACACCTTGGGTTAACCTTGTTCTCTGCACTTCCTTGTATACCTTTATTTGGGGTTTGAGGGCCTGGGACAATCCTAGGAGCCACACTGAGGAGAATAACATTTCATAACCCAGGGCTGGAATCTCAGTTTCTTAGCCTATTGTTAGAGAGCTCAGACTTTCTAAATAAGGTATAATCATGAATCTATTCATGTAATTCATAACTATAGCGCCAAGGGCAGAATTAGCTCAAAGTTGGGATCTCTTAAGTCTGCCTCATCAGATCATGACTTTAATGCAGCATACACAAGTATTTTAGTATATATGGGACCTTTCTATTTTTAGCCTGTTCTAGTAAAGGCCCTAAATTGACTCTTCTCCATGCTAATTACTTCATTTTCTAGTACAAGCTGAATGTTTTTTCTGCTTCTTTTGTCTGTCCCTCCCATGATATTCCTGATTAGATGTCAAAAGCAACATGTCCTCCACTAGGTTGGGATATTAGCTTATCCCCTGCACTAGTGGAAGGCATTTCAGGAATTGGAATTAATTACCAATAAAAGTTGATTTGTTGGTGTGGGTGGGGGAAAGGGGAATTTGGTTAGGATTATCTCTGCCTCATCCCAAACTATTCAGGCTAAATTTGAACATAAAAGCTTTAGGTCCAGGCTTTAGGAAACTCACTACCCAAGGCAAAAGCTAATAGATAGGGAAAGAATGTTGGAAAACTTGGTTAGAGAAGGCTTTGGTTGGAGAGGAAAGGAATGTCATGCTTCTTGAATAGTTAGGTATTCGTTTCCCTGGGGAGAAAGAATGGACTAGATATAGATGTGTGTGTGTGTTTGTGTGTGTGTGTGTGTGTGTGTGTGTGTGTGTGTGCCCGTGCGTGCATTTAGTGTGGGAGTAGCTGAAGCAGTACTATCATAGGACTGAGAGCCAAGAAAGATCTCTAGTCCTATCTCTTCCCTTTATAAATGAGGTAAATGAGGCACATATGAGTGAAGCAATTTGTCCAGTATCCCAAAACTAAGAAATAGCCTAGGATAGATAAGACTTTAGCCATCTTTCTAGGTTAATGGCACAATATTCCTCCCCCAACACTGTATGTTCCAACCAAATTGGCTTTTATTTGAAGTTTCTTATATATTTTGTCTCCTGCTTTCATTCTTTGTTCAGGCTCTCTCCTTATATCTTAATTGCTTTCTCCCTTGCTCCTGCCTCTTAAAACTTTCAACTCTTTAGGATTAAATCCAAATGATACCTCCTACATAGCTTTTCCCAAGTTCCTTGGTTGATGACATTACTTTTTTCTATCTCTCTGTGTCTATGCCTTTGTTTTGTCTTTTCTGTATCTCTGTCTCTAGGTCTTCTCCGTCCCACAAACACACACAGATTACTTTATACTTTGTATGAACTTTGTATCTATTTGCACACACATATATATATATATATATATATATATGTATCTATTTACACATATATATATATATATATATATATCGTATCCCACCCAATACATTGTAAAGGTCTTTGAGGATTAGGACCATTTTATTTCTGTTCCTGTATCTTAATCACATAGCTTAGTGCTTTGCCCATTTTCCATAGTGTTTGTTGAGTTCAATTTATCTGGAACTCACTGGTTTTGAAAAACAAATGTTAAAATTTGTTTTACATGTAACTAGGGGAAATAGAATATTCAATAATGAAAAAATGACTACTATATGCAAAGCATTTTTCTGTGGAGAGAGATTGAGGCAGAGATCTGAGCTGAAGGCCTCTCTAATGAAATGGACCTCAGATCTTCCTCAGAATCTGAGATGTCACCTCTCTTTAGTCTTATAGTTTTATAAGATTACAGTTATTATAAACATAGAACAACAATTTCATTGGTTCATTCATATAATACACAGGCTAAAATATAAATAGCATCAAAGTCACAAGTTGTTTGAAACTATCACAGTCAGCAACCTAGGTGGTCATAAAATGGTCACCTAATCTGGAGACACAAAAATATTTTGGGGGACTTTACATGTGGTTGTGATCTCTGTCATGCTGGGCTTGGTTATCATGATAAGGCAAAGAAAGAATGGGAGACCTTTAGTCAACTTCCTATAGTTAAGCAAGTAAACTCAGAATCTGTACCTCATAGCTCTGGAGCCTTACATACAGAACTTTGATAAGATTCTATCAAGTTAATTAATACTGACTGGAATAGAGTAGAGGTCCAAAATGAATTATTTCTCTCAGTCCTAAGTGCTTGATGGTCATTTCATTATTGATTCACATTGAATTTGCAGACCACTAAAGCCATCAGAGCTTTTATTTCAGATGAATTTTCTGTCCTGCCTTGCTTTTTTCCCTTTTTGTGCTCATGAAGTTGAGTTTTCAGACCCTAATGTAGTTCTTTACTTTTTTTGGAGGGGGGGAGGTGGAATTTGAGAGGAGACAATCAGTCCCAGGAATTTGTTCAGCTTCCATAGAAGAAACTTCTATCATGAAACTTCTATCAGTTGCAATGTCTGTCACTTTTTGCACTAAATGTCAAGTGACTTGTTCAAGTTCACATAGCTAGGACATATCAGAAGAAAGACTTAATACTTTGTCTGCCTTACTCTGAACTCTTCTCTCCATCTACTCAGTCACGTTGCTTCTATTCTTATTAGAGATCTTTATGTCTATTACTTTACATTTATCCCATTAAACTTCATCTTACTCAACTTGGTCCAACCTTTGGAATGTTGAGATTTGGGGGGGGGAGATCTAGAATCTCTTGGGATACAACTTAGGGTTCAATTGGACTGTTATTGTGACTTCATAATCATTAAAGAAAATCTTTTCATTTTATATATTTTTCTTTGTTACATTAAATATTAAAGGTATGAAATTCTATGACTGGTCCAGGAGAAATTATCTGATTGGGGGTTTCCTTCTCAATGGAAAATGTCGATATGTCTGTTACACAATGTGTGCCTATATTTATGGATATTTGTTATGAGAATGAATATATCTTAATGTGTACTTGAGAGGGAGGGAAAGAGGGAATATGCATTTATATAACTATGTGCTAAGCACTGTGGTAAGCACTTTACAAATATCTCATTTGATCATGGCACAGCTATAAAACATAGTGAGTTTGATTTTCTTGTGTGACTCCTAAAAAATAATCATTCCTTTGCTGTTTCTTTGTGTGGATGATGAAAAACTGTGTAGAATAGTAGAAAGAGTACTAGATTTAGAAAAAGAAGACCCAGATGCTAATCCTCAGTCTACCACTTACAACTGTTTGGCCTGGGACTCTTGATGAGTTGGATCACTGAATCATCTCTGAAGTCCCTTTCTGCTCTAAATTCTATGATCCTACAATAATGGGTAAGTCACTTAATCTCTCCACTCCCCAGTTTCTTCATCTGTAGAATGGATAGAAGCTATTTGCTACCTGACTGATGGGGGTAGTTGTGAGAAACAATCCTTTGTGAACCTGAAAATGTCAATAAATGGGAATTTATTTTATGTGTGAAGGTGTGAATGTGTTTGCATCCGAAAACCTTGGGTGTAATAATGAGCATTATAGTTAACAAGCTTTTAGCAGTAAACTGCTGAGCATTGAGGAAAGAGTAGAAAAATGTCTCCATTTTTAAATCTTGAAACATTGTATTGATGTCTTTCATTCTTGTACCACTTGTATTCTCTTCTACTTCTATTATCCAAAGATGTTTCACTCTTTAAAGACATCATGTTAAGGGTGGAGCCATGGTGGCAAAGATCAGACAGGAGTCTCTGTAACCTCCTCTAACCTTCCCTCAAACCAACAACATATGGAGCCTCTAGACTGATTTTGAAGCAAAAAAATCCACAATATCTGGAGGACAACACCATTCTAGAAGAAGATACTCTGGAAGAACCTCAAAACAGGTCTGTTTTAATTGGGCAGGGGGGTGGTCTGCTGAACCCAGACTGCAGCACAGGGAGACCAGGGCAGGGAGCTGGAGCAGGAGTGGGAACGTTGTGCTTTTCACACACCTGGGAGTTTTCTGGGGGCCTCTTGGGCCAATCTGTCCTGATTGTGGGCAGGTGGTTTGGAGGGTCTGCCTTTTGTGGGGGTTAGATTGTGAACCACTGAACCCCTGATGAGCATGGGACCTAGCTGCCATTACACAGCACCCTAGGGCGATCAATCAGTAGTACTGATCAGCACCTGAAATAATTCAATCAGCAGAACTGCCCAGTACCTGAAATAATTCAGTCAGCAGAACTGCCCCAGGGTGAACTAAAGCAGAACTGCCCAGCACCTGACATAATTCAATCAGCAGAACTGCCCAGTTCCTGAAATAACTCAATCAGCAGAACTGCCCCAGGACAAATTAAAGCAGCTGTCCCACCTTTGCCTTAAACAGACCTCACACCTTTAAAAAAATGAATAAAAAACCAAAAAGAGCTCTCACCATAGACAAGTTTTATGGAGAGAGGGAAGAACAGACCTCAAATCCTGAGGCCCCTAAAGGTAAAGCAACTCCAGAAAAAGCCTCAAAGAGAGACATAAACTGGTCTCCATGTCACAAGGCTTTCTTTGAAGATTGCATAAAAAATCTTAAAAGAGAGTTAGAAGAAACATGGGGAAACGAAATGAGATCGCTGCAAAATAAAATAGAAAAAATGGAAAAAGAATGCAATGAACAAAAAAATGTAATTGGTCAATTGCAAAAGGAACTAAAAACAGTAACTGAAGAAAATAAGACATTAAAAATTAGAATCGAACAATTGGAAATGAATGACTCATCAAGACTTCAAGAATCAGTTGAACAAAAACAAAAAAATGAAAAGATAGAGAAAAACATGAAATATCTCTTAGGAAAAACAACTGACATAGAAAATAGATCTAGGAGAGACAATCTAAGGATTATAGGGCTTCCTGAAAGCCATGATGAAAAAAAGAACCTAGACACTATCTTCCAGGAAATCATAAAAGAAAACTGCCCTGATATTTTAGACCCAAAAGGCAAAATACTCCTTGAAACAATCCACCGATCACCTCCTGAAAGAAACCCAAAAATTAAGTCCCCCGGAAATATCGTGGCTAAATTCCAGAACTATCATACCAAGGAAAAGATATTACAAGAAGCCAGAAAGAAACAATTTAAATATCGGGGAGCCACAATTAGGATCACACAGGACCTAGCAGCTTCTACTTTGAAGGATCGAAGAGCCTGGAATCAGATATTCCGAAGGGCAAAGGAACTTGGATTACAGCCAAGAGTAAGTTACCCAGCTAGAATGAGCATTATCTTCCAGGGAAGAAGATGGTCATTCAATGATATAGGAGAATTTCACCTATTTCTACTGAAAAGACCAGAACTGAACAAAAAATTTGATCTACAAACACAGGACACAAGAGAAACATAAAAAGGTAACAAGAAAAAAAAAACTCTTGAGAACTATATTTATGTTATAGATACTTATAGAATGAAGGTTGATTTTATGAATCTATTATTACATTATGATTTTGATATGATTACTGTGATTTTATGATTATGATGATATGATAAACTGAAAAAGAAATTAGAGGTAGAAAAGGGATAACACTGGAAGAAGAGGAAAAGGAGGTAAAATAAGGGAAATTACATCACATGTAGGGGCAAAGAAAATCTATAATGATTGAGGGGAAAAAAGGGAGGGGAATGAGAAATGGGTTAATCTCTCATCAGATTTGGCTCTGAGGGAATAATAGACGTACTTATAAGGAAACAAGAGGGAAAAGGGGAAAAAGGGGGTGGGTGGGGCTCTAAAGTGGAAGGATTGTTTGAGGGAAGTGGTTATCAAAAGCAAAATAGTAGGAAGGAGGGAAAAGGGATAAGAAAGAGAACAGCATAAGCTAGGGTAAATAAGATGGCAGGAAATACAGAATTAGTTATTTTAACTGTGAATGTGAATAGAATGAGCTCTCCCTTAAAGCAGAAGCAGATAGCAGATTGGATTAAAAACCAGAATCCAACAATATGTTGTATACAAGAAACACATCTAAAACATAGAGATACATACAGGGTGAAGGTAAAAGTCTGGAGCAGAATCTATTATGCTTCAGGTGAACAAAAAAAAGCAGGGGTAGCAATCCTGATCTCAGACCAAGTAAAAGCAAAGATAGACTTAATTAAAAGAGACAAAGAAGGAAATAATATCTTCCTAAAGGGTACCATAGATAATGAAGCAATATCAATACTAAACATATATGCACCAAGTGGTATAGCATGGAAATTCCTAGAGGAAAAGTTCAGAGAGATGCAAGAAGAAATAGACAGCAAAACTATAATAGTGGGGGATCTCAAACTCCCTCTCTCAGAACTTGATAAATCAAACCACAAAATAAATAAGAAAGAAGTTAAGGAGGTAAACAAAATGTTAGAAAAGTTAGGTATGATAGATCTTTGGAGGAAATTAAATGGAGACAGAAAGGAGTTTACTTTTGTCTCAGCAGTCCATGGAACTTATACAAAAATTGACCATGTATTAGGACACAAAAACCTCAAAATCAAATGCAGGAAGGCAGAAATAATAAATGTATTTTTTTCAGATCATGACGGAATAAAAATCACATGCAATATAAGGCCAGGAGAAAATAGACCAAAAACCTATTGGAAACTAAATAATTTTATCCTAAAGAATGAATGGGTGAAACAGCAAATTACAGACACAATTACTAATTTCATCCAAGAGAATGACAATAATGAAACAACATACCAAAATTTGTGGAATACAGCCAAAGCGGTAATAAGGGGAAATTTTATATCTCTAGATGCTTATTTGCATAAAATAGAGAAAGAGAAAATCAATGAATTGGGCTTGCAACTAAAAAAGCTAGAGAAAGAACAAATTAAAAACCCCCAATCAAATACCAAACTTGAAATCCTAAAAATAAAAGGAGAGATTAGTAAAATTGAAAGTAAAAAAAACTATTGAATTAATAAATAAAACTAAAAGTTGGTTTTGTGAAAAAACCAACAAAATAGATAAACCTCTAGTTAATTTAATTAGAAAAAGGAAAGAGGAAAATCAAATTGTTAGTCTCAAAAATGAAAAGGGAGAACCTTTCACCAATGAAGAGGAAATTAGAGCAATAATCAGGAGTTACTTTGCCCAACTTTATGCCAATAAATTTGATAACCTAAGTGAAATGGAGGAATATCTACAAAAATATAGATTACCCAGATTAACAGAAGAGGAAATAAATTACTTAAATAGTCCCATTTTAGAAAAAGAAATAGAACAAGTCATTAATCAATTCCCTAAGAAAAAATTCCCAGGACCAGATGGATTTACATGTGAATTCTACCAAACATTTAAAGAACAATTAACTCCAATATTATATAAACTATTTGAAAAAATAGGGAATGAAGGACTCCTACCAAACTCCTTTTATGATACAGACATGGTACTGATACCTAAACCAGGTAAAACAAAAACAGAGAAAGAAAATTATAGACCAATCTCCTTAATGAATATTGATGCAAAAATCTTAAATAAAATATTAGCAAAGAGATTACAGAAAATCATTCCCAGAATAATACACCATGACCAAGTAGGATTTATACCAGGAATGCAGGGATGGTTCAATATTAGGAAAACTATTAACATAATTGACTATATTAATAACCAAATTAACAAAAAAAACATATGATAATCTCAATAGATGCAGAAAAATCATTTGATAAAATCCAACATCCATTCCTATTAAAAACATTAGAGAGTATAGGAATTAATGGGCTTTTCCTTAAAATAGTCGGTAGCATCTATTTAAAACCATCAGCTAGCATCATATGTAATGGTGATAAACTGGAACCATTCCCAATAAGATCAGGGGTGAAACAAGATTGCCCACTATCACCATTACTATTCAATATTGTATTAGAAATGCTAGCCTTGGCAATAAGACAAGAAAAAGAGATTAAAGGAATTAGAGTAGGTCATGAGGAAACCAAATTATCACTCTTTGCAGATGATATTATGGTCTACTTAGAGAACCCTAGAGAATCAACTAAAAAACTATTAGAATTAATCCAAAACTTCAGCAAAGTTGCAGGATAGAAAATAAATCCACATAAATCATCAGCATTTTTATACATCACCAACAAAATGCAACAGCAAGAGATACAAAGAGAAATTCCATTCAAAATAACTATCAATAGTATAAAATATTTGGGAATATATCTGCCAAGGGAAAGTCAGGATCTATATGAGCAAAACTACAAAACACTCTCCACACAAATAAAGTCAGATCTAAACAATTGGAAAAACATCAAGTGCTCTTGGATAGGTCGAGCGAATATAATAAAGATGGCAATACTACCTAAACTAATCTATCTATTTAGTGCTATACCAATCAAACTCCCAAGAGATTATTTAACTGACCTAGAAAAAATAACAACAAAATTCATCTGGAAAAACAAAAGGTCAAGAATTTCAAGGGAATTAATGAAAAAAATGCAAATGAGGGTGGCCTAGCTGTACCACATCTAAAACTATATTATAAAGCAGTGGTCACCAAAGCCATTTGGTTCTGGATAAGAAATAGAGTAGTGGATCAGGTGAATAGGTTAGGTTCACAGGACAAAATACTCAATGACAATAGTAATCTAGTGTTTGATAAACCCAAAGACCCCAGTTTTTGGGATAAAAACTCACTATTTGACAAAAACTGCTGGGATAATTGGAAACTAGTCTGGAAGAAATTAGGCATTGACCCACACCTAACACCATATACCAAGATAAGGTCAAAATGGATTCATGATCTAGGCATAAAGAATGATATTATAAACAAATTAGAACAATGTAGGATGGTTTACCTCTCAGACCTGTGGAAGGGGAAGGAATTTGTGACCAAAGAAGAACTAGAGGTCATCATTAATCACAAAATAGATAAGTTTGACTATATCAAGTTAAAAAGTTTTTGTACAAACAAAATGAATACAGACAAGATTAGAAGGGTAGCAGTAAACTGGGAAAATATTTTTACATGCAAAGATTCTGATAAAGGCCTCATTTCTAAAATATATCGAGAATTGACTCAAATATATAAGAATTCAAGCCATTCTCCAATGGATAAATGGTCAAAGGATATGAACAGACAATTTTCAGGTGAGGAAATTAAAAGTATTTATAATCATGTGAAAAGGTACTCCAAGTCACTATTGATCAGAGAAATGCAAATTAAGACAACTCTGAGATACCACTACATACCTGTCAGATTGGCTAAAATGACAGGAAAAGATAATAACGAATGTTGGAGGGGATGTGGGAAAACTGGGATACTGATACATTGTTGGTGGAACTGTGAACGGATCCAACCATTCTGGAGAGCAATTTGGAACTATGCTCAAAAAGTTATCAAACTGTGCATACCATTTGACCCAGCAGTGTTTCTACTGGGCCTATATCCCAAAGAGATTTTAAAGGAGGGAAAGGGACCCACATGTGCAAAAATGTTTGTGGCAGCCCTTTTTGTAGTGGCAAGAAACTGGAAATTGAAAGGATGCCCATCAATTGGAGAATGGCTGAATAAATTATGGTATATGAATGTTATGGAATATTATTGTTCTGTAAGAAACGACCAACAGGAGGATTTCAGAGAGGCCTGGAGAGAATTGCATGAACTGATGCTGAGTGAAATCAGCAGAACCAGGAGAACATAATACACAGCAACAAGAGTATACTATGATCAATTTTGATGGACATGGTTCTCTTCAACAATGATGTGATTCAAACCAGTTCCTATTGTTCAGCAATGAAGATAGTCATATACATCCAGAGAGAGGCCTGTGGGAACTGAGTGTGAACCACAACACAGCATTTTAACGCTTTCTGTGAATATTTCCATGCATTTTGTTTTCCTTCTTAGGTTGTTTTTTCTTCTTCTCTTTGTAGACCTGATGTTTCTTGTGCAGTAAGATAACTGTATAGATATGTATACATGTATTGTATTTGTCATATAATTTATCCTACTTAGCATGTATTGGATTACCTGTTATCTAGGGGTGGGGGTGGGGGGAAGGAGGGGAAAAGCTTGGGAAAAAAAGTTTTTGCAAAGGTCAATGTAGAAAAATCACTCATATGTTTTGTAAATAAAAAGCTTTATAATAAAAAACAAGAAAAAAAAGAAAAAGAAAAACTGAACAAGCCATAAAAGAACTCCCTAAGAAAAACTCCCTAGGACCAGATAGGTTCACAGGTGAATTCTACCAAACATTTAATGGACAATTAATTCTAGCAGTATATAAAACATTTGGGAAAATAGGCAAAGAATAAAATCTACCAAATTCCATTCATGATGTTGATATCTAAAACATGCAGATCTAGAAGAGAAAATAAAAATTATGAACCAATTTCCCTAATGAAAAAAAAAAAGACCTCATGTTAGTGGTACCCAGGTGAATATTGGCTATTTGGACACAGTCACAAAATGACATTCCCTGCAACCAAGCCATGGGAAATCCTTTGTGTGGTGCAATGGAAAGAGCAAACAAGCAAACAAAAAAGAGCTTTTCTCTAGTGTAAAAGGATTTCGATTAAAATTATCCTTCTGAAGCTTACCAGCTATCTGACCTTGGGAACTTAAATCCTGCAAGCCCTAGTTTTCTCATCTGAAAAGTGTGTGTGTGTGTGTGTGTGTGTGTGTGTGTGTGTGTGTGTGTGTGCGTGCATTTGCCCTAGATGGCCTCTGAGGTTTCTGCCAGGTACAAGCAAGCCTTTGATCCCACAATATGCTTCAGATTTTCCCTTGCTCCCTATTTGAATAAGGGTCACAGGAGTCTGAAATCTTTGAGTCAGCTCTAATAGATGACTACCTTTAGGGACAAATGTATGTGGGAGAGCTCTTAAAGCATAAAATAGGAGGTGGGGCTAGTAGCAGACAATGGCACAGACTGGTTGATTGGTACCCTTCTGTAGGGCTCCTCATTGCTTTATTAAAGTTAAAATTGTTTCAGGTGTGAGAATTTATCCAGAGAATACCAATAAATGTGGTCAAGGCATCATCGTGGCTCATATTTTTACAGATCTGTGTTATTTGCCATTGCTAGTCTAAATCTCAGGTTTTAACTGTTAGATAAGTATATCTGTCTCTCCTTCTCAGAGGAAGTCAATTGGTGAAGCATTAGGAAACAGAGGTACTTAATTAAATGTATGGGAGAAAACATTTAGAGTGAAAACTCATCTTTATCATGTGTTTCTATTAATCTGTTATGAGAAAATGATCTGTAGTAGCCAAGTAGAAGGCTAGGATTAGGCTGCAGGAATGATTTAGTGGTGAAAATTATAGAATTTTGGAGTTATAAGTTCCAGATTTGAATCCCAATTCGTTCACTAACTATCTGATATTAGACAAAAATCACTTAATAGTCCTATGCTTCAGTTTCCCCGTCTGCCAAATGGGATGCTAACTCTTGTACCACCTATGTCGCAGAACTTTTTGTGAAGAAAATGATAACACTTTCAGTAGTCATAGGTGGTTTAGTTGTGCCAGACTCTTCATGATCCTATATGAGGTTTTCTTGGCAAAGATACTAGATTAGTATTAGAAATGTGCTATTTCCTTTTCCAGTGAATTAAGGCAAATAGAGGTTAAGTTATTTGCTCAGAGTCACACAGGTAGTGAGTATTTGAAGCCCTATTTGAATTCAAATCTTCCGGACTCCAGGTCCAGTGCTCTGTCTACTGAGTCACCTAGCTGCCAAGTAGTCACAGGACCTGGGTCCAAAACTCATCTTTCTTACCTGAGTGTCAGTAGGTAAAGGGTTTTACTTCTTTGGATCATAATCTCCTTTTCCATAAAATGAGAGTTAAAATAGACCAGGCTTTCTTAAACTTTTTCTACTTTTCACCCAAGAAATTTTTACATGACCCCAGATATATAAAATAGGTATACAAATCAAATACTTACTGATAAAGTCATAATTTCATGACCCCTACATTCAGTTACAAGACCCTCTATGTGGTCCCAACTCACAGTTTAAGAAGCTTTGAAACAGATGACTTCCAAGTCCCTCCTAATTTGTACTCCTCTTATTGTTATTGTTAATATAAATTTAAGACTCAGGCAGGCTTAGTATGTGTCCTGCCTCTAACTTAGTCCAACAGATGTCTTTTTGCTCTCTTTTTATATAGTCAGTAGGTAGTAAAATCCTTTGACAAAAATAGTCCTCACAGCCAACTCACAGCTAGCAGCAGGTCCTGTTTTCCTGATTGCTCAAGATTTGTTCTCTCTCAGAGAAAAACAGTCTTTAACTAGTGCCCTTTTCTCCTGAGGGCTGATTCCTTGCTTGGTAGTCTCATCCAACCTTTAGAAAATGGACCCTCTATTTTTATTTTTATTTTTTGATTATAAGTAATGGTTGTCTCTGAAAGGGGTAGTTGGGAAAGAAAATGTTTGAAAAAGAAGAGGATATAAAAATTAAAAAAAATACAAATAAAACTTTTTAAAGGAAAAGAGAACGCCAAGTTTTGATCTTCTAGAGTGCCTTGACCTGCATAGTACAGATGCTTACTTTCTCTGATCCTATTCTCCAGATGTATGCATTTCTCTGATGATAGTCGTCAGAGAACACAAAAGATTTTCATAAATTTCAAATATGGTGGAATTACCATCTTAGTTCAAAGTTTGAGAGTAATGAGGGGTTTGGTTTTACAATTTGGCACACTCTCAGCTTAAAGAAGGAAACCATAAACTTCGAATTCAAGTACTCCCAGAGACCTACAGAGTTTCTGGGGGGTAATTAGAACTGAAATGCTAATGTGACACAGTCTTTTCCCTTTAGGCCAGGCTTAGGGACTTTGCTTGTACTCATGGAATTAGCAGAAGGGGTCTTGCCCCAGTCTATGTAAATAAATGTACTGTGATATTCCTGAGAATCACCCCAGTCTTTCTGAATTTGCTGACTCTCTCTGTCTTTTATCTCCACTTGTGGATTCAATTCAACCAAGGCACTAAACAATCAGAAAGCATTTATTAAATGCCTACTGTGTGCCAGGCACTGTGCTACTTGGAGGGATACAATTGCAAAGAATGAAATACACTAAACTTTCTTTTTTAAAAATAAAATTGATAAAAAGCATTTATTAAAACCATTAGCAAATATTATTTATAATGGGGATAAGTAGAAGCCTTCCCCATAAAAGGAGATATGAAACAAGGTTGCCCACTGTCATCAATATTATGTAGTTTTGTATTGGAAATCCTAGCAATAGGAATAACAGAAGGGGAAAAATAGAGGGAATCAGAATAGAGAAAGAAGTAATAAAGCTATCTCTTTTATAGATGATATGATGATATACTTGGAAAATCCTAAAGATTCAACTAAAAAGTTAATTGATATAATTAATAATTTCAGCAAAGTAGCAGAAGCATGCTTACCTTTCAAGGAAGCTACATTCTAACAAGGAGATAACAAGTGTACATCTATATCTCTCTATAGAATCTGTAGAGTCTATTTTCTCCTTCCTACAGAATCTATAGATTTAGATAAAGAAGTTCCCTATAGCAATAAATCACCATTCTATTTCCTTCCTTCCTTCCTTTTCTTTTCTTTCTCTTTCTTTCTTTCTTCTTTCTATTTATCCATCCATCCATCCTTATCAATAACTCTCTATCTAGATAAATATGTATATCTACATACCTGTAATTTTATTGTTGTAAGGAACTCTCTCTACCAATATGGATTGACAATTTCTCTGCAATTTGCAGAAATAGTTAAGTGACTTGCCAAAGCTCACAAAGCCAGTGTGTGTCAGAGGCTTACTTGAGCTGTCTTCCTGGGTTTGCAGATTAGATATCTAGTTACTAAACTATACTACTTCTCTTTCTTACACACACAAACATACAAACATGCACACACACACACATATACACACATGCACCCACATAATAAATATAGATATGTACAAGATAATTAGGGAAGGGGGGCTCTAGCAGTTGAATGGGATCAGGAAGGGCTTTATACAGAATGTACTGTTTCCCTTTGAAGGAAGAGAAAGATTCTATAAATATGAAGGGAAGAAAAAGTAAATTTCAAGCACAGGAAATGGTCAAGGAAAAGTCTTCTTAAAAGAGAAGGCCAGTTTGTCTGGATTCCAATCAATGATCCTCTATTTGCCATGTCTCTGATTCAATTGGATTTAGTCCAATTTGATCAGGCTAAATCCTGTTGAATTCACTAAACATCTATTAAGCCCCAGCTTTGTGTAAAGCATTATGCTAGCCACTGGGGAATGTAAAAATGAAAAAAAAAAACAAAACCCAGCCCCAATGCTGACGATTTCACAGTTTTATAGGAGTAAAGATATATACTTCAACCAATTGTAATAGGAGTTGTAATAAAATAAATGGATAGAAGATATCACAAAGAGAAAGGAGGGATCAGGAAAAAGGAAAGGAACATTAAATTAAACATAAGAAATGTATGCACTGTTTGAAATGTAAATTATTTTAGGACAATTTTAATGTGTAGTGCATTGTCCTTCTAGTACCTTAATTTGAAATAACTTCTTTATTACAATGTCTAAATGTAGAAAAAAATTTATTTCCTGACATTTGTGTGTCAACATTTTTCTAAATTGATAATTGGTTTAACTTAAAGTATTTTTAAAGATTGGTTTGAATTTGACAAATTGAGTACTATCTTTGCATGAAATTACCTGCTATAGTGAATGAGTTCATAAAAGTATCTGTAAAAAGTATAAAAAGGCACACATGAAAACAAAAGCAAACTATGTTTAGCATACATCTGTGATGTTTTCCAGTTAAGATAGGAATTACCAGACAAATACTGTTAAATTCTTATTCTGTAATAAGAGTTGATTGATGGTATGGGCAATATGACTTTTAAAAAATTTAACTATATACCTCCTCGATAATTTATAATGGCTTTACAGTTATGTGTATCAAATAAGAAGCATTGGAAAACTTATTGTTTCTAGGATGATATGTATGTTTCAAGTGGTATTAAAAGCTGCACTGGTGGAAATGTAATAATAAATATATCTCTTATTAATATGCTAATCACTTCATGCTCATTTGATGAAAAATAAAAGCAACTTATGAAAGAAAAAAAAGAAAAAGGAAAGGATAAAAATTTTGAGCAAGATAACTGATATGACCAGACTTTTGTATTAATATGATTACTTTGGCAGCTGGATGAAAGATGGAGTGTCTGTCTTTGCTTCACTAATGCTTAGCCCAGTGTCTGAAATGAAGTAGATACTTAGTGCTTACCAATTTATTGATTGATGGAAGCAAAGAGCCTCATGAGGAGACTCATAAAAGTGTTTAAATAAGAAGTAACAGTTAAAAAAAAAAACCATCAAGTGGAGTGGTGGCAGTGTGTGAGTAGATAGGAGAGCTTAGCCAGCTCACCTCGTAAAGCTGGAAGAAGGAAGGAAAAGATGGGAAGGTTTCAAAGGGTGTAGAAAGGAGATGATTCAATGAATAAGGCCTCAACATCTTTATAAAAGGAGATAGAGTCATAGGATCATAATAGCATAGATTTACAACTGGAAGATATCTCAAAGCTGAAATGTTAAATACAGGCCCACAGCACTTAGATGGACCACAGCACTCCAGAGTGCTATCTGAATCAGATTATAATGTAATTGGAAATAATAAAATAAATAAAAATACAATAAAACATAGATCATGCTAATACATGCTATCTAAGCCAATATATACTTTACTGGCTTTATTTCTATTAATGTTGGACATTACAGCCTTAGAGATCATCTTTCCCTATATTCTTCTTAAAAGCTTCTCCTCTTTCTTTTCCTCCCTCTCCTTCATTTGAAATTGGGGAATATACTCATCAATATTTAATCAGCCATTATGGCTTTTTACCGCCTTCTCTTCCTTTGACAAAAGAGTCCCAATCTAACAAGTCTATGTTATTTTTCTTCCTTTCTTCTCAAAGAGGACTAGGGACATCAGAAGGGTGATATCTTGACTTGTAAGGAAATTGGGTTTATTAGAACTATGGAAAATCATTTGCCCCACTCCTTCAGAATCATGGAGTTCACTGATAAGATATAGATTAGGAAAACTAGCCATAGTCTATTAAGAGATCCAATCAATGGGGAAACAGGTCAGGAGGGAAGAAGTGACTGTCTTAAGATCATATAGGCAGTAAGCAGTAGAGTTGATATTAAAATCCATATCTTTTGAGCCTACATCCTGAACTCCTTTTATGTCCAAAATCCCAAGGTCCAGTCCTTGGTTTTCTGTTCTTCTCACTTTTATCCTCACTTCCATTTTGTGTTCATTTACTCCCATGTCGTCAATTATCCATCTCAGTCAAGTAACTCCAGAAAATAAATCAGAAGTGGGGGACTTTTTTCCCCAGGAGTTATTGGGATATTTATAACATCATTTGTGGGCCATGAAAAATTACCAACTTAGAAAACTCAAGTGGTGGGAGTTTTCAGCTCATCATTGGTTCAGTAGGCAAATGATTTTGCAGGTCTTATATGACTGCCAGGTTCCCCACCTCTGATCTAAATCTTTAGCTCTGAACTCCATACTTAGTTTCAATCCTGTTTTTCCAGTTACCTACTTGAAAGCTTCATCCACATGTCTCACTATTAACTCAAATTCAAGAGGTACACTTAGAGCAGGAATGCCTTTCATTTAAGATTTACATTAGATGGCTATAAAAGTCTCTAAAGGGGCAGATAAGTGGAGCAGTGGTTAAGTCCCTAGTTTCTGGTGTCGAATCTGGCCTCAGATATTTATTAGCTGTATGACCCTGGGGAAGTCACTTAACCCGTTTGTCTCAGTTTCCTCAACTGTAAAATGAACTGGAGAAGGAAGTGGCAAATCACTCCAGCATCTCTGCCAAATGAACTCCAAATGGGGTCAGAAAAAGTGAGACACGACTAAATGAGAAACGTCTTTCCTTTCAAAGCAGTTCTGGATTTCTCCATTTTTCCCCATCTAGACCCCAAACCTCCATTCACTTTTCAGCCTTACCTACCCCAACATCTATCTATTCAATCATTCAGTGCTGTAGATTTCTCCCACAATGTCATTTCTTTCTATTCCTTCTACCACTTTTTTTTTTAACTCAGCCCAAACCCCTCACTTCATATCTGGATTATTGAAATAGTTGTCAAACTGGCAATTTCTGATTGTTTCTCTCCAATTCATCCTATATGTTGCTGCCAGATTAATTTTGCCAAAGCATTACTTTGTTTATATTACTCTCCTATTTAAAAACTTCCAATTTTCCCCATTACCTTTTTATATAAAGTCTTACTCCTTTAACTCTAATGCTCAGTTCAAGATACATTGCCTCTATAAAGCCCTTGCTGGCTGCTTCAGTTGTAAAACATTTTTCTTTCCTCTGTACTCCCATAATTTTTGTGGTCCAAGCCACTTAGGTTCTTAGGATAAATTGCAATGCCTGATCATCATTAAGGGAGCTAGGGAAAGACTAGCTCTCTATTTCTGGCTGGAATTCATGAGTTGACTGATTATACTTTGTTAAGGGTGATCCCAGGTATAAAGTCTGAACCGAAATTCTGCAGTTTTGTGACCTTGGATAAATTGAGTCACTCAGTGAAATAGGGCATTGAAGCCTAATATACAATAAGCAAATATGCAGGGAATCAGCTTACCACAATGTTAATTAACTTATTATGAAAAATATGCTTCAACATCTACCTTTGGTGTCCATCTTTACCCAGCTCTCACTTGTAGCTCCAAGAACTGTAGACTATACAGTAGCCACACTCTAGTTAACTGTTGGCAGATAGGCTAAAATTGGTTGAGGGTAACTGACAAGTCCTAAAAAGTTAGGGGGATATCTACCCCCACCATGCATCCCTCCCTCTTTCCCTCCTTTCCTTCCTCCCTCCCTCTCTCCCTTCCTTCTTTCTTTCCTTTCTTCCTTTCTTCCTCCTTCCTTCCTTTCTCCCTACTTCCCTCTCTCCCTCCTCCCTTTTAACTCCAGTCCTGCTGAGTGCAGGGTTGTTGCTCTTCCCACTGTACTACCTAGTTGTCCCTATTGTTTTCTTAAGAGAGGGGGTTTGGGTTAGTGAGTAAAGAATTGGCCTTAGAACCAACTAAGGCTTGTATTCAAGACCTTCTCTCTTGTCACATACTGGCTGTATGGCTTCGTACAAGTCACATAATGAGGAACCATTGGACTTTCTTAAGCAGAATGACACAACCAGAAGTACTTTAGGGATATGATTTTAGTAGTGGAGGATAGATTAAAGAAGGGATATTTGAGACAGAGAGTCTTAATCTAATGTTCATTATTCATTCATTCAATAAACATTTGTGCCCAGGATTGCCTGTGTATCAATATGCTTCTCCTAAATCAAGATATATCAATATTGACCTAAGAATAGTTGAATTTAGGGGACAGAAGAAAGAGGGGAAGAGACAAGATTTGGTAATCAGTTTGATTTCTCTCTGTCTCTGATGATGTATGCATATTGGTTCTTTTGTCAATGCTTACCCTAGAGTCTCTGAGAAGATAAGAATGTTAGAAATGAACATGTGATGATTTGGCAGGAAATTTCCCAGCTCTATCCTTCTCTCTTTTTTTTGACAGTTTTATCTTGACCTTGGGACTGGCAGATATATCAACTCTCACAAACTTACCTTTCTATTCTTTGGACTTTTGAAAAGAAGTGACCATGTTATGCAGGAATAGTGCTGTAGCAAGATATTGAGGGCATCCTGGCTGCTGAAATTCATTTGGGCTCAAAGACCTAAACTGTGGATCTTTCATTTGCTTTTCTCCCATTTCATTACCTCTTTCTCTTCCTCAAGATGGTAAATTCCCATTTCTGAAACTGATATTTCCCAAGAACATGGGAAGTATTATTTGCATGTTTTTAAGAATTGTCTACCATTTGTTTGTACAATTTTACTGCTATGGTTTTAGATGCATGGCTCAAAGGGAATTCCTGAACATATTGGACTGAGGGATGAGGTGGAGAGAAGACATGTGGAAAATTGAAACTGGAAATGAATATTTAGACTGCAAAACTATGACTATTTCTTGAGCCAGCTCATCCCCTAGAGGGAGAGGGAGGATCCAGTTGTCCATAGGTCTCAAGTCACACCACCTTATCCACCTCTTTTTTTGTCCTTTTGACCTAAGTCTCAAATGTCTTCCTCCTGGAATTCTTTCAGATTACATCTACCTGGAAACAAATGAACCTGTTCCTCTTGTAAGCCAGGAGATGAGAGGTCACTTTTATGATTTGAGATTATAATACTGTGAGATAAATTGAAGGCTAATATTTATATTTTTGTTAGAAGAGGAATGTTATATCAGGCACTTGGGATTGTGGGTGTGAAAAGATATTTTTTGGAATAAAGTTTTTAAAATATTTTTATTGATATCTTTTGTTTTTATGTTATTTAAATTTCCCTCTGTATTCCTTCCCTTCCCTTTTCACTCCCTTCCACACAGAAAAATAAAAAATATTTTAGAAGAAAAAGAAGAAAAATAAAAATATTAGAAAAATAATCTGATAATATATATTACATCCACACTATTGGACATTCTACCTATCTCTGCAAAGGTGTGGAAGGGAAATGTATCTTCTCATATTATTTTTGGAGAGAAGCTAAATCTTTGTAGTTTTGTGACTTTCTTTTCTGATTGTTTAGTAGGTCTCTTCTCCACCCATCCTCATCTACAATGTTGTAGTCATTGTATACAATGTTTTCTCATCCCTTCTTACTTTATGCTGTATCAGTTTGTGTAAATCTTCCCATGGTTCTTTGTAGCCACATTCATAATTTTTTAAAACACAGTAACATTTCATTATATTCATGTGCCACAATTTTTTCAGTCATTTTCCAATTGATGGTCATAGGCTTTGTTTCTAGTTCTTTGCTTTGATAGTTTTGTTGCCTCTGAAGTAGATGAGGACAAACAGGAACATGATCTTTTTAAAGGTAAAATAAAATGTTAACTAAAACTTTTTATTTCTAGTAAAGAGAAAGCAAATCTTACAAAACAACAGATTTCCCCCCCTTCCTTTAGTTTAAGACAGATTTGTATATCCTTTGAGAAAGATCAATTCAGCCCGTCTCCAAAATGAGGGTGCTGTAAGAAGTTTGAAATATTTTATAAAATTGTGGGAATCTTAGTGATATGCAGTGTAAGAAGAAATTTAAAAATAATTTTTTCTTGGTAGACTATAGGATTACCAACAAATCTAAAACTCAAGGCATTAACTATTATGGCCCTGTGCAAGTGAATATCTGAATTATCTGGTCTAGGTGAATCATTTCCATAGCTTTGAATTGGGCAAAGAAAGTATTTGATTGCTTAACTATACATATATTCGATTTCTTAAGTATTCTAACATAATTATCATGTAGTGGATATCCTGCCATCTAGGGGAGGGGTGGGGAGTAGGGGGGAAAAATTTGTAACACAAAGCTTTGTAAGGGTTAATGTTTAGGAATTACCCATACATATGTTTTGCAAATAAAAAGTATTAATAAAAAAAAGAAAACAAATTTAGTCATTCATGAGCATCACAAAAAAAAAGAAAGTATTTGATTGCTGGCAACTCTTTTAAATGACACCATTCTGTGTTAGGAAAGAGGAATTCAGGTGAGAAAGAGGACCCGAGCAATGAATTCTGTGCTCTCTTAGGCCCCCAACTCTAAGTATCAGAGATTCTCACTTGGTTTGCAGTCAGGAATACTAAGGCAGAGAAAGATGAGTGCAAGAAAGAGTAGGGAATAGAATAGTAAATAGCAAGAATAGCAAAAAGCTCTTTTGGAATTGGGGAGCAGTGACCTATGCAGGAAATGGGGTTCTGGGAGGTTATTTATTGTGTTTTACTTAATTGGTAGCTGGAGTTTTTGTGGGACATATCATTCTCCCATCCCCAAATAAATTCTGGTGGCTCCCTATTAGTTTCAGGATTAAATACAATCTCCATTGCTTGGTGTTCAAAACACTTTATAATCTAGTCCCAATGTCACTTCACACCCTAACCTTTCCAGTTTTCTTACACCTTATACTATATGCCTCCATGTTCTCTCAGATCCAGGAACACTGGCCTCCTTGCTGATCCTTGAAGAAGATACTCCTCTGGTATTTTTTTTTTCTTATTATGTTCCATACTTCGAAGCTTTCTTCTTATCCCTTCCTCCTATCTTTTCTGTTCCTTCCTTCCTGTTCCAGTTTAAATTCCATCTTCTACTAGAAGGAAATGATCTGATGTATTCCCTAAGAAAATGGCTTAGACAATTTTATGGAAGATGGATTGAAGAGGGAAAAAAATTGAAAACAGAGATTAAATCATAAGTTATTGTAGTTTTCCAAAAGAAGTGAAAAAGATAGTAAGCAAAGCAAGCATTAATTAAGCACTACTATATGTTTTACAAATATTCTTTCAGGATAACTAGATAGCACAGTGGATAGAGTGCTGGCCCTGAATTAAGGAGGACTTGAATTCAAATCCAGTCTCAAACATTTTCTAGCTGTATGACCCTAGGCAAGTCATTTAACCCCAACTGCCTCAAAAACAAAACAAATAACTCCCCCAAATATTCTTCAAAGGATCCTCACAACAATCCTGTGAGATAAGGGCTATTATTACTCTCATTTTACAATTAAGAGCTTAAACTAGGATTGTGGTCTTATAAGTGAAGAGTGGAAAAAAAGAGATTGATGGGAAAGTGTTGCAAAACTAGAACTGATTTGACTTGGCAACTAATTGCCTATAAAGGATGAAAGAAAAACTAACTTGAGAGTTTTAAATCTGAGTGACTGGAAGGATGATGTCCTTGACAAAAACAGAAAAGTTGGAAGGAAGTATAGTTTTAGGGAGTAAGTTAATCAATCAACAAGCATTTATTAAGCATCTATTCTATGCTAGGTATTGTGTTAAGTAGTGTACTTATATAAAAAAAAAGCAATTCCTTCATTCAAGATGTTTGCATTCTAATGGGCAAGACAACATAAATAAAACAGTCCTTTAAATAAACATATAAAAAATAAATAAAGCAGTCCATATCACATAAATACAGACAAGATAACTCCAGAAGGAGGTAGCCTTGGAAGTAAGTAATATTTATATTTGTTAAGTCTATATTGCCTCGGACATTCAGGTGGTGGTATTTAGTAGGCAGTTTGAGAATTGGGACTGTATCTCTGAAGAAAGAAGGAGGCTGATGTAGAAATTTGGGAGTCATCTGTATAGAGATGATAATAGAACCATTAGGCTCTAATGAATTTATCCAGAAAGAATGTTATGGCTCTCGCGCATAGCTCATACTTTAGAGAGAAGGCTGTGACAAGTAATGTATATACTTTTAGATCTGAAGAAGGTAGATGACGTGGTCATTGTCTTCTTAGACCAATTCCATTCTATCCAGAAAACTTCTGGAAGTGGTTTGGAACCTGACAATAATTCCCAGTCATCACCATTTTCCAACTCTCTTAGGTACAGCACAATAGGTATGGATATCCTGAACACTGTGTTAGTAACCTCAACCATTGATGGACTGAGTCACAGGAACCAGATCTGAGCATTACTTTTAATACCTGGGCACTCAGGATTGGAACCCAGACAAGACATTACTGAAGAGCAAGACCACAACTCTGCATCTGGGCAGTGACCTTAGAATCCAGATTTGGAAGTGTCTGGGCAGTGTGTGATGGGCACCTAGACACAGAGAGACAAAGTGATTAATGAGCATGCCTAATTTTCAATACTGAGCCAACTTTTTTCGTGGCTGAGATGCTTAAAAATATCTTGCTCAAGAGCAGAAATGAGCTATGCATATTAATAGTGTAAAAATTTGGCACAGCTAATTGGAGGAAAGGGATTCAAAGGCTCCCTCTTAGACACTTTATTTATTAATCAAAAAGCAGCTAGATGACACAATGAGTAGAGGACTGGACTAGAGTCAACATATGAATTCAAATTCTGCTTCAGACATTTCCAAGTAGTGTGACTGGGCAAGTCATTAACTTTCTTTCAGTCACAAGTTTTCTCATCTGTAAAATTGTTGTTGTTGTTGTTTCGTTGTTTCAGTCATATCCAACTTTTTGTTACTCCACTTGGGGTTTTCTTGGCAGAAATACTGAAGTGATTTGCCATATCCTTCTTCAGTTTATTTTAAGTTGAAAAAACTGAAGCAAACAGGATGAAGTGATGTGCCCTGGATCACATAGCTAGTAATCTGAAACCAGATTTGAACTCAGGAAAATGAATCTTCCTGGCTTCAGGCCTAGCACTCTATCCACTGCATCACTAGCTGCCCCTGCATTGGGAAATGTAGTTAATAATGAAAGATGTTTTAATATTTCATCTTAAAATATGAGAAGAAATAGATTTCTAAATTTCTTCCTTTAGTTTAACACCTTTGTAACCCATACTTGTCAGACTATCTGGAATTATCAACTGTTCCTCCCTTAGCTTAAATATGTTTTTCTGTACATTATCTATTTTTCATGCTAAAGATAAAATATCTTCTAAATTTACTTTTGAAGTTTGTTGTTCCCTTTCAAAAATTAGTAGGACTACTAATGGTCCCTTTCATAGGAAGGGACCTCTGTATAAGAACTTGTTTTCTTTTTAAGATTCCTAAAAATATTTTTATTATGAAATTAATATCCAGAAGCCAAGGACATTTTAAACGAAATAGAAAATTTCTGTTTTATATACTTTGTCTCCCTTCTCCTCTACCAATTGCTGCTTTTTGGAGTATATTTAAAATGTAACATGGTAGTTACAACATTGCCCTACTTGTACCTCTCTGAACTTTCTTCTGCTCCCTTCTGTTTAGGCCTCCTTTTCCAAAAGAAGGTATACCAGGCCTAAAGGGGAAGAAATTCACCAGTATCCCTGGCCTTATTTGGGTGAAAACTTGTTGGCTTAAGGTTTACACCACTCTTCTCCCTTCTTCCTCTTCTCCCCAAGAAAAGAAATGGACTTTGAATTCTTTGAGTTTCAGAGCTCAGAGTTTGGGCTTTTTTTTATTTACTAAAAAGCTATGAGGCAGTTACCTGGACAATTAGGAATCATAGTAGGCCTTGAACCAGGTATGACAGGCCTTGAACCTAGGACAAATCATTAGAGATTTAACCAGATTTCTTGTTCTCCAGAGTCATCTCCAGTTGTCCTGATCTGTATCTTGCCACTGAACCCAGACAGTTCTGCAGGGGAAAGTGAGGCAAGTGACTTTGCCCAACCCTCCATCACTTAAATCCAATTCATGCTGTGGCATCACCACCCTGATGTCTTGGTCCTTATTGAGCAGGAAGAACAAACAACAACAACCACAAAAAATGATATTGTTCACAAACTGTGTGTGCACCAGGCAAATGTCACCCTAGTCTGGACAACTGGAGATGAACAGAGGATAGGAATAAAAGATGTTATCAGGGAATGTATGATAGGAAAGGTAGATAAGCTAGTCATATGGCAAGGAAGAGGGATGATAGACAGATAGTCTATCATCCCTCCAATGGTATCCTTGATTTAGTGCTGTAGAGGCACTTGACTGAGCCCACAAAGATTGAAGCATTGGACCCTCTCCTTTTTCTAAACCAGTGAGGTGATTTGGAATTAGTCAAATCCTGGTGAATCTGACTTCTGGGGAGGAAAGTACTTTCCTCATTTTTGTTGACTCAGTTTATCACCCTGGTGAACTGAGAAATTATTTTATTTGTGTATGGCTCACACCTAGAGAGTATTGCTTAAAAGAGAGAAAAATTATTTTATAAATACTCAGTGTGTACAATATGAAGTGGGAATGGGACATCAAAAGATAACAAGTAATGTCTTCAGCGTGCTGGGTGGATCTTCTTTGGTGATCTTATGGGAGGACATGAACAAAAGTTGGGATGAGAAGACATGGATGAATCAGCTTTGTTGAAATGTTTTCTGTGTCAATTTAACAATTAAGCAATCCCCCAAATGGGAAAGACTACATTATCTATCTCACTGGAGATGTAAAGTAGGAGATGCTGGCTGATTCTTTGTTGGAATGTTGATGGTGAGAGTCATGCTTTGGTTAAATATGAAGACCTCTGAGATTTTTTTCTATTCTATGATTTTATGTATCTCTATAACTCCTCTGTACTATATTTATCCACTTTCTAAAGTAGTATGTGTGTTTGCATGTACATGCACATGTGTATACAGGGCTGAGAACTCTTAGTATGGTGGAATTATATAAATCTTTTCCTGGTTCAATTTGGTTCAGCTTAGTTCAATTCAGTTCATAAATTGGTATGATGTGCCAGATGAGATTGGGTATACTAGGCAGTTGAGTGGGTATAATAATATACAGTTATTCCTTCCACATCATGGTAAGGTTAAGGGGAAGACAGTCCCATGATGTGGAAAACCTGCATAAAATTTTTCTGATCCTCCATTCATATCAGAGAAAAAGTCTGAATTTTTTCGTTTTCTTTTATGGCTTGTTTACAATACCTTATTGCAAAATTTGGGTTAAGTGTTTGGTCATAGACTCTGTGTGATATGCTGGATTTAGCATGTCATCTGCAGCTTCCACCAAACTCCTCTCAAATTCCAATTTAATTTCTTATGCTAACCTGTGACATATTGATATCAAAAAGTTGTGATGTGGAAGGAATAATTGTATATAATTAATATAATATTATTATATCATTTGCACCTGTCCAAGTACTTTAAATCTCAAGAAGTGTAGACGCTTGGGGTTATAGTCCTGTTCTGCTGAAATCTGGCCAAGATTCATGACTTGGGGAGTTGGCAACCTCTGACTGTGATATTATTCTCATCAGGCCAACCACAAACATAGTGGATGCTTAAAGAATATGGATTGAACTGAATTTTATTAAATTAGTCAAGGTCTGTTCAGCATTTGGACTGCTATCATTAGGGAGTGGCTAGGGGAGAGCTGACATAACACTATATATGGCACACCTCTGATTTCTCCATAATATCTTTAGGTACTTGCTGGGCTAAGGACCACAGTCCTTGTCTCAAAACCCAGAGTTGAACTTCCCCTGGATGTATTCAGATTTGATTATAGGTTGAGTATGAGCTGGGGAAGCCCAACTAATGTGATCTTCCCACCTGAGATTTAAAGTACTTAGACAGGTGCAAATGATGTGGGAAGTTTCAGGATCCAGATTCCATTTAATCCCCAATTCTACTGTTTACAGGAATCCCATTTGTCTCATTCTTGACAGATTCAATTTCTGTTTAAAACATAAAATAAAGAGCTCTCTATTTAGTAAGGGAACCTATTATAGTTGGGAACCTCTAATTGTTAAAGATTTCCTTATATTAAACTCAAGCCTCCTTTCTGTAGTTTGTACTACTAATTGTTTTTATATCTGCCTTCAGGAGCTAACCAGGATAGACCTTTGTCTAAGGCAGGTCAGTGACACAGTTCAAATCCATTATGTAACCCTGGGAAGTCACTTAACCTCTGTTTTGTTTGTTTGTTTGTTTGTTTGTTTGTTTTTTGGGGGGGTTGCCTTAGCTTCCTTAACAATAAAATGGGAATAATAACAACACTTACCTTTCAGAATCTGGATTATGTCTTTAGTTGTAAGTGTGGCTATTATATCTTCACTGATTCAGACCATTAGGCTGGATGTTCTGCCATATATTACACAGGCCCTGTCCTCAACGTCCTGCCTGACTTAGGAGAACAATTTATACCATGATGTCAATATTATAAAAACAAACAGTTCTGAAAGACTTAAAAACTTTGGTCAAAGCAGTGATAAAACCATGATTTTAGAAGACTAGTGATAAAGAATACTACCCATCTGCTGAGAGAGAAGAGTTGGATAAAATATACAGGGTAACCCATACATTTTTGGACATAATTTGGAAATTTGTTTGTCCAACTATGCATATTAGATTGTTTTTGTTTTTGGCAAGGCAATTACTTGCCCAGAGTCACATAGCTAGTACATGTTAAGTATCTGAGTCAAGATTTGAACTCAGGTCCTCCAGGACCAGTGCTCTATCCACTATACCACCTCACTGCCCCTTGACTATGTGTATTTATTGAAGGGATTTTATTCTTCTTTGTGTGGAAAGTAGAAAGGAGGAGAAAATGCCTGGATAATTCAAAAGAAAAAATTAAAAACCCCAAAAAACAATCCCAAAGTCCTGACTATTTTGATCAGACTGCTTCTAGTCCTATTCTAATAAAGGACTTGCATCCTATTTTCTTTTTGTTCAGAGAAATACTGTAATGTAATAATATTAACATGTTTTTATGTAAAGAAACAGAAATATGGATAGTTTATGTAGTACTGTCAGGTCACACTTGTGACAACACTGATGGCCACACTGGTGTATGGGCTGTTTTTACTAAATATTATTCCATCTCTTCTTTCTGAATCTTTTCATGGGTTATCTTTGGCTAGTCTATCAGTTAAGAAGAATTTATTAAGTGCCTATTTCATGCTTGATGTCATGCTAAACAATGGCATACAAAGAAAGGCAGAAAACACTCTGTTCTCAAGGAATGTACAGTTTAATGAAGGAGACAATATGCTTCAACTATGTACATATTTTACAAACAAATATACATATTACACACACATACACACAAACATAGCACAAAAAAATTGGAGGTAATCAACAGAAGGAAAAGTACTAGCATTAGGGGGATCAAGAAAGATTTCTTGTAGATGGTAGAATTTCAGTTAACCCTTGAAGAATACCAGGGAAGACAGGAACTGAATGAGGAAAATATTCCAGTTCTGGGGAGCAACCGCTGAAAATATCTGAAAGCAGAAGATAGAGCTTATTCTTCAAGGAACTGAAAGGAGGGAGGTCAGTATCACTGAACTGACGACTACATGGAGAGAAAGAAGTAAAGTGGAAGATTGGAAAATTAGGAATGAGACAGGTTATGAAGAGTAATGAAAGCAAAATGTGACTTTACATTAATTCCCAAAGGTGATAAGGAGCCAGAATTAACTAAATGAGGGTGGAGGAGGTGGGAAGTTGCAGTGGTGGTTGACATGGTCAGATCTATGAATTAGGAAGATCAGTTTGACTGTATTGGGCAAAGAGACCAAAGAGCTGGCTATTGCCATAGTCCAGGCATAAGGTGATTGAGGCCTATATTAGGGTGATATTTGTGTTAGAAGAGAGAAGAGACTGTCTTTGAGAGTAAAGAACATAAAATTGCCAAGTTTTTAAATAGAGGAGGTGAGAGAACATGAATCAAGCATGACACTTATATATATATCTTGTATGGTTTCTGAATACCACTGATGGAAGTACCCTTGACAGTAATAGGAAATTTTGGTAGCTGGTTTGGGGGAAAAGAGAATGAGTTCAAATTTCAGATTCAGAAATGTCCAGTAAATAGTAGAAAGTGCATAACTAGAAGTCAGAGAGAGCTTAGGGCTGGATAAAAAGGTTCAAGATTCATCAGCCTAGAGATAACTGAATCCTTGAGAGTTAATGAGGTCACCAAATGCCACAGTATAGAGGAAGGAGAGGACCCAGGACAGAACCCTGTGATCTCTGTGTGGTTAGTGGACAGGATCTTCACCCAGGAAACTGAAGAGAGGTATGACTGGTAGGAGAATCAGGAGAAAGTAGAGAAAGCTATAAAGGAGGATCTAGGAAAATGTGATCAGCACCATCAAGGGCTGCAGAGAAACCAAGAAATGTAAGAATTGAGAAAAGGACATTAGATTGGGCAATAAAGAGATTGTTAGTAACTTTGGAAAGGATAATTTCAGAACAAAGGAAGAGGAACTAGATTAGATAGCCATATTTTAGAGGGCTTTCTCCAGTTCATCTCCAAAAGGGAGGAGAGATATGGGATGGGAGCTAAAAAGAGATAAACATTCCCAGTGAGAATTGTTGATTTTCACTACTGATCAGAGAAATGCAAATTAGGACAACTCTGAGATACCATTACACACCTGTCAGATTGGCTGAAATGACAGGAAAAGATAATGACAAATGTTGGAGGGGATGTGGGAAAACTGGGACACTGATACATTTTTGGTGGAACCGTGAATGGATCCAACCATTCTGGAGAGCAATTTGGAACTATGCCCAAACAGATATTTTGTGTATATCCTTTGACCCAGCAGTGTTTCTATTGGGCTTATATCCCAAAGAGATCTTAAAGGAAGGAAAGGGACCCACATGTGTAAGAATGTTTGTGGCAGCCCTTTTTTGTAGTGGCTAGAAACTGGAAGCTGAATGGATGCCCATCAATTGGAGAATAGCTGAATAAATTATGGTATATGAATGTTATAGAATATTATTGTTCTATAAGAAATGACCAGCAGGATGATTTCAGAGAGGTCTGGAGAGACTTGAATGAACTGATGCTAAGTGAAATGAGCAGATCATTATACACGGCAACAACAAGATTATATGATGATCAATTCTGATGAATATAGCTCTCTTCAACAATGAAATGTTTTAAACCAGTTCCAATTGTTCAGTGAAGAAAGCCACATACACCCAGAGAAAGGGATATGAAATGTGGACCACAACATAACATTTTCATGCTCTCTATTCATGTTTGCTTGCATTGTGTTTCCTTTCTCAGATTTTTTTTCTTGTAGATATGATTTTTCTTGCACAGCAAGATAAGTGTGGAAATATGCATACATATATTCGATTTGTCATTAACATAATTAACATGTAGTGGACTTCCTGCCATCTAGGGGAGGGGTGGGGACTAGGAGGAAAAATTGTAACAGAAACTTTGTAAGGGTCATTGTTGAAGAATTACCTATACATATGTTTTGCAATTAAAAAGCTTTAATAAAATGCATTTAAAAAAAGAATTGTTGATTTTTCCCCAAGAATGGAGCCCTCACTTTCACTTCTTAGAATATCTAACTCATTTCAAAATCTAGCTTAAGAGTAACCTTTTTCTTAAGGTCTTACCTGGCCCAAAGGGCTATCAAACTGTCCATACCCATTGATCCAGCAATGTCTATCCTGGACCTGTATCCCAAAGAGATCATAAAAAAGGGAAAAGGACCTGCATGTGAAAAATGTTTGTAGTGGCCATTTTTGTGGTGACAAGGAATTGGAAACTGAGTGGATGCCCATCAGTTGGCAAATAGTTGAATAAGTTATGGTATATGAATGTTATGGAATATTATTGTTCTATAAGAAATGATCAGCAGGATAATTTTAGAAAGGCCTGGGAGATTTACATGAACTGATGCTAAGTGACATGAGTAGAGCCAAGAAAACATTGTACACAGTAATAACAAGATTATTCAATGATCAATTCTGATGTACTTGACTCTTCAACAGCTAGGTCATTCAGGATAGTTTCAATGGTCTTGTGATGAAGAGAACTATCTGCATCCAGAAGAGGACTATGGAGATTAAATGTGGATCACAAAACAGTATTTTCACCTTTTTTGTTGTTGTTTGCTTGCTTTTTTTCTTTCTGCTTTTTTTTCCTTTTTGATCTGATTTTTCTTGTGCAGCATGATAAATGTGGAAATATGTTTAGAAGAATTGCACATGGTTAACCTATATTGGATTACTCGCTGTCTAAGGAAAGAGCTGAGAGGAAAAGAAGGAGAAAAATTTGGAGCACAAGGTTTTGCAAGGGTGAATCTTGAAAATTTGTATTTTGAAAATATAAACTATTATTAAAAATCAAAAATATATATTTAAAGAGAACAAATTTTTAAAAAAAAAACATATCTTTCCTGAAATTCTCCCTCCCCCACCAAGAAATAGCAATTCCCCCCATTTTGTATTTACATTGATTAAATTTTCTATATTATTTGTTTTCCTCTTTGGAATACAAGCTCCTTGAGGGAAGAGATTGTTTTCTTTTTATCTCTGCATCCCAATGCTTACCATTTGGTTACTCAAATTCTTGGTATTTGGTGGATGGTAGAATTGATAGTAGCTTAGTGTAAATAGCTGTGTGCTATCAACTTAATTTAGGAGTAATTGGGACAGTTAAGCAGTGCAGTGGATAGAATGCTGGGCCTGGAGTCAGGGACACTCATCTTTATGAGTTCAAATCTGACTTCAGACACTTATCAGCTATGTGACCCTGGGCAAGTCACTTTACCCTGTTTGCCTCAGTTTCCTTACCTGTAAAATGAACTGGAGGAGAAAATGGTAAACCTTTCCAAAGGGGGTCAGGAAGAGTCAGACATCATGACTGAACAACAATCAATTTAACCTTATAATCTGTTTGTAAGGCAGTCTGCTACAACAATGGATTTAGTCCTCCTGATACCTTCTCTTCCCTTGCTTCTCATTCCCTCACCTTGGGCTGTCCATAGGGAAATGGAGCTGAGGATGGTGACCAACGATTTTAGAACCATTACTCCTGAGATATCTTCATTTCCCCAGGAATCACTCTCCTACCCCATGCCCCTCACTCCAAAATTAGGTGGACCACTTACATTGCTTGGGGCTGTGGATCCTGATAAAGAACACTATTGAAATAGTCCATTCAGAAGAATTAGGACCATGGGAGGAAAGAAGAAAAGGATAAATGATAGACATGTGGCAGGAAAATTGAGGACCCTTGGCAATGTATTAGATTTGGAGAAGAGGGATTGAAGAAAAAGGAAAAACTGAAGATTTCAGTTGGAGGCCTGGATGACAGGAAGGCTAACTCCCTGGACAGATGTAGTAGGTTAGCAGAGATTTCTGCCGTGCTCATGCTATGTATACTGAGATGTTAACTTCTGTTTTAACTTTATAATTTTCTAAAGGCTCTTATCTTCCTATGTCAATTACTTGTTGGTCCTTAGTTTCTCCATCTGTGAAATGGTCTTGTTGAAAATAAGATGGGTAAGGAACCATGAACTATTGAGTCAGCCAGTGAAGCATTTATTGAGCACCTGTGTTGTGCAGGTGTGGCTTGAGTCAAGAAGAAATTTGAATAAAATAGGCTGGGAAGTTTGCCCGAGTGGAATTTCTAAAGGAGGGTGAAAGAGCCTTTTAACAATTGAGTCTGTTTGGCCTCCCCCTGGTCCACTTGACTTCCAGGGGAACACAAAGACGCTCCTTCAGTTTTATTTGCTGGGTAATTATGAGGCTGGCAGGCACTGCTGCAGAAGCATGTTTTACAGGAATCCTGTCCGGTTCAGATTCTGGTGAGCAGGCTCTGCCTCAGAAGGGAGGGAGCTGGCAAGATTTCCACGTGAGCCCTGGAGCTCAAAGACTGGGCATGTGCAGTTAGCCAAAAAGGGTCTGTGCCCTCAGCAGAAAGGCTGAAGGGACTCCCTGCCTGCTGGCTCCAGAAAACCAGGAGGAACTAAGGCTTAAAATCATTAGCCTCAGGACTGAGGCCTGTGAGGGAGCCTTCTTGTCTTCTGATCCCATCCCTGTCTTCCATGAGAACTCTGGAGTAATTCTGCCTAAGGGACCATGGACAAATCGTTTCATCTCCCCAGTTTCTCCCTCTGGAAAAGGAAAGGGCTAAATGCCCTCTTAGGTTCCTTCTAGGCTTTGATCTTTGATGGCTTCCAGAACGCTGGGAGGAAGCAAATAACAAACTGTTATCGCTTTCTCCTCAGTCCTGCTCTGCTGCATTTTAATCACTTTCAAAACCCTGGATGGAGAGGGACCTCAGCCAAAGCCTTAAGCACTGGATTCTACCTCCCTGTTGATTCCAGCTATGGACAGACGAATCACTCCCTTATTTTCAAAAAAAATCTGAGTCCCCTGCCCAGCACCAGCTTTGGGCAATAAGGACTGCTGAGTGTGATAGTCAAATCTAAGAGATAATAAAGATTTCATCTTTTCTAAACTGATAGCACTTGATATCATCTCTCCTCCCCTTATCTCCTCTTCTCTCTGTAATTCTTGAAGTTTCTGTCCTCCTACAAGAATGATCTTGAGATGGATAATGGTTGGCAGAGCTGAGGGTATAGGAGGAAGAGCAGTGATCTGTTCCAGCTTGTATGAAAAAGAATTCCAGATCCTCAACTTGTACATTGGGAGGAGGCCATGAGCATGCTTCTGCACAAAAGTTCTGTGGTCCCTCTTCTTCCTCATTCACTCGACTTGTCATCCTTATTCTTCAATAGCAGCTAAGTGTCTCTGCAGATTGAGCATTACAGTTGGAGTCAGGAAGACCTATGTTTAAATTCTGAGTCATATACTTATTAGCTGTTTGATCCTCGGTAAGCTGTGTAACTCCACATTTAAGTCTTAGTTTCCTCATTTGTAATATAGGAATTATAATAGGACCTATCTTGTGAAGCTAAATATATCTAATGAGATATATTTAGGCTATTTTGCAAACTGTAAAGTGCTATATAAATGCTATTGTTATTGTTGTTGCTATTATCCTTAGCTTCCTTCTCCCCATCACTTTCATGGACCCTGAGTCTGGGTTCTGGAATATGCCTATTGGATTATCAGAGGGAATTGCACAGGATGACATGGAAGAAAGAAGAAGGGGTGGGTTTGCAGTATGTAATCGTGGAAAGTTCCCAGATAGAAAAGGAGCGGTTGTTATAAGGTTCCCAGACTGGGAAGTGCACATTCCTAGGCCTGTGTTCTCCTGGGGCAGGAAGGAAGGTTCTCAGAGCTCTGTGTGTTTTGGAGTGTCTCCAAAAGGATAAGGAATGTTTCTATTTGTTTTTCCTCTGTATTTATACCTCTAGCACTTAGCCTGGCACACAGAAGGTGCTAAATAAATGTTTATTGACAGTATATTACTGAATGTCCTTTCCTTTGGAAACCTGCTCACTCTGGGTAAACTTTGCTTCTCTGATATTGGCCATGGGTTTAAACCTTGGTTTCCTGACCAAAGACTGGAGGCTTACCCAGTACAGGGTTAAGAGAGATGACTTCTATCATCTTGGATGATCTAAGTTGTTAGGATCAAAGTTCTAGAGATGGACTCCAGAAATTGCCTTGTCCAACCCTCTTCATCTTACAAATGAGATATAGACTTGAAGAGGTTAAGTACCTTGAACTCAGAACTCTGACTCCAGATTCAATGATCTTTCCATTGTGTGACATCATTCCTCCTGTTCTCTGAGGTGAACTCATCGGAGTGAATTCAATGGGGCTTTGCTGAGACACAGAGTTGAAGTATTCTCATTCCCTGAGGAGTCAGGATAGGGAAGTTGGAAATGAGAGTGTATTAGGAGTCTGACTTTTAACAATTCAACAAGCATTTATTTAGTATCTACTATGTAAGAAAAAGTGTAATGAGTGGGTTGAAGGGACAGAGGACTAACCTCAGAGCCAAGAACTGGATTCAAGCCTGCATCTCAGATTCTGAGTGACTCTGGGTGAGCCATTTAACCCCTCAGTTCCCTAAGCATCCCTCTAAGATTCTGAAGTTGCTGAATAGGTCTGATCTTCACTGATCCAGAAAGTTCCTACGTTATGGTTCCTTGTGTTAAAGAAATTACAGATCTGGACCAATAATTTCCCTGGACAAAAACAAATAAACAAAAACAACCAAAAAACAAAATAAAACAAAATAAAACTCCCAACAAACTCAACTAGTTCCCCACAGCTACCTCCCAGAGTTGTATCAAATGAGCCAATACATATAAAGTGCTATGTAGATGTCCACAATTATAATATCTATCAGGGATGTGGCAAAGATCTTCACATACTTTGATGAGATTTCTTATACCACTTACATATTTTATTTTCTTTCTCCTGGGTTGAAGGAGCTTTAGTACCCTTTTTGGTTCCATTCTTTCTTCAATAATACATAGCCAAAGTCCTTGGAGGAAGTAACCAGTCTCTGAATTTCTGGCTCCTGGCATCCTTGAGTGCCTTCCCTCCCTCTTGAAAATGCTGAGATGAGTAAACATCTCACTCCTAGAGTGAAAAGCAGTCTTAACTTGGTGACAGGGGAAAGGGTATTGGGTTCCATTCCACTTGCCACAGTTACCAGTCCACATTCCACTGCAAGCCCCTCATTCATTTTCTGTGGGGAACTCTATGGAACTGCTGGAGATCTGACATCATCCCCGTGTCTTCCATTTGTCCTAATCAAGCCCCCACTGCCCAAGGCACACAGAGGAGGAAGCATTCGTGCCTCTGGGAGCTAACTTGTTCTCCAGGTCTTAGGCAGGAATCCACTTGAAGCTCCCTGTCTGTGCCAGTTGCTAGCACCTGACTCTGGCCTGAGAAAAATAACTCATTTCCCCTGTAATATGAAGCACTTAATCACCTTATGTCCAATGCACACTTTGGTTGAAATCAATCAACGGCCTCCGCAGCCATCCTGTGGGGACAAACTGAACTCTATGGTCCTGAGAGTCCTCCATAGTCAGTCCTTTTCCTGTTATGGAGTGAGGGAGGGTGAAATGTGAGGTAGGAAGGGGGGAGCACAGAAGACAAGTGTCTGATTTGCTTTTTATAGCTTTTCAGTCCAAGGTTGCAGGTTTGGTCTTTGTGGGATCATAGATGGTAGAACCTGAAGGAATTTCAGAGTCCTTGTAGCTCAGACTCCTTTGACTTGCCCCAAGTCATACAGCCCCCCAAAAAGAGGTTATATCAAAGACATTGATGAAACTTAAGATCAGTATGATTGGAAGATAGAAAGTAGAAACTGACACAACAGGTTCAGAAAAAAATACTTGAGAAATGTGAAGTGATAAATGCTAGAAAAGGTTTGGGTTAATAAACTGGGACTATTGCACATTGATCTTGCTTCTAGGCTGAAAGTGTCAGGGAGAGGTTTTGGAGCGAGGTGGCTATTTGGATAGAGTGAATTTGTGTGGGGTGATCTGGGTTTTAGGGGCCTTCATACAAGTGCATTCCTGACGCCCTAGTAACTAGAATTCTGTTCCTTTTGAAATGATATGTAACCTTTTCATTTGCTTAATTGTGTACATAGTATATCCTTTCAGCTAGGTGGTGGAGTGGATAGAGTACCCTGTCTGGAGTCAAGAAGACCTGAGTTCATGGAGAATGAAGGTGAAGCATAATATTTTCACCTTTTTTGGTAATGGTGATGTTTGTTTGTTTGTTTTTATTTTTCCCCTTTGATTTGAGTTTTCTTGTGCAACATTATGAACATGGAAATATGTTTACAAGCATTGTACACATTTAACCTATAGTGGATTGCTTGCTGTTTAGGGGAAGAAGGGGAGAAAAGGAGGAAAATTTGGAACACAAAATTTTACAAAGGTGCATATTAAAAAACTATCTTTGCATGTTTTTGGAAAAATAAAAAGCTCTTATAAACATAAAAAAGGAAAAAGACCTGAGTTCAAATCTGCTCTCAGACACTTAGTAGCTGTGCAACCCTGGGCAAGTTACTTTACCCAGTTTACCTCAGTTTCCTTATCCATTAAATGAGCTGGAGAAGGAAATGGCAAATCCATTTCTCTGTCAAGAATACTCCAAATTGGGTGATAAAGAGTCAGATGCTACTGACCAACAACAGAAGTGTTCCCAGTCAACTTATGAAGCAGAGTACTTTTGAGATTGTAGGACTGATAGCCACCAGAAAGAACCATGTTTCTTCCAGATTACAGGAAGTGAACTTTACAGGATCATATATTGAGACCTGGAAGGGGCTTTAGATATCATCTATTTCAATTCAATTCCTTCATTTTATAACTAAACAGCTTAGGTTAAAGAATCATGAAGACTTGATTTCAAATCTTATTTCAATCATTTAGTATCTAACCCTGAGGTCACTTAACCTCAGTTTCCTCGTCTGTAAAATGGGTATAATGATAACGCCTACCTCATAGGATTATTGTGAGGTTCAAATGAAATAACATTATCAAGCACTTTGCAAACCTTGAATTATACACATAATAGCTATTATTAATCTGAAGCCAAACCATGTTAAAAAAAAAAAAAAAAAAAAAAAAAAAAAAAATTGTCCGAGGTCACATAGGTAGTAAATGGCAAGTCTAGGTTTCAATCAAATTAACTACAAATCCGGAAGTATTTCTGAATACTTCATCCTCTACTTTTTCTGCTTTATCCCAACATTACTCTTAAGTAACCTGAAGTCTCGGTTTCTGAAATCTTCAAGTTTTAGGCTTGGTCTCCATGCTCCTTCCCTGGACTGGTTGGGAAATATTGTGAATATGTCTGGAAGGAAAAGTATCACTGAGAGAAATAATTGCTGTCCCTCCCTTCCTTCTCCCCTTCCCCTTTCCTGCTCATGAGCAAATAACTATTGATCAAGTATTCCTGAAGTAGGCATAGAGCCCCTCAAATCGCTCACAAACTAGGAAATCTACAACTATAGATCTGTGCATGATGGCAAGGGGCAGTTGGCTGGTATGGGAATGGTTAATTTTGGGGGGGAAACAATTGCTAGTATAAGAAACACTTTTGGTTTGATGCCTATCTGCCTGTCAGGGAGAGGCAGCTGTCAGAAAGGCTTCCAAGTCCTGAATTGTATCTGAGCAATAAGGTTACAGCTCCTTTTCCATTACAGAAATGGCAACCAGACCCTTACTCTCTCTCTCCTTCAGCACACAGTCTCAAACACTAGATAGAGCAGAATGATCAGAAATGACTGAGACCAGAATATGGTCAGAGAAGCTTGTTTTCTGACCCTCCACCTCAAACCTCCATAATCCAGGCACTCTGATGGTCTGTGTTGGTCAGCAAAATCTGTGGCCAAAAACCCCAAGTAACATTAACTTAAGTATCCTCATTCTTTGTCATTTATTTATTATACAGATACTTCCCAGGAGTGACTTACCGGTTAGCATCAGTGAATTATGTTACACATAAGGTGCTTGCTAGTTTATTACATTTTCATTCCCATTACACAGTAAGAGAGTGAGGTGAATAAGGAGGCTACCTTTGCTAGTGAGCATCAGATGAAAGCAGATGCCTGCACTGGTCTTAAAATGAAAAGAACATAGGAGTAAAGCTGAAAGGGATCATCTAATCTGAATACTCTATTTTATTGAAAAGAAAATTGAGTTACAGAAAAGTGAATGGCTTGCTCATGGCCACATAGGTAGGTAGTGAATGGCAGAGAGTGGATTTGAACCCATGGTTTTTTCTTCCAAATCCAGGGCTCTTTCTATCATATGGCAAATGGAAATCACAGCAGTGCAAAATCTTTTAGCATCTTTTTTTCTTTCTTTTTCTTCCCTCTTTCCTTCCTTCCTTTCCTCTCTCCTCTTTTCCTTCCTCCCTTTCTTCCTTCCTCACTTCCTTTTCTTCGTTCCTCCTTTCCTTCTTTCCTTGCTTTTTTTCTTTCCTTCCTCCTTCCCTTCCTATCCTTCCTTGCTTTCCTCCCTCCCTCCCTTCCTTGCTTTGCTCCCTTCTTTCCTTTCTATACTTCCTTCTTTCCTTTCTTTCTTCCCTCCCTCTCTCTTTTCTTCCCATCTTCCTCCTTTCCTTTCTTCCTCCCCTCTCTCTTTCCCTCTCTCCTTTCCCTCCTTCCTTCTTTCCCTCCTTTCTTTCCTTCTTTCCAGTTTACCATTACATTTCTTTTCTTTTTTCTTTTTGCTGAGAAAATCAGGGTTATGTAACTTGCCCAAGCATCACACAACCAGTGTGAAGTGTCTGAGGCTAGATTTGAACTCAGGTTTCCTGACTATGCCACTTTGCCACCTAGCTGTCCCCATACCTTTTCCAGTGAGCTTTTATTCCCACTTTTGAATTCTCCTCATCCACCATTTCATTTGGTGCTTCCAGAGTCCAAGAGCAAATATTAGGGAAGCAGAACAGGGAATGTTATCTGCATTTTAGAAGTGAAGAAAGTGAAACTCAGAGAACATAAATGATTCTGTTGGGATCAGGGCCTGGCACTTTTGTCAGCTAGTCTAGGATTCCATTTAACATACTTAATAATAAATCATGGAAGAAACTCTCACAAATCCATCAATTAAAAAAACAAAATTTATTCAAAAATAGATCTCTCATTTGGACAGACTTTCCAAGCCACACAGTTTTAAATAATTCATTTTAAAAGCAGCATCAGTTATAGACCAGGAACCCCTTTCTACACTATTGAGGTTCCCAGGGTGCAATATCCTACACAGTCAGTTTGGCTATGAGAAAAAAAAAAAACCTCTTTTTTTTTGCTCTAGTGATACTCAATTGAGAGTAAGTGGGGCTGAGCCCTTCCAGGGCTAGCCTGCTTGTCTCAGTTCTGCAGCCATATCAGTGCAATGATTTTTAGATCATGTTACCTTGCCTCTCATTTGCCACGCTCTTACAGAACGCTTCCTTGGTTCCTGCCTTGCAGAATTTCATGATTCGAATGGACTGCAATGACGACCTAGTCCAATCCATAACTGAAAAAAAGAACTCCCTCTCCACTATATCCAAATAGTCGTCTAGCATTTGCTTGAGGGAGAATCTACAACCTCCCAAGGCAGCCTGCTCCACTTGGGGGTAGCTTTGTGAAGGTTTCTCCCTTTAATCAAGGCTAAATTTGCTTTTTAGAAAAAATACCCAAAGATATGGAGGCTCTGATTCTGGATCCCTCCTTCATCTCAGCTATGAGAGAAATGAGGCATCTGTCAGTAGCAATGGGTTGGTGAGACAACTCCGCCTGGGTAGCTATTAGCCTTTAGCTAGGGCCCATTGGTACCATTTCAAAAATGAGTCTTAATCAACATTTCAGAAAAATGGGCAATAGCATTTCTCTCAGGTCCAGGGCTTTTGTTCCTGGCTGTGTCTACTAGACAGATTCCAGGGGCAGATTTAGAGCCTCAGACTAGCAGCAGGGAGGGTCTGGCCCTAATTGGAAGGGCAGTGTCCATGGAAGATGCAGATAATAACTCTGACTTCTCCTTGGTCCTAGCAGAAGGAAAAAGTCCCTCCAACCTCAGGGATTTTCTGAGTCTTGGGTGTCTTCAAGTTGGTTGGAAAATGCTCTTTCAATGCGCAGAGTGTTGTATTTGGGTGGTGGGGTCCCAGGCACATGGACCCCTGGGGCTTGTGGCAATTGCAGAGCTGTATTGAAGGTAGGTAGATCATCATCAAGAACACAGGTCGGATTATCACAGCCAGCGAGGTCTTCAGGGTTCCTAGAGGATGATTGGTCCTGTTGAGTCTTCCGTTGGGTCCACCATTTCTTGATCTTCTGCCAGCAGCGTCGGGTAATGATGGATAGTGAATCAACAAAGAAAACCTCAATGATTTCAAGGACACAGACCACGGAACAGCTCATCCAGAGCCCCAGCTGCCCTCCGAAGTTGGACAACAGTATCTCAATCTGAAAAAAAAAAAAAAGAAAGTAATGAGCAGCATTTGGTCATTCAACCTTTCTCAACAGCATTCAGTCATTCAACAACAGTATTTTAATCTGCAGAAAATATTGAGCAGTATACAATCATTCAACAACTTATTAAGCATTTATTAAGTGCCTATTGTATACCAAGAAGAAACATAGTGGGGTGAGGGGATACCTCAAATTCAGAAAGATGTGAGTTCAAGTCCCATCTCTATTACAAATTCTATTAAGACTCTGAGTTGGTATCTTTATATATTTTTTGAAAAATAAAATGCTATTGAAAATTTAAAAAAAGATTGTTCTTTCATGTTTTTTAAAGAAAATTCAATGGTTTTGATTTTAAAAAAAAGACTCTGAGTTGGGGCAGTTAGGTGGCACAGTGGATAGAGCATCAGCCCTGGAGTCAGGAAGCCCTAATTCAAATCTGACACTTGATATTATATGACCTTGGGCAAATCACTGATTTTTTTGCAAAAAAAAAAAATTGGCCTGGCCTGGTAGGAGTTTCCTTATCCTAAAGCTTCCCACCAGTGAATTCACAGTCATACAGTCTCTACTCCAACTTCTATGAGCTAGGCATGGGGGACATAAAACATATATGTAGGAATGTAAATACAAATTGATGTGATATGGAGAGAGATCTAATAAGCAGGGGAATTGCATAAGATCTCTAGAAGAAGGTAATTAGAATTTTCAAGTTGAGGAGGGAGAATGTTCTAAGTATGAAGGGCAGTCTGCAATGAGGAATAAAAAACCATGAAAGAGGGAGATAGAATCCTAGCAGCAAAAGGATTTCTCTGTTCTGACACAGAACCAGAGGCCCCATTAACATGTGATTATGTCATTCCCCATTGTTAACTGACCCCACCTGTGTGACATAAGAGTATCCCTTCCCAACTCAATCAGATTTTCCATATGACTCCACACTATCTGACTTCCATTTCCAGGGTCTTTGACCCTGGAGAGCAGAGCCCATTTCTGAGAAAGCATCACTTACACTGTTGGCTGGACTCTCTATGATGGATCTCTCATTCAGATCCTTGTAGAAAATCAAGAGTTTGGCTAAGTCTGTCCTGGAGGGAAGCAAACATAAAAATAACCTGGAGTGAGTCAAGGCAAGGACAAGGCATGAGACAGTTAGACAGTCATGTACCTGGCCCCATTCCTCCTTTAATGGACTCCCCACCCTGTGTTGGAGATGTACTGGGCTCCCCATGGGTCTCAGTAGTAAGACTGGGAACCATGGCCAAGAGAACCTTTTGAAGAATAGAAGATGCTTCCCTGTCTCCTGTGTTTCTTCGTTGTCCTCTAAGCAGCCTTCCATCTAGGAAATATTCTTTTAGGACCAAGATATGTATCTTAGCCGTACAATCTGTCATTAAAGATCCTCTCAGAAGAAAGAGGATTTTCCAAAAAAGAGGGTAGAAGTTGTGGTATTAGGGAAAAGAATAAAAAAATGCAAATAGTATGGGAGAGAAACCTTACTCTAGGAAGGAAAGAACCCTGTAGGTTAGGTGTGGGTAAAGCAAGGAGAAGGCAAAAGAGGCTAAGAATGGAAGAAAACTTACTTATTTAGCCTTTTGTTTTCTTTTTGGCCTTTATCCCACGTAAGAACATCCAGCATCCACTTCTGAGGGAGAGTGCATGAGTAAACAAGGAAAGATTTATTTGTTGAGGATGAATCCTCATGGAACTAACCCTTCCACCTGAAAGAGTTACCTATTCCTAACCTTCTCATCTGGTGGGGAGGTAAAGGAAAGGGATGGAGCTCTCCCTCCTCCTGGGCCAGGACTCAGAAATGTTGCCTCTTGAATGAGACATACGTTTTTGGATCTAATCAATGTTTGAATTGATTTTGCTTGACTATGTATACTTGTTAAAATGCTTACTTCTTTTCTTTTGAATTGGGCAGAGGGGAGGAGGAGGAGGAATAGGATTCCAAAAAAGACAATAAGAAAAGAATAAAATGAAGGCCAGAAGGAGTCACAAATAGGCAGGACAGCTTTGAAAGTTACTAGGTGAATTTATTACATATCTCAAAAGAAGAGCAAGTACTACCTAATAGATTTAGATCATATATTATTCCCTCCTTCTGTTCCAATCATATACAAACATATGCAGATATCTATATATGGAAATGCTAATTTTATTTAGTTTGAAGTTCATTTTTTTTCAAAGAAAAACTGCCTTTTTCAGGGAGGGGAAGAAGGGAGAAGAAGGCTTTTTGTTTCTCTTATCTGTAAGCCTTTCCCCTGGATCACAAGTATTCTGCACAGAGTTTAGCTATACTGGTCCTCTTGTGTGGCAGGAAAGTACTACTGGTTGCAAGAGGCTTGAAGGACCCTACAGTGTTTCCACACCCAGTGAGGGAAACAAACTCACCTCTGAAATGTCAGATGGCCACTGCGCCAGACTGGTGGTCAAAGACCATTCTTTAAAGCTACAGAGAAAAGAAGACAAGGTGTGTCTTCTAGTTTAACCAGACCCACTGTAATCTCTACCCTCACCTACTTGTGGCAATACTTACTTGCAAGGTTCCCGGCAGATGGCCTGGCAGCCCAGCTCTTCTCGAACAAATGCCTGGTGCAGCTTATAGTAGCAATACACTGCGGAGGGAAGACCATTGAGGATGAGGGCCACAAAATTTCCCACAAGGTCCCTATCACTCCCTTGAACCTGCTCATTTCCTGTCTCACTGTTACTCGGTTCTTTTTCCCTCCACATCACATATAGAATTACAGATTTAGAGTGGAAAGGAACCTCAGAGAACATTTAATCCAACCTTTTTATTTTATAGACAAGGAAAATGAGAAAGACCTAGAATGTTGAAGTAACCTGCTCAAAATCACATAGATAATGAATTACAGGGTTGGAATTGTATCCCACTTCTGACTCCAAATCCAGAACTCTTTGCACTCTACTTTATTGCTTATCTATGATGTCTGATGTGTCAAAATCTAGAGGAGCAGACAGGGCATGTACCTCATACCCTTCCTCTCCATTGGCTTTTCCACTCTTTCCCAACCCTGTCTCTAGTCCCCTATCCACTGTTGCTATTCTTTTGGAGAGGAATCCAGAGACATAGATGGGGAAGTAGGTTCAGTTCTTGAGCTGGAAGGACATTTAAAAAGGCCTTTCTAGTTCAATTCCCTGATTTTGCAGATCAGGAAACTAAGGCCCAGAGAAATAAAATGAATGGGCACAGCTTGAGTGTGGTAGATGTAGGACTAGACTCCCAAGCTTCCTGATTCCAATCTAATTCTCTACATACTGAAGATAAATGATATTGTGCAGGGCTGTTGAGGAAGGAATTCCTAAACGAGATAATCTTAGTTTCCTTATCTGTAAAATGAAGAAGTTGGGTTAGATAACTACTAAGGCTACTTCCAGCTCTAAATCTAGTTTCTCTAAGGTCCATTCCAATGTGAAGACCCTCTGATTCTTATTTCACATTCTTTTAGTTTCTAGAAAACAAATGCTTCTTATTGGCTTGATCTCCATTTTAACATTTTGTCCTTCTTGAAAGGTTATCATTTCTGATTTACTCTCATATCAAGAAATTCTCCTTCATAATAAAATTCAAATTACATGTCTTGCCATTCTACTTTTTTTTCCCCCACTGAAACTGATTTAAGTGGTTAATCTCTGGCTTCATGTTTTCTGGTGCTTGCTCTCTCTCTCTTTTCTTTTTTTTTCTGAATCAATAACTTGAGAGGCCAGCCTGGGGTTCCTGGTTATTGATGAGAACTCACTCCAGTTGGGGTGTTTCTGGTAATTGCAGTAGGAGACATTTTCTGGTGCCGGTTGACTATACTGGGCACAATGGCACTTTTCGGACATATGCCTCTGGAAGCAGGAGTGAAGACATATCTGAAAGAAGAGATGCTGATGACTCTTCCCCATCCCTTCTTCCATGCCTCTAGCTCCCAATCTCCTTTCCCTTATGAAGAGATTTCTACACTATGTGATGAATCTTGGGTCTAATCTGCCAGAGTCCAGGTAAAAGGATTCATATCTAGGAAAAGAAGCCTTCTTTTCTTAACACAGTGTTCCAGGAAAATCTTTGACTAATAAGATCCAATTACAGATGACATGGAGAAAAACTGGTATTAGCCAGTAGCAATGTACCCAAAGTCTTGCTAGTGATTAGATAGTATCAGGGATTACTATCTCCGTTTCTGACCTTCTGATCCCACCCCCACGCTCAATTGATTACAAGGTGGAATTTCCCCAGCCAGGATGTGACCTTGACGCCTGGGTAATACCGGCTTCCAGTTGGGTGCTCACACTTCTTGGGAGATGGAGTTTCCGATCCTGCCCACCCAGCTTAGTACCTGGAGAGAATAGGTGGCATTGTAGATACTATCAACAGGCACGTCCCTGCCGTCCTTTGTGCACTGACTATACGGCTCACTCAGCTTGAAGGACTCTGTCTGAAACCCCAAAAGAGAAAACTGAGATAAATATCACCTTCTGTCCCATAGCACAACTCCAACTGTAGCCACGGGGAAGCAGTAACTTAAATGATAAGTCAAAATGGAGATGATAGGCTTGGTGATAGGCAATATTAGTAAATATTTAGTAATATTAGTAATAATAGTAATTAGTAATATTAGTAATAATCTATTAGTAATAGTAAATATTTGGAGTCAAAGGATTTGTTATCAAATCTCAGCTCCTGTTTTTTAAGTGACTTTTGGCAAATCACATTTTCTTTGAATCTGAGTTTCACCTTTAATGAAATGGAGTGGGGAGAAGTGATGGTTACAGACCAGATGAGTTCTATGACCTTTTCAACTCTAAATATATAATCTGTGAGGAAAATGGGACAGGAAGAACAAGAAATAACTTTTCCTGATCACCTCTGGATCTTAAGAGCCCTGTCAAAAATCTATCCCTATCATATCCCTCCATTAAACTGAAAACTCTATAAGAGACAGAGAATATGCTTTGTTTATCTTTGTTGCTCTTCCAAGTGGCTAGCATAGGCTTTGAAGTAAGTCCTTAAATAAATGTTTGTTTGAATAAATTGAAATGATTTGAACTAATCTCTCTTCAATAACCACACCTATGGAAAACCAGCTTGTTTAACCACAAGATGACAATCTGTTAGCAAGGTGACCTACTTGTCAAGTACTCAGAAGGAAGTCATTGGCCTCCTGAGTCTTGGACTTGCCAAGTGAATCTTGTGGTGACAATAATAAATGTCACTCTGGGTTAGAAGTAAGGTGGATAAATTGAGAAGTCATTTCAGACTTCATTCCATCCAAACATTCAACCCTGGGATTTCTTTCAAGTTTATTTCTGGAGGAATCTGGAAGGTTCAGGGAGATCTTTAGTTAGGAATGGTCTTTTGAAGTTTACTCCCTCAGACTGCTGTTTTGGAATGAGTCTGAAATCCTTGAGTGACTTCATCAAGTGCTATGGAGGGGTTGGCTTCCTTGGTTTAGAAAAGCAGGGTCTCCATGGTAAAAGAAACAGACTAAGTTTCCTATCTTTGGGTCAGGAATCAGAATTATTGCTTCTAAGGTATTACTGTGAGTAGCTCCTCTAGAAAAGCACGTGTGTGTGTGTGTGTGTGTGTGTGTGTGTGTGTGTGTGTGAGTGCAAGCATGTTGTGTGCATGCTGCAAGCAAGGAAAGGCCTTTGGACCCCCTTTCCTGATTCTGGGTACTATTTTGTATGAGTGAACTCAGCCTATATCATACTTGAGCATGAATCCAGCTTGGAAGTCATCAAAAGTTTCTCCAGAGATCGGTGGCCAAGACTACCATACTTTTAGCTAATAGAGGCACATCTGTGCTGAGAAAGGCCCCTCTAAAGCTGTTGGTTGTTGGTGGAACTTTAAAAAGGAGCTCTATGTGCTTCATAGAAAAGCTGTGCTGACCTATCAGGATGATAAGCCCAAGTCAAGCATCATTCAGCGTGTGCTGGTTGGGGCTGCCCAGCTATTAGTTTGGCTTGGAGAACTTGGCAGCCAAGCTGTCTCGTTCTGGGCAATCTATTTTGAATTATTTTTCATTTCTTGGCTATCTGATCAACAAAATAGCCCTGGACTTTGAAGAGATAGTTATCAGACCTTATGAATCCAGGGCTTCTCGGGTCATGTTTCCTGACTGGGTAGGAAGCTCACACTGGGTATGTGGTAGTAGTTGGGGGGTGGGTGGGAATGATTCTTTGGGCTCAGAAGCCTTCCTTGTCAAGTAGCTGAAATCACCCAGACAACCACCCACGTGGTCATTAGACTCAGATGACCTAAAGAGAATTTCAGAAATTAGATTCCCAGATGTTTTCTCAGTATTATCTTCTACCCTGGCATCATGGACTTAAATCACCCTAAGTGGGGAGGGGAGGAATAGCTTCTCTCCATTCGAGGTACCCTTTATCTACCATGACCAGGCTTAATTTCCTCAAGGTAGCAGAAAGAATTCCCTCATTTGAATGTGTGGAAAGAGCCAGAGTGCTCTGAACTCAATGACCTCTTATAGGATTATAGATCCTATATAGAAACTACAGCTGGAGGGGATCTTGGGGGACATCAGTAGTTTAACCCCTTCATTTTATAGATGAGAAAACTGGAAGTTAAGTGATTTGCTCAAAATCAAATAGATAGTAAATGCCAGAAGTGGGTTTATTTGGAGTTCTGTTTGGTAAATGATAGAATAGACTTTGGCAGCATCACCCAGTATTCTCAACTGCACTGGTATCCATGTGACCAATTTGAAGAAAGGCCCAGGGTATAAAGAGCATACAGAGGCAGCCTTAGTGAATAGATAATATAGGAGTAGCATAATTGAGGAGAAAATCCTGGCTGAAGGAACTCATAAGAGACCCTTCAAGAAAATGGCAGACTCCTAGAATGCTTTTAGTCTGGGAAATAGTCAGCTCCAGAATCCCAGTGTCAGGTTCTGATCCTGGATTTCATGATTGGATCTATTCTCAATGGTCAGCCTGAACTGCCATTTAAAACTAGACTGCCTGACTACCTGTATTTCTGTATTTCTGTGCCTAGTACCATTTAACCAAATGATTATTATGCTATCTCCTTCTATGAATTTTTTTAACCTAGAGTTTAAAAATATTTTGATATCTTATCTTAAAAATATTTTGATAACAATTTCAATATAATTGGTTCCCTTTATGATTTCATGTAATTTGTTTTATGCATTTTAAAACATTGTTTTGAGCAGGGGTTCATGGATTTCACAAAGAGCTCCATGACACAAAAATGGGCAAGAACCCCTGGCCTAGAAAAAGCTGACTTTCCAATACTTGATTAGATATAGAGTGAGTATTGTTTTATGCATTTAAAAAAAACATTATTTTGAGAAGGGGTCCAAAGGCTACACACCAGACTCCTAAAAGCCTCCATAACACAAAAATGGCCAAGGACTCTTTTCTAGGGAAAGTTGACTTTGCAAGATTCCTTTGCTAAAAAAATTAGTCTAATTTCATCTCTCTTCCGATTTCTTTATTAGGCACCTCCTATGTATCAGACACTGTGCCAAAATCAAAACATAACAAAGAAAAGGAAAAGATAGTCTCTGTTCTCAAGGAGTTTACAATCTAAAAGGGGCAAACAAACATATGAAAACGGCTTTGCACAAACAAGTTGTATATAGGATAAATTGGAGATAACCAACAGAGGAAAAGCACCAACATAAAGGGGATTGGGAAAGGCTTCTTGTAGAAGGTGAACTTCTAGGCCTTTGGAGTAACAAGACTCCATATGTGGCTTTTAGTAAGTCATTTCACTATTTCCCCATTTGTACAATGAGAGGGTTAGAAGAACTAACTTCTAAGGAATGCAAGAATGGAAGTCAGGAGAGAGATTAGCTGTACAGATCAGGGAATCCTGTGCATGGAGGTGACAAATCCACAGGAACTGGGATCACTGAGTGAAATAGTATAAAAGAATAAGAAAAAACCATCCAGAACAGAGTCTTTGAGGAATCCAAGATTGATAGGCATGACCTGGATGAAGATCCAGCACAGAAGACTGAGAAAGATTGGTTAGAGAGGTAGGAGAAGCAATAAGGAACAATGTCACAAAAATCCTAAATGAAGAGAGCTATCAATGAAAAGAGGATAATCCAAGGATCAGAAGTTGCAGAGATACTTGCAGAGCTCTAGGATTTTTTAAACCATTATCTGACAATCCACAAATCTACATTTTTTAACCTAACGCCACATTCACTGCCCTATAACAGGAAATTGGGCCAAATACTCTCACATCTTTCACAATTTTGCCCAAAAAGATCATAGGTGTCAACATTCATCAGTGATCCAGTGGAGAATGAACTGGATTTAGAGTCTGATAAATTTCAGTTCTGATATTTACAATCAGTAAAAATTACTGAGTCTCCCTCTTTCCTTTATCTGTAAAATGAGGGAGAAAATAGGACTAAATGACCTCTAGGGTCCCTTTCAGCTATGATTGTAGAGACTTTGTTAAATCCTTTGTTGAGATCCAGACACATGAATATAATAATTTTTCTGATCTACTAA